>CACRSC010000009.1:20200-122703 GCA_902651635.1 Mastigamoeba balamuthi
CCTGAGATTTTGGATCTGGCCCGAATTACTGAGCAGGACTTGAAACTTTTGCCTGTTCCCTGCTTTTTACTTGGTCACTCTAACTCTTCCCCACCAATCTTTCTGATGTCTCTCTGCGCTGCGTTGGATACAGCGACCAATACTCTGTATAAGAATGTCATTTCCCTAAGTCTTTTGAATTGGCCTTCGGCCAATTCAATCGACTTTGTGAAATGACATTCTATTTCTTTATTACCTATTCTCTCTTTTTATTTTTTATTGTTTTCCTTTGTTTTCTTTTAGCTTCTTTTTCTTTATCTTATTTTTAACAGTTTCATTTAACCTTTCTTTATTATGTTTTTAATAGCTTTCATTTTTGTTATGTTCTATTAGAGCCTGAAAAGCAGTTCATTAAATTCTTGGTCTTTATGTCATCTCATTTTCCTGCTGTATCTTCATGCAATACTGATCCAGAACAGGGCAGATATGGATACTCTTCAATCCAAACATCATCACAATTATGGTATTGACTTCGTCTTTCTGGAATTCTCTTTTTCTCAGAGTAAGATATTATATTTCCAGAAAATGTTGTGATTTAATGTGGTATAACCAGTCATAGGTGCCCTGAATTTCTGAGGGCAACACCATGAAAATCTTTGTGAAAAAGGTAATGCCATGAATATCTGCAGCCTGGTGGCAGGTCCGTGAAAAAATACTGAGAAATGGCACAAGTCGTGCTCCAGGTGCTCTTAAGTGAGTGCACACGGCCCAGTGTGGGCATTGCAGGTCCGTGATGTCCCTTCCCCTCCTCTTTCCTTGTCATGATCATTTTTTTGTGATTTATGTGGTCTTCTCTTCCCTAATAGTGCTTGTACCTGGCAGTGCTGGCACTCACACCTGGTGATGGAACTTGCATCTGACAGCACTGGCACTTGCACCTGAAAGCACTGGTACTTGCACCTGGTGGCACTGGTACTCACATCTGTCTGGTTTGACTGAGACAGATGCATTCCCTCCACAAGGTTCCAGTAAATCGGAAGACGATTACTGCTATCTTGTTCCCTGAACATAGACCGATCTTCAGTTAAATGACTGCAATGAACTCAATTGTATTAGCCCAAAACACAGATCTGCCTTGAAAAAGGCCCAATTTTTCCCAAGCATTTCTATTCCAATTTTCTCATCTTAGCGATTCCTGAAGATGGTGCAAACTTGGAACTGGTTTCTATGTCACTAAATAAACATTTGGTCATTGCTGAGTTTTATAGGCTGAAGCACTAAATTTGTGCATGTCGCAATAAAATTTCAGAGCAAAACTTTGTGCTAAGTTAAGTTAGCACTAAAGTAGCACTATAATTTTGCAGCACATAATGCACATAATGCACATAATGCGCATAATATGCATAATGCACATAATACACATAATGTGCATAATGCGCATAATGCGATTTAATCGTTTAATCGATTTTTTTGTGATTTTAGTATTAATTTGACGATTGAATCGATTGAAATGATAGAAATGATTGCTTAAATCAATTTACAGATTTTTTATTTGTTCTGTGTATTGAATTGTGATGGGGTGTATTGGTGTGAGGAGGGTGTTTCTGAATCTCAGTCTCTGTCAGAGCCAGGCGTGGCGCCAGGCTCTGCTCGTCTCATCCTTCGCATCTGTAAAAAATGAAGCTGTGAGTATACTAACGGTTTGGTGTTAATTGCGCATCATGCGCATTAATCGCCAATCCGTTCAAAGACAAAAAATGAAGAGAAATGTGCGAAAAGGGGAGGCACGAAGACATACCTCAGGTGTGTGCCCGGGCTGATCCTCTTCTTATCACAACCTGAAGTGGCTACAGTGTTAGTCACAGTGTTGCACTTTTCGGTAATAAAGGAAAGAAATTGAGAAATGAAGCAGAAAAAGGGAAGAAAAAAGAGGGACAGTGTACCTGTCTAATGTTGCCTGGTAGCAATGCTGCTTTCTCCCCTCTCCTCTGCAGTCTGCAGGAGACAGAGCACAGTCTGTGCTCTGCTCTGCATGTTTTTTATGACTCCTGGATATACAGTAAGTATATACTGAACAGGTGTCAAAAGGGAGGAAAGGGAGAAGTCAAGGAATACATCTGAAAGATGTTCTGTGAAAGAAGAAAACTGTGTGTTGTGATAAAGGAGGCAGCACACCTTAGTCTCGGCCTGATATGGAATGGAAGAAGAAGGAAGGGAAAGGAAAGGAAGGGGAAAGGGAGGAGGCAGTGGTGAGGAACAGATTGAAGTGTGAAAGGAAAGGAGATGAGAACATGCAGAAAGGGCATATGGAACATATGTGATAACTGTGAGGGGAAGGGAGGGAGGAAAGAAGAAAGGGAAGAAGAAGACAGGAACAGGGCAAGAGCAAGTAGTGGGCAAGGGGAAAAAGAAGAGAGGGACAGATGTGAGGTTGTGCAGTGAGTGGTGAGTGTGAGGGGAGTGAAGATATGATAATATCACAGTGAAGATATTTTTGAAATCTAGATATCTTAGTTCATGGTTTAACAGGGTTGACTTAGAGTAAAACAGAGAAGAAGAATGAAATCAGTACAGTTTTATTGCAATTTGTACTAAATGTGATAAATTCATCACTTCAATCACAATGTAGTGCTACATGCAATGCATGTGATGGAATTACATGACTAAATTAGTGCTACAATGCTACTAGCACAAATAATATTTGTGCTAGAAGTGATTGAAGCGATTGAAGCAATTAGAAAAAAATAGTAATAATGCTGAATTTAGGTCGCATGTAGCGCAAAAAATCGCTATTAGCGATGTAGCGCTATTTGGCACTAAATTCAGCGCAAAATTAGCGATTGAATAGCTAAAGTAGCGCTGAAAAAACATCGCTAAAGATTTAGTACTTCATGCACAAAAGTCACACCAATGGCCAAATGTTTAATAGACATTTTTCAAATCTTGTCCTCAGAGAGAGATAGTTCCCCAGGAGGTCAGTTTTCCTGTGCACGGTACTGACGAAATAGTTTTATGGGATTTAAGACCAACAGTCAGTATCATTCTGAGTACTGTCTTTATTGTATTAGCTGATTTCAAAAAGTGTCAATTATTATGTAGAAAAATCATATTATGTCTTTACTATTGTGCTTATTATACAAGCTTGTATAATAGTTAGTTTTAAGTTCCTTCTAATAGGATTCCTATTCTTAATGTTGCTGTGCTTCAATTAACAGTAGAATCTGAGAAGTTGCAGCAGGTTAACAGCAAGCTTAAGCTGCACTTATTAATTTCTTCATACATTCTGATTATCTAGCTATATTTGTGTATTATCCCTACATTTCCCCAAAATTGTGAACATCGCACTGCTGTGCTCCCCTGTGGTATGCATAACCCCATGCTTCTGCACATTATGCATGCCCTCATAGCACACAACCTGCGTGCTCTTATGCATAAGAGTGAAAGTCCACTAATTGACGGACCTGAGGGCAGCAGATGCTATTGAACTCATAGTTGCCACAGGCCTGTGGCCACATGACTGGTCGCCCAGAAATGCCACTACTGTCAGAAGAGGCCTCTTATTAACGGTAAAGAAGACTGCGCTTCTGGGGCCTGATTTGTTCCAAATCAAACTGAGACTTGGTTCCCTCTTACTGGTCTCGTCTGCAGATCTCTCTTCTAAAACTGAGATGCTGAGTACCTCAGCACTCAAGTCTGGCATAAAAAGTGGTGCAATACTCTTAAGTTCCCTCTGATACCTTGGGAGCATCTCACTGTCCATATGCATCTTCTTTGCACTTCATATTAGGCACACATTTGCAAAGACAACCAGATACCCGGGTTGAAGCGAGATCTGTTTGGGGTGATAAAGAGATGTCATGAATGCCAGTTCTTCCTCAAATAATGAAGGACAGCCAATAAAAGCACATCAGTCTCCTCGTTTGTTTCTGTACACCTCTGGCGCACTAATCTGGGAAGCAGGTTCTGTTCCGTAGCAGGTAGAGAAAGGTGCGTTCCCAGATAGAACGAGCACAGAGAATCGGCCCTGTGGGACACCGACATAGCTTCTAGAAGGCCTCGACCAGCCAGCGCTTCTCACCCTTCATCTTGGCAATGATCTTCTCGGCGTGCTCCATCGTGACCTTTCCCTTGCCGCCGTCGATGCAAGCCTTGAGCAGAGCGGCCTC
Source organism: Mastigamoeba balamuthi (assembly GCA_902651635.1). NCBI lineage: Eukaryota > Evosea > Mastigamoebida > Mastigamoebidae > Mastigamoeba > Mastigamoeba balamuthi. The sequence continues at coordinate 24,346 of CACRSC010000009.1, forward strand.
GAGCTTTGCCGGGATGTTGAACGCCGCCGGCCCGCAGTAGTAGTAGTGCGCGTTGGGCTGCTTGAGGATGTCCCACACGGGCTTGGGCTCCTCGGCCATGAGCATGTCGGCCGTCTCGAAGCGTCCGGGGGTCTGGTGCGAGAAGGCACCGAAGTGCTGCGTGAGTACGCCCTCCTTCTTGAACACGTCTAGCTCGTCCTGGATCACAAAGTCCTTGTCCTTGAACCTGCACGCCTGGTAGAGAACGGCCCTGCCTACGGCCTTGCCCGCCTTCTTGTCCGACAGGCGGTCCTGCAGCAGCGCGCGCATCGGGGCGATGCCGGTACCCAGCCCGACCATCAGCATCGGGGCCGCGGGGTCCGCGGGCGGGCGCAGGGTTCCCTCGTGGACGAGCACAGGGACCTCCTGTCCCACGGGCACCGTCGGGAGCCACGACGTCGCGAGGCCACCGCCCTTGATGCGCCCGCGGGCGCGCGTGACCTCGGTGGGGATCGCGATGACCAGCTGGCACTTGTCGCCGACGTACTTGGGCGACGAGGCCACCGAGTAGAGCCGGACCTTGATCGATTGGATCATGTCGACGAGGAAGTCGAGCGTCGGGTGCGCCGAGGGGAAGTCGCGCAGCACGTCCTCGTACGAGGGGTTCGTCTTCATGTACTCGGAGAGCTCCGCAGCGCCCTCCTGGCTCGCCAGGTAGTGCAGGCGCTTCTGCTCCTCGGGCTTGCGCGCAAACTGCGACAGCTGCCGTAGGAACAGCTTGCGCGGGCGCGCGAACACGTCGATGTAGCGGCAGAACAGGTGCTCGACGGTGATGGCCGCGGGCACAGGCAGCGGCGCCGCGTCCTCGACTGGCAGGATCGTGATCACCGCATCCGGGCGCAGGCCGTACCACTTGAGGAAGTTGTTGACGTGCTCTGGCGGGTTCTCGGGGTGGATGCCCAGCGCGTCGCCGACGTTGTACTCCATGCCCGTCTGCGACATGTCGAACTCGAAGTAGCGGATCGGGCGGTTGTAGTCCTGCGCAGTCAGCAGCCTCGTCTCCTTGGCCGCCGCGTACATGGTCTTGGCGGGCGGCGGGATGGGCGTGCAGGCCTCGAGGCTCAGGCAGACGCGGTAGTGCGGCACCAGCGCGACCTTGGGCGGCGGAACGCCGAGCTCCTCGAACAGCTGCGCCTGCCAGGGCTCCAGTGCCGTGCAGTACCCGTCCTCAGCCATCTCATCGCCCAGCCCCAGCGCCACGATCCTGCTCCCGCCCAGCCCCTCGAGCTTCAGGTCAAACTCCTTGGCGGCCTGCGGGCACACGGGGAGAATGAGCTGTGTCAGCGGTGCCTCTGGTGGGCCGCGGGAGGAGGGCCGTGCGGACCTGGTTGAACCTGCTGTACTTGCTCGAGCCGAGGCCGAAGACGGCGTAGTTGAGGTGGGCGAGGGTCTTCTGGTCCTGCTGGCTCTCGAGCCAGTCCCACACGGGCGCCGCCATCTGCGGCTTCTCGCCGTCGCCAAACGTGCAGGTCAGGAAGACGGCGTTCTTGATGTTCAGCAGGTCCGCTGCGACGCACGAGTCCATGGGCCAGAGCTTGGCGGGCATCTTGGCCGCGCGCAGCGTGTTGTACATGCTGCGGGCCACCGACTCGGTGCTGCCGCCGACGGTCGCGTAGAGGATCGCGACGCTCTTGGCCTCGTCGCCGGCGACCTCGTTCTCGACGACGTTGCGCGCGTTCGAGTCGCGGCTGCGGACCTCGACGGGGTGGTAGTGCGTGTGCAGCAGCTCGTGCGAGAGGTGCCCGTTGGGCTTGCCGAGGAACGTCTCGTAGAGATGCGTGATGGCGGGGTTCTCGTGCGACCTGCGCAGCGTGCTCTGCTCGTCGACCGTGTAGATGGCCTTGCTGCGCTTGATCAGGATCTCGGGGTCGTTGCTCTTGGGCTGCCCGCCGCCGCCGATGCAGCCGCCCGGGCAGGCCATGATCTCCACAAAGTGGAACCCCGAGTTCTCGATGCGCCCGCTCTTCTTGATCTCCGAGATGAAGCGCTTGATGTTGGCCAGCCCGTGCACGACGCCCACACGCACCGTCGTCCCCGCGATGGGCACGTCGGCGACCTTGATGCCCTCGAACCCGCGGCACTGCTGCATCTGCAGGTTCGGTATCAGCTGCCGCTCGCCCGCCGCCGTGTCCGCGGCCGTCCGCAGCACCGCCTCCATGACGCCGCCCGTCGCGCCGAAGATGGCGCCGGCGCCCGTCGACATGCCGATGGGGTCGTCAAAGGGCAGCGAGAGGTCGAAGCGCGTGATGCCCATCTCCTTGAGGAACTGCGCGCACTCGCGCGTCGTCATCGAGTAGTCGATGTCCGAGTAGCCCTCGCGGCCCAGCGACTCGCGCGCGCGCTCGTCCTTCTTGGCCGTGCAGGGCATGACGGCGACACTGTAGATGTCCTCGGGCCGCTTGCCGATCTTGGGCGCCCAGTGGCTCTTGATCAGCGCGCCCACCATCCCCATCGGGCTCTTGCACGTCGACATGTACGGGATCAGCTCGGGGTACTCCTTCTCCATCAGGTTGATCCAGCACGGGCAGCACGTGCTGAACATCGGGAACGGCCCCTGCAGAGCAGAAGTGTGTTCTACCTGGTCAGTTCGATTCCCGGCCACGGCTAACGTTTCTTTTCAATTCTCGCTGAGAGCGGACCTTGCCGGTCTTGAGGCGAGTGCCGAACTCGGTGCCCTCCTCCATGATGGTGAGGTCAGCGCCGTAGTTGGTGTCGAAGACGAAGTGGAAGCCGGCGCGCTTGAGGCCCATGACGAGCTGGCCGGTGGCGATGGAGCCCGGGGGCATGCCGAACTCCTCGCCAATGGCCACGCGGATCGAGGGCGCGATCTGCACGACGCAGACCTTGCCGCTCTTGAGCGCGTCCTTGATCTGCTGCAGGTCGCTCTTCTCGCGGATGGCGCCCGAGGGGCAGACGGACGAGCACTGCCCGCACGACGTGCAGAGCGTGTCCGCCAGCGGCGCGCCCGTCGACGTGGCCACCGGGACCACCGCGCCCTCGTTCAGCTTCCAGATGCCCAGGCCCTGGATGTCCTTGCACACGCGCACGCAGCGTGCGCACTCGACGCACTTGGTGAGGTCCTGCGCGGCCACGCCAACTCGTCAGCAATTGAATCCAATTGCCAGGAATTGAATCTTCTTGTCCGCAATTACAGTCCAATTGAGACCAGCCTTCCCCGCTCGGCGGTGCCAGCAGGCATCCCAAAGGAGGGGCCGCCGGTCGCATCACGTGATTCAACGCACAAGAGGGCGCCGAGCAATCTCCCCGCACGCACACGGCGCGCGTTCTCTTTTTCTGGATCGCACATAGGGGAAGAGGGAGGGGTCCTCCCGTCCTTGCCCCCCCCCTCTCCCCCCCTTGCCACGATCGAGGGTGCGGAGATCGCGAGCTTCCGGTTTTACCGGCAAGCACATTGTTCCCACCAGAAATGGGCAGCACAATGCGAGGAACACAGGGGCCCGAGCGCACCAGAACGAGGGCGTTGGACGAGTCGTCGTAGGCGGGCTCGGTCGTGTGCCGGACGAGCGTGGCGAGCTCGGGCGCGTCGCTGAAGTTCTCTGGCTGGCGCGACCTGACCTTGCCGATGATCTTGCTCATGGCCTGCTGCGCCTTGATGCGGCACTCCTGCGTGTCCGTCCGGATCCTCATGCCCGGCGACACCAGCGCCGAGCACCCCAGCACGGGCTCCGGCTGCCCCTCGATCTGCACCGCGCAGAGCCCGCATTTCCCTGCGGCGTGGCGCGGGGGAAGCGGGATGAGGACGAGGCCGGTCTGCATTGTCCCCGTTGTTCTATTTCGGAAACGACCCCTCGGCCGCCACCGGGGCGCTGCGCACCGATCGCCTGCAGGCGCGGGTGGTAGCAGAGCGTGGGCACGTACACGCCGGCGATGCGGCAGGCCTCGACGAGGTTGCTGGCCCGGAGCCGGTGAGTCGGGGCCACGGAACGGGCAAAACCGGAGGAAGCGGAAGAGGGGAGGAAACGGGGGCTCACCTCTTGACGGGCACCTTGACGGGCTGGTCGTTGACGTAGACGTCCACGTAGCGGTCCGGCGGCGGCGGGATGCCCGTCAGGTTGCGCGGGAGGTTCGGCTTGGTGTTGTCCGACATAGCGGGGGGAGGGGGGGTCTGCGGAAACTCGGCAAGCGAGAATTGGTTCTCCGCCCTTTTCTTTTATTGTGTTCCTTCGCCGAGGAAAATGTGACGCAACGGCCATGACGTGAAAGCTGCACCGGCGGAATGAATCTTCTCCTATCTTTCCTGGCTTTCTCTCAGCCGCAGGGTCGTTCCGAGAAAAATCCCGGACAGCACTATTACCCCCGACCGGCCGGCGTTGCCTGGCAATCGCCCCCCTATGTCCCGAGAAAGAGCACGCACTTCTCGCCACAATTCCCCTCGCCAGGCGCCTGTTGCTAGTCCGTCACGCTCGGAGGGGGCACCCTCTCACAGATCTCCAGCTCCACGTGCTTGCCGACGGCGTGCGGCGCGTCCGTGACCACGAACGGCGTGTTGGGCAGTATCAGGACCTCCCCCTCGTCCAGGAGGCTGAACGCACCGACCGCCTTGCCGTGCCTGAGCCGCACCTTCATCACCAGCCCCTCGGGGCCCGCGATCCTCCTGGCCATCCTCGCGTCGGTCGTGCACGAGACAAACTCGGAGAAGAACACCTCGCGGCCGCTGTAGAAGTTGTCCGTTGCCCGGCGGCGGCTGGCGTGCGCACGGTAGACGTCGCCGGCGTAGTCGGGCAGCTTGCCCAGGGCGCTCATCAGGTACCACAGGTAGTCGCGCCACGCGTGCAGCTCGCTGCTGCTGCGCCTCATCAGCGCCTCGTTGAGGTTCCAGTACACGTTGCACTCGCGCGACTCGGGGCTGCCCGTCTCCGCTGTGTAGATGATGAGCGCGAGGACCTCGTCGTCCGTCAGCCATCTCCCCTCGATCTGGCGGGGCACTGCGTGTCAGCGCGTCGCGTGGTCGAGGCGGGGGGGGTCTGCGCACTATCCTGCTCGCTGTCTCCTTCGAGCGTATTTGGGCCTGCGCGGCCAGGCAGTGGTCGACGGTCTGCAGCAGGCTCGGCGAGTACCTGTCGAAGAACTCCCTCTGTTGCAGGAAGCACTCGTGGCACTTGCGCGAAGGTTGGAAGCCGCTCGGGAACCCCACCAGCCCTCGGTACGTCAGGCGGTCGCTCTGCGGGCACTCGTACCGCCCAGACACCCAGATAGACAGGGGCATCGTCGCCATCTTCATCCGCAGCGACGCCGAGGACGCGACGCCCTGCTGGGGGTCTTGGCACCCCAGGAGCTCCAGCTCTAACTGCTTGCGGGCCTGCTCCGACCGCTTCCTCGCTTCCTCCGTGTTCCAGTTGGGCTCCGTGTTCCCGCCCGGGGTAACGAGCGGGCCAGACGAAGCCGAGGAGTTGAGGCCAGGCAACTCTGGTAGCTCTTCGTCCGCCATTGCCATGTCTATCGGCGGTGGCGGCGAGCTTGGAGGCGATGGAACGAACTCTTCACTGGCCGCTGCCATGAGCTCGTTGCACAGAATCGATGGCGGCGCGTCGTCCGGATCGAGCGGTGGCTGCTGCTCCGACAACGTTGGGCTTGATAGAGGTCTGTTGTTCCTCTTAGCTGCCGCAACCTGTGGCTGCTCCACAGCAGCTGTCGATTGCAATTGTGGAGGTAGCGCTGTGGCTGCTGTCTCGATTGCAGACGAGGAGACAGGCAGCATATCAATACCTGCAGGTCCACCAGCTGCAATCAACAGTGGGTCGTCTCCGCGGACAGTCGGCGGTGGTAAGAATGGCATTGTCGGAGGAGCGCATTGCTGCAGCACAGCTTCACTTTGCTGTGCCGAGCTATAAAGCCCGTAGCTCTGGCCAACCGGTGTAGTTGTTGGGGCCAGCGTTATGGCCCCAACGAAGCCGGGAGCCGGTGCGGCCCGAACTCCGGGTGGCGAGTGTATCGCAGCCTGAGGTGGAACTCCCCACTGGCCTGGCGGAGCGTTGGGACGCGGATGCCCTGTCGTGTGCGGGAGAACTATCGCGGATTGCTGTCCCGGCATTGCGCTGCTGAGCTCCGGGGGCTGCAAACAAGGGTCCTGTGCCTTGTGCACGTGCGGCGACATCGTCGCTTTCTTTGATGACGGCGGAGGCGCTCTGTTCCGCACGACCATGTTGTCGCCTGACTTCTGGAACTCCGTGTACGTGGTGAGGAGGCTCTTGATCTCCTTGGATTTGGTCGACCAGGCGTTGTACTCGTCCTGGTCCCTGAGCCCTATCGAAAAGGACACGTTGTCAATCTCGCCGTACTTCTTCACCTGCTGCAGCGGGTATTCGTGGAGCACAGTCCCTCCGTCGTCGGTGAACCGCGCCACCGAGTTCGCAGACACGCCAAACAGCTCCGTGAGGCCTTTCTGCTGGTGTTCAGCGAGAACCCGCGGTTTTGCTGTTTGCCACTCACCGTGTGGCCCTCCTGGACGTGGAAGCACGTGAAGCCGAAGGTGGGGATGCTCCTGGCGGTGCGGACAAAGAGGTCCCTGGCCTGGTCCACCGCGGTTCCGGCGAGCGCCTTGTACTCCTTGAGGATGGCCTGCTTGAGCCTCTTCTCGAAGCGCCACTGGGGAGGCAGGAAGACCTTGAGGTCCCTGGCGTCGGGGAACTCGGCCTTGGAGTAGTCCCCGCACGTCGCCTGCGCCATCGTCGCAGCGAGCGTGATCGCCTTGTCCTTCTTGCAGAGGAAGAACCCGTTCTCGATGAACTCGCTGACCTGCGTGACACGCGGCGGTCAACGGCCCCCCGGGAAACTGGCATCAGTGCCGTGTGAAGAAGTGGAAACTCGTCGCAACTCTGTAAAAGTCGTGCTCGGGCAGGCACGGCGAGTCGAGGAAGAAGAACCGCCTGCGCAGCACGAGGTGCCCGTTGGTGCTCTTCGCCACGTGCCTGGCAGTCACGAGCGGCCTCGGCGGCGCCAGCAGCTCGCCCCCGTCCTCGTCGTCTGCTCCCAGCCCCTGCGGTCAGCACGCAGGGAGCCCCTCCCCCAGGGGGAGGCGCGCAGGGGAGAGGACACGCCTGCGTAGAGGGCGTAGTCCCCGCGCTCGGCCTCGTGGGGCGACGCCGCCTCGAGCGCCTGGGCAGCGGCGGCGGAGGCGTCGCGCGTGGGCGCCGTCATGTCGACGAGCACGCGGGCCACACGCGGCTCCTGCCCGCACTCGGTGCACACGCTGGTCTCGATCTCCTCGTACCTGCTGATCACCTCCAGCTTCTCTCCCTGCAGGCCGCCCAGAGGTGAGCAGGGGGGGAGGCAGGGGGTGTGCCAACCGATTCGAGCTCGAGAGAGTGCAGGGCGTCGTCCCTGGGGAACCAGCGCGCGTGGCGGTAGGACCAGAGGATGTGGTCGCCCGTGTGGCTGGCGCCGGAGGGGACGGCGCTGGCGATGGCAGAGGCCACGGTGGCGCCGCGCCGGAACGAGCAGGTGCGCGCCTGGCCCTGGAACACGATGACCAGCTTCATCGTGCGCAAGCTGTTTTTATTTCTCACGTTGTCAGCGCACAGATATTTTATCTTTCTAGAAATCAGACATTATTTCCCTGAGATGATCAACTTTATCTCTGGTTGACGTTGACGGGGTTCCGGAGAGTAATAAAAACGGCCACGGCACGTATGCGATCATCCGATCCGGTGGGGGCTGAGGCACGGCACCATGGAGGGAACGGGGGATATTCTAGGACTCGTGGACGTAGTCGAAGACCTGGAAGTCCTCGTAGAGCAGCCTGCCGTTGCAGAAGTGGAACTTGTTGTAGCACTCGGAGCACCACAGGCACGGGCTCTCGGGCGCGTGCTTGTCGTAGTACGTCACGTGCCTCGCGGCGAACAGGTTGCAGATGCGGCACTTCTTTCGCGACGTCAGGCCGAGGTACGTGGCGCGCGGGTACGACTGCACGTCCGCCGGGTCCGATGAGGCGGCCCACATGCGGACCTCTGTGCACATGATGCGGTGCTCGCAGTCGCCGCAGTGCAGGAACACGTACGGCGCCGTCCCGACCTTGAGCTTGAGGTCCGTGAACCGCGTGCTCTGCATGTCCCTCGTCTCGAAGCACCCGATGCCCTTGGCCAGAGCCCACTCGGCAATGGGCCTGGAGCACACGGAGTCAGTCGGCGCCTGCAGGGCTGCTGGGCGAGACGCACGTGCTGAGGACCACCTTGGTCTTGCGGGTGTCGTTGTAGAACGTGTTGCCGAAGAAGAAGAACGAGGGGGCCATGACGTCGTCGCCCGTGTCCCGGAGGATCTTCGTGTGGTCGCGCGTGCAGTTTATGCGGTCGCGCAGCGCCGTCAGGAACTGCGACCCCAGCACCTCGTACTCCTGCGACTTGGTGGACCTGCCCGGCCTGCACACCGCAAACGACAGCACGACCTCCCCCCTCTGCACCTTGCTCTCGCTTCCCCCCTGGAGTGCCCCCTCTGAGTGCGCAGGGCCCGGCCGATCAATTGACTGTGAGCACTGCGCACATGCACGACGCTGAGCAGCTGGTCTTCCTCGCTCTCGCCGTCCTTTTTCCCCTGTTGCAGCACCGCACTCGTGCGTGAGCGTCGCGAGGGGCCATCGGGAGACGGCTGACCTTGGTGCCCTTGTCGATGGGCGCGAGGTAGTTGACGGAGCTCTGGAGCCTCTTGGCCACATCCTTGGGAGGGCAGCGGACGAGCTGCACCGAGCGCAGGCGCGGCGCGTGCGCGACGGCCTCGCGCAGGGCCGGCTCGTCGATGTCGGCGCCCGGGACCAGGGGTCTCTCGCGCCCGGACTGCGCGACCTCCTTGGTCTGCGGCCGCAGCCGCTGGGCCAGTGTTTTCGAGTCCTCTTGAATCTGTGGATTCCTCTTTATGCGAGATTCCCAATACGGTCCTGAGGGGAATCTGGGGGCGCACGGCGAGGGCCTCCGCGATCAGGCGCTCGCAGCGAGCGCCGTACGTGGGCACTTGGATTTCGTCGGTGCTGATGTCGGCGGGCTCGTTCGCGAGATCGTCGTCGCGCACGAGAGCGTCGAACGCGCTCATGAAGTCGGAGCTGACCTTCCCGACGTCGACGACATCAGCGCGCAGCTTCTGAGCCACCAGCATCCTGCAGGCGCGGCAATCAAAGAAAATGATCATATCGCCAGATGACATCAAGATTCTCTGCTCGGAGATAGCCGTTAAAAAGAAAAAGAAAAACAAAAAGTGTTGTAGAAGCGTGCGTTGTCTAATGGTTAGGATACCGCCCTTCCAAGGCGGTGGTCCGGGTTCAATTCCCGGCGCACGCAGATTTTTTGGTTATTAGTTTGAGCCCTCTAACAGGATGCACGACTGGTTTCAAAACGAAATAGAACAGCGAGTCCGAGGGTAGAAGCACTTTGTGAATGGCAGTTTCACTTCTCGGAGGGCTGTCGGTGAAAGTATTGCCTTGGTTTCTGTCTCAAGGGGCCTGGGGCTTCTTGCGCTGGTTACGCTTTGGCTTCTCCTCGACGTACACGCATCCCGGAGGCAGAGACCTGGCAGCCGCCTGAGCGCGAGGCGACTGCTGTGCTGCGCCCGCAGCGCCCGCAGCGCGCTGCTGCCCACGGCCGTAAACCGTGACGCCGCCCTGCTCGCCCTGGTCCCTCAGAGCCCACCCAGTGGCGTTGGGGTGGCGGTACTTGGCCGGCGCCGCCGGAACCACCGGCGCAGCGGCCGTCTCTCCCTTCTTCTGCGTCTTGAAGTGCGACGCCTTGCTCGGCGGGAACTTCGACGCAGCCTCCGGCCTCCACAGGAACTGCGTGTGCCGCACTGTGAGCTGCGTGACACCAGCTTGGCTGGGGGTGTATGGAATACCTCGTAGAGCTCCGGGACCTCGACGCGGAGGACCTGGGCGCCGTTGCTGTCAAAGAAGCGGTAGCCGTTGTCGACCCTACGGCGCGGGGCGCAGATCGCGCACGCGACGTAGTTCGAGTCAGGGCTCCACGCCCACGACGTGCTCGTGTGCGCCTGCGCGCCCCCGATCTTCTCGAAGCCCTTGGTCGTAAAGAAGTCCATGTCTCCCGCAAGGTTCTGGAACCCGGCGACGTACAGGCAAGTGCCGTCGGGCGAGAACAGCGCCGTGTTGCGCCCCAGCGGCCCCACATCGGCCTTGGGCGTGTACGACGTCGCAGTCACGCTGAAGATCGACGTCATCGCGGGCATGACTGCCAGCGCCCTCTCGTCAGTGCACGGCGCCAAGAAATCGACTCGGTTTCGGGCGGTACGCACAGCCGTAGACAATGGCGAACATGTCACCCTTGGGGCTCCACGCCATGTCGTGGATGCCGCCCTCCTTCTCTGCACAGCAACCGTCAGTCCATGGCAGTGGGGGGGAGGGGAGGAGGAGTGTTGGAGGTCGCACTCAGCGCGACGGTGCCGTTGCTCTCGGGCTTCTTGGTGAAGAGGATGTACGCGCAGCTCTGGCCGTAGTACGACTTGCCGGTCGGGTCCATGTCGGTGCTGGCGTTGGCCAGCAGCACGCCGCCCGCGGGGCTCCACTCGAGCGTGCAGTACTGCGCCTGCAGGAACTTGCGCCTCGACACAAACTCGTTGTTGCCCACGCGCGGCCACTCGTAGATCGACACCGACGCCATCTCGCCCTTGCGCTCGGCGACGAACACGGCGACCTGGTACTTGGGGCCCTGGTTCTGCGGCTGCGAGCCCGAGGCGAGGGCTGCGAGGTCCGACTCGGTCATGCGGGCTGCCTGCTGGCCCTGCTGGTGGTTGCCAGTGGCGGGCTGCACGACAGGGCTCCACGCAAACTGCGTCAGCCCCGGGGCGCTGATGTGCGAGCGCTCCGAGCGCATCGTGTGGCCCTCGAAGAACTCGACGCCGTCGTTCACAAGGCGCGCGGCCAGAGCCTCGTCGCTCGTCCACCTGATCGCGGGCCACTGGTCCGGGTTCGGCGGAATCTTCTTGGAGAACCTGGAATCGGTGCCGGAATATTAAGCGCGGAGCTGGAGTTGAACCCGCGTACTTGGCGACAGGGGCGGAGACATCGGAGACCTTCCAGACGAGAAGGTTGGGCTCCTCGGACTCGTTCATCCTCTCCCACGTGACGACAAACGTGCCGAGCGGCGACACCGACACGCGGGTGACGCCGGGGTGCTCGATCGTGCAAACGGTCTCGAGCGTGTCGGTGTTGGTCACCACGACCTGCTTCTGCCGGACAACGGCCAGGAGCGACCCGTCGCGAGAGTACTCAGCTCTCACTGCGTCCTTGAACGTCAGCTGCTCGACCGGCTGTGCGACGTGGAACAAGGGTCAAATCGGACCAAAATCAAATCGCGAAGGATGAGCTGGCGCAGGCAAACCGAAGAGAAAGAGATCAGGAAATTCTAACCACTTCCTGAGAATTTGATCACACAGCGAGGTGCCTTGCCCCCTTCCCATTCGCCCAGCCCCTCACATCCCCCCGCTGTCAGCAGCCGCCTTTGCCGGGGTCGGGACCTTGAGTGCACTGCGGAGGCAGCCTTTCATACGGGCAGCGCCAGGCCTCTCGGGGCTCGCGGTGGTGATCGAGACACCCGCTTCAAGGCAACTGAAGAGACAGGGGTTGTGTGTGTGTATGTGTGTAACATCGTTACCTGCGGCGCGCTGGAGGCGTCCCACCAGAACGTCTCCGAGCCCTGCCGGCTGATGACGGTGAACTGCTGGCGTGGCCCAGGCGCCGTCGCTGCGGGGGTAGGCGACGACGCGGGCGCCGGCGACCTGCTGCTCTTGGCGCCAGGCGGCGGCGAGTTCGCGCTCTGCGCCTGGGGCGATACGGTGCGGGCTGCGGGTACCTCCGACATGTGCGGTGCTTGCGGCGCTGGGCGTGAGAGTTCTCTGCGCGACGGGTGCGCGGGCGAGATGGCGACGGAGCGCTACGGGGGAAGAGAGAGTCCTAAGAAAAGCCGCCCCTGCTGATGTCACTCCCGACATCATTTGGAGATTCCGTCAGTATCTTCCACCAGACGCGCGTCGCCGCCATGCCCAACCAGCGCACCCCAAGGCGCCAGGCGCCCGGACAGGCCGCGTCGGGGCCATCCCGCAGGTCGGCTCAGAAACAGAAGGCTCCTCACCAGCAGCCCCAGACGCCGAGGAGCAGCGGAAAGCGCCCCCGCGAGGAGCCCCGCCCCAACACAGCGGCCCACTCGGACGGCGAGTCCACGGCCGCCACGCCGCAGGCCCCTCGCAGAAGCTCGGGCAAGCACGGCGAGCCCATCCGGTGCGCCAAGTGTGCGGCGGTGCTGTGGAGCGCAGAGGAGCACGAGCAGCACGAGGAGCGCCGGCACAGCGCCCGCGCCGCCTCGGAGGACAGCAAGTGCGCGGCGCCGGCGATCGACGCCGCCCGCAACGCCAAGACGAGCGAGGCCGCCGCCGCCTGGTGGGCGCAGCAGCGGTCGCCTGCGGACCTGGTCTCGCGCCAGCGGCTCGTCAGCGAGCTGCGCACGGTGGTCGTCAACGCGTTCGGCCCCGCCGCCGACGTGAGGCCCTTCGGGTCGTTCGCCAGCGGCCTGTGGACCCGCGAGAGCGACGTCGACATCGCCGTCATACTGCCCGAGCGCGAGTACCCCACGGGGGCGCTGAGCCAGCAGTCGCAGCCCGCCACCAAGCGCAGCAAGATGAACGACCCGACGCACCAGTTCGAGGTCCGGACCCTGCGCAAGCTCCGCAAGCACCTCTACGGCTTCGTCGCCGGCAACGACGTGGAGATGATCGCCCACGCCAAGGTGCCCATCCTGCGCTGCGGGCCCTGCAAGCACACGGGCCTCAGCTTCGACGCCAACGTCGGGCGCGACTACGGCTGCGCCAACAGCCTCCTCGTGGCCGACTACCTCCTGCTCGACCCGCGCGCGCCCGTCGTCGTCGCCGCGGCGCGCCAGTGGGGCAAGCTCGTCGGCGCCACGCTCATGCCCTACGCCATCATGTCCCCCTACGCGCTCGTCATCTGCGTGCTGTGCTACCTGCAGCTCCGCGGCGTGCTGCCGTGCCTGCACTCGAGCGAGCTCGTGGCGACCAACGGCGAGAAGGTCTTCTGCGCCGAGGCGGCCAGGAAAGGCCAGCCGATGCCCGAGTGGGCCCGCGGGGTCGCCACGTGGAAGTCGAGCTGCGCCGCCTCTGTCGCGGACCTGCTCGTCGGGTTCTTCTCGTGGGTCGCCGTCGGCGTCGACTGGCACAGGGAGGCCCTGTCGCTGAGGCTGGGCAGGGTGGTCGCCAAGAGCGAGCTCGGCGTCGAGCCCGACGCGACGGTCGTCGTCGAGGAGCCGCTGCAGCGCACCAACCTCGGCTCGCGCGTGTCGCAGGACTCCCTCGACGTGCTCGTCGACGAGTGCCGCTGCGTCGCGTACGCCCTCATGAACGCGGACCCCGGCACCCCGGACTTCGCCAAACTCCTGGGGTTCTAAGGCACAGCCAGCCCCCCGCACCCTCGATGGGCACTTTTGTTCTCCCGGGCAAAGCGTAACCACCCCGAACTCAAACGCACTGCGGACAGCGGGATCGCCACAACAAACAAGTCACCTTCCTCTTTTTGTTTCCTTCGCGTTTTTTGTGTTGCGTACTACGACACACGCATTACCGCACGTGGCCGCCTGAACCGAAGACGAGAGAGAGCCTGAACGACCGCGACCGCGCACTACAAGTTGGCCGGGGTGACCGACGGGGCGGCAGGCGCTGTTATCGTGAACGTGCCGGTCATGTCGCTCCCCGCGCGGGGGCGCATCTCGAAGCCGCCGGGGAGCTCGCCGGTGCCGGGTGGCGAGGCTGGGGGCGTGAGGCACATGTCCTTGATCAGGCGCATGAGGAACGTGACCTCGCGCTCGGCCAGCACGAACGCCTCGGTGACGACGCCGCCGACCTGGCGGCTGTGCGCGGCGCACATCTCGCTCGGCGTCCGCATGATGCAGGGCGCGAGGACCGTCGCGAGGTTGACGGCGTTCATGCGCGTGTGCTCGACGTTCTCGGGGCGCGCCATCACCTGCAGCAGCCTGACCAGGTGCTCGAGGATGTTCCTGTGCGTCTCGGGGAGGCTCTCGACGACGGCGATGGGCGGCTCCTCGCGGATGATGGCCGCGATGTACTGCGCCGGGGGGATCAGCGGCTCGGGCAGGCGCGACGTGAGCCACTTCTTGAGGACGACGGCCGCGAGGTGCGCTGTCACCGGCAGCTCTCCGCGGTCCATCGCGTCCATCGCGGCGTCGACGTCGGTCACCGACAGCGACAGGCGGAAGATGCCCTCTGCGTGCAGCCCGCCCAGCTCCACGACGCGCTCGATGAGCTGGCGCACCACCAGCGTGCTCAGGCCCCACGGCTGCGTCATCAGCGTCGACGTCGCCCAGCGGGCGCTGGCCACCGACAGCGACCGCTTGCGGATGATGCCCGTCAGGCTCATCCGCGCGCGCATCTGCGGCGACCCGGGCGTCGACGCCGACGTCTCGCGCTGCAGGTTGCTGGCGCACGTCATCGGCGGCGGCGGCGAAACCGACGGCGACGGCGACGGCGGCAGAGAGAGCGAGTGCGGCGACACGCGCGGCGAGCTCAGCGGCGAGCGCGGGGACGGCGGCGGGCGCGAGCACCGCGGCGACGACGGCAGCACGAGGACCGTCGGCCTCGCGGCGACGAGCTTGGCGTTCATCTCCGCGAGGTCCGACTCGGGCGCCACCTGCGGCGCGCGCGACGAGCTCTTGACGGCCGAGCGCAGCGACTTGACCCACGCGGACTCGGCCTCCCGGACGCCCTGCAGCACAGCCTGCAGCTCCGTCAGGCGCGAGAGCAGCGCCGCGTCGATGTCCCTCTGCAGCGCCGGGAGGTCGCTGGCGCGGTGGCGCTCCTCGAGGTCGCGCCCCGCGGTGATGTCCTCGAGGCAGCGGGCCTCGCACGCGGAGACCTCGTCCGCGAGGCGCTGCGCGGACTTGGAGAGCTTGGCGCGCTTCTTCTGCGACTGCTCGTGCTCGTACGCGAGCTTGGTGTGCTCGAGGTCCGACCAGAGGCGGGCCAGCGCCTCGCGGCCAGCAGCGACCTTGTCCTTGCTGGCGGCGAGCTCCTCGGCTATCTTCTCGCCTCTCCTCCGCAGCTGATCGGGTGGGAGTTCGCACAAGTCAGCCGCAGGGTTTGTAATGGCAATGGTGGACAGGCCCACGTTCTTCGGCCCCCGTTCCCCCCGAGAAGAACAAGCATGGCATCAGCGACGCTAAAATGCTCGCATCCATGGAAATCACCCCGAGGACCACCCGAAAAGGGGAATGGAACCGGGGGTGCCTGTGTGTACGTGCACTGGGGTGCCTGTGTGTGTGTGGCGCGGGCGTATGCAGTGGAGAACGAACCTCAGCACACGACTCGTCTGAGCGTTCCACCAAGGCGCACAGGCGATTGTGACACGCCGTGAGCTTCTCCGCAAGCCTCGATGCCGCGATTGCCTGAGCCCCCTGCGCCTCGTACATGGCCCTCCACAGGCAGTTGACCGAACTGGCGCAGGGACAGCCGATGGCTCAGTTGGCGCTGGGGGGTGGGGAGGGGGCATCAGCTGCATCGTGGGCGCACCTTTCCTCCAACCAGAGCTGCGTCGGCGCGACCTTGAGCGTCTCGGTGAGTGCAGCTGCTGTTTTGGATGCGTCCGATGCGCGTCTGCCGAGCGCCTCGCAGGCCTCGTGCAAAGACGCGGCCTTGCGCTGCAGCTCGTCGATGGACTCGTACCACAGGGCGCTGGTCCCCGAGTTGCGCGCAGTCTCTGTCGCCATCTCGGGCAGCAGTGTCGCCCGCGGGCAGGGACCGGTCTGGGGTTCTTTATTTAGTACCCGAGGATACAAGAATGGCGAGATTGAATAATTGTACCCCCCGAATTCACGGCTATTTAGAGGAGTGCCCGAGCTTGGTCTTCTGACGCGCAGTTCCGTTTTGACACTGCGATATCTCTGGCCAATCGACCCCACACGCGCAGCGCTTGTTTCAGCCGCCAAGAGAATCAGCACTGGCAGTTTCGCATACAAAAACAAAGCGGTAGCCCTTTGAGTAACTCGGCTTACGTAGCAGCCCCGCCTCTAATCGTCCGTACTCGCCTCGCCCTCCGGCAGTAGCGGCATGCTCATCGACAGGCTGCTTCGCCCGCACGTCGACGAGCCAGGCTCGCTCCTAGCACTCATCGGCGACGCCGTAGGGTCCATGTCGGTTATCAGGCGCATAAGGAACTTGCACTCCCTCTCCGCAAAGATGAACGCCTCCGTGGCGACGCCGCCGACCTGCTGCTGCTGGCACAGCTGGTTTGGCGTGCGCATGATGCACGGCGCGAAGACGGTGGCGAGGTTGCTGATGCCCATCTTTGTGTGCTCCTCGTTCTCGGGCTTGGCCATGACCTGCAGGAACCGCACGACCGTCTCCAGAATGGACTTGTGCGTCTCCGGCAGGGTTTCCAGCACAGCCAGTGGCGGCTCCTCTCGCTCTATCGCCGCGACACTGCAGGGAGGCGCCGTGGTGAGCTGCGTCCCCCGAGACCATTTGAAGGTTCCGTGCAGCGGGTCTCTTCCGCGGGACGGGTGCCAGCAGGCCACTACGCACTATTGCGCCGGAGGGATGAGGGTCTCGGGCAGCTTGTTGGTCAGCCAGCGCTTGAGGACGGACCCAGCGAGGTGGGCCGTGCGCGGGAGCTCGCCGCTGGACTCCATCGCCTCCATAGCAGCCTCGACCTCCGTGAGCTTCGGCGAGAGCCGGAAGATGCCCTCTGTTGTCTGCCCGCCGAGCTCGATCACGCGGTCCACCAGCTGCTTCACCGTCTTCTCCGCCTCGGACCAGCTCTGCGACGCGTTGCTGCTCGCAGCCGCGTGCGGCTGGGGCGGCGGGACAGCGACCCTGGCCAGCGAGAACGACCGCATGAGGCCCACTATCCTGCTGTCCCTCCTCGGCCTCGTCTGCGGCATCTGCTGCGAGGACCCCAGGCTCCCAGTGCTCCCCGACAGCGACAGCCGCAGGTGCGGCGACCCGCCAGGCGACGGCGACGCCGGCGGGGACCCGATCGAGGGCGGCGGCGAGCGAGAGGGCGACTGCGGCAGCGACTTGCAGGACCGCGGGTTGGTGGGAGACGAGGCCGGCGTGGGGCGGGCGTTCTGTATGCGCGTGATCATGTCGCTGAGGTCCGCGCCCTCGCTGTGCATCGCAATCGCCGAGGTCACGGGCGACAGCGAGTTGCCGATCGCCGTGGACCGCTCCGACTCGGCCCTCGAGATGTCGCTGAGCACCTCGCGCATCCCGTTCATCCTCATCATCATCGCACTCTCAAAGTCCTGCGCTAAGTCGTGAGGAGCACAAACAGGCAGGGAGGCCCGGGGGGGCCCCAGAGCGTGCTCAAGAGACGCAAGAGCTGGCTGCGGGCCGGAGAGCAGAGGGCGGGGCGGACGCACGTCCATGAGGGAGGGCATAATGGCGTTCTTGTGCGTCTCCTCGGCGTCGCGGTAGGCCGACTGCGACGCGAGGGACTTGGCCTCTGCCTGCGCGACCTCCTCGGCGAGCTTCTCGACCTCCTTGTGGTACTTGGACCGCCGCTTGAGCGACGTCTCCTCCTTCTCGGCCACCTTGCGCTGCTCGTGCTCCACAAAGAGCACCGCCAGCCTCTCCTTGTCCTCGGCCGCCCTCGCGCGCACCTCCGCCAGCTGCGCAAACGCCACCTCCGCCTTCTTCGCGAGCTGCCAGCGGCGGCAGCAGCAGCATCGCGGCGCGAACACGCACACAGCGGTCATCAGATGCGCTGCTGCTGGGCAGGTAGGGTCTTTACGGCCGCGTTCTCAGAATATTCAAGAAAGATGCACTTCCAACGGGAAACAGGAGGAAAACACGACACCGCCCCCGTGCGTCGCGCCCTTTCCGAGGTGCACGGGGGGTGCTTTTCCTCGGGCCCCGGGCCCCCCCAGGGCGCTTGCCAAGCGGAGGCAACGCGACGTGGGGTGGGGTCCGGTACCCGAACCAGGCCTCGGGAAAAACAAACAGAACGGGGCACACACAGAGAGCAGAGGGCACAGCAGAGGGGGGGAAAAGCTGTCCCAAACGGCAAAGACGCCTTCTGCAGGCAGTGCACGTCTCGTGCACGGGCCTGGGCTGCGTCCCGGACAGGCGCGGCGCGGCCCCGCGCAGCCGCCGCGGCCGCGGGGGCGCGGGAGAGAAAAAAGGAGGTTCGAACCGACGACACGCGCAGGTCGAACGTGTCGGCGACGCCCAGCAGGCGCTTGCTGCTCTCGTCGAGCGTCAGCGAGAACGCCATCTCCGCGGCGGACTGCGCGCACTGCCCCTGGTACATGGCTGCCCACAGCGCGCTCATCGCCCTGAACCGGAACCCAGCGAGCGCGCGCCGCAATTCGCAATTCCCCAATTCAGCGGCAATTCAAACGGCCGGCGGGTCTGGGGGGCTGCCCCGCCGGTTTCAGCGGGCGGGCGGGCGCGCGGACGGTTCTTCCATCGCGAGGTACGAGGGCACTTGCTTGAGGCACTCGGCCAGGGCGGCCACGTGGCGCGCGGCGTCGGCTGCGCGGAGGGCGAGGGCGCGGCAGGCCTCGCGCAGCGACGCCGACTTGTGCGCCATCTCCTCGCTCGCCGCCCGCCACACGGCCTGCGTGACCTGCGCCGCCCGAGCAGAGGACCACCCAGGGGACCCACCCACCCGCGGCAGATGCGCGTGCAGGGGTTGGAAAACTGGAGGTGCACGGGGGGCGGAGGGACAAGGGGCACACGCACGTCCATCTCTCTGCTCTCCGGAGATCTCGGAATGTGAGCAAAAGATACCGCGATCAATCACGCCGCTGCCCCGGCAGGGAAATATCAACCGCTGCTCGATTTCTTCGCTTGATTTTGATTTGCCAGTTACGGCATCTTCTTTGTGCGGCACCGCAGGAAAGAGAAGGATTCTTGTCAATCGATCGACTTGCTTCGGTTTCTCCCGGAATGACAGGCTCTGCGTTGCGATGCGAAACGAAAGCGCTCTTCGGTTCTTCATTTCATGTGGTGGCTGACCAAGTTGAAATAGTGACCCTGCAGCTGCATGAGCTCCGTGTGCGTGCCAGTCTCCACGACCACGCCCTTGTCGATGACCGCGATCTTGTCCGCAGCCACCACGGTGCTGAGCCTGTGGGCAATCACGATCGTGGTCCTGCCGCCCCGGGCCCTGTCCAGCGCGTCCTGGACGACCGCCTCGCTGGCGCTGTCCAGGGCGCTGGTCGCCTCGTCGAGCAGCAGGATCCTGGGGTTCCTCACGAGCGCCCGGGCGATGGCGATCCTCTGCTTCTGCCCTCCGCTCAGGTTGGTGCCCTTCTCGGTGATGGGCGTGCTGTAGCCCTGCGGGAACGAGCTGATGAACCCGTGGGCGTTGGCCGCCCGAGCCGCGGCGACGACCTCCTCCTCGGTTGCGTTGCCGCCGGGCTTGCCCAGCGCGATGTTCTCGCGGATGGTCGCGGCGAAGAGGACGGGCTCCTGGCCGACGAGCCCGATTTGCGACCGGAGCCAGCTGACGTCGATGTCCCTGGCCCGCATCCCGTCGATGAGGACCTCGCCCGACAGCGGGTCGTACATGCGCTCCAGCAGCGACACGACGGTGCTCTTCCCGCAGCCGCTGGCGCCCACGAGGGCGAGGGTCTGGTTGGGCCGTGCCAGCAGGCTCAGGCCGCGGAGAATCAGCTGCCCCGGACGCGTCGGGTACTCGAACACGACGTCTCGGAACTCGATCTCCCCCTGGATGCGCTGCGGGGCCCCGTCTTGGCTCCCTGTCTCCGTCGCCGACTGGCGCGACTCGAGCCTCCTCTGGCGGTCTCGGGCCTGGGCGTCGGAGTCCTTTTGGCCTGGCCTGGCATACGCAAGGCCCTCTGGGGCCTCGACCTTTGGCTGCCGGTCGAGGAGCGCGAAGATGTGGTGGGCCGCAGCGATGGCCTTGCCGAAGTCCGGAAGGTAGGCCGAGACCTGGCCCACGGCGACGGCGCCGAACATCATGCCACTCTCCGCCCGCAGGACGTCCTCGAACGTGACCCCCTCGGACGGGTTGCCCACGAGCCTTCCTCCGTACCACAGAGCCAGAGCCGCAATCCACATCCCAGCAGACTGGGTGGCACCGACAAATGTGAGCCGGATGCGAGCGAATGTGGGCACCCACGTTGACGAGCCCCCCTGCAAGGGCGTGCGAGTACATGGCCTTGCGGCTGTTGGCGTCGACGGTCCCCTTGACCAGGTCGACGTACTGGTCCCTGAAGTGGCTCTCTCGGCCCATGACCAGCACTGTCCTGGGGTTCTCGAACGCCTGGTTCGCGATCTGCCCTGCGTCCTCGTACGCTTGCTGCGGTGCCGTCAGAGGGGCAATGCAACTGCGCGAGTGGGCGCACCTTGAGCTCCATCTGGTACGATATCATTCTTCGGAAATCGATGGCTGCAGCGACGCCGAGGAACGGGACGACCGCAGAGACGACCAGAGCGACCTTCCAGCTGCCGGTGAAGGCGATTGCGACGCCGGCGGCGATCGTGGACACCATCGAGAGGAGAACGGCGAGCTGGTTGCCCGTCAGGTTGTGGAGCATCGTGGCCTCGGTGGCGAGCCTCGTTGTGAGGACCCCGGTCATGTTCCTCTTGTCGTCGAACCACCCGATCTCCTGGCGCATCATCGCCTTGAAGCACTCGTAGCGCAGGTACTTGGTCTGCCGCTCTCCTGCGATGTCGATCAGCGCGTTGGCCGTCACGGCGCCGATGAACGTCCAGGCCCCGAGGATGCAGAACGCGACTGCCCAGAACGAGATCTTGTGGTGGTGCTCTGTATCGTCTCCAGTCCCGGGGACATAGAACAGCTCCGAGACGATCTGCATGAGATGTGTTAGATGGCCGGTATTTCAGGGGAAATCGATGGACGGCACCTCGCTGAAAATGAGCGCGTAGACAGGGAAGATGGCGCCGTTGATCACGCTCGCCAGGCTGGACACAAGGACGTAGATCCAGTCTGGGCGCAGGACCCCGAATGCTCGGAGGACTGTGGCGAACTTGACTTCCTTCCTCGGGGACTCCTCATCTTGCGGTCCCGACTCTTCCTCCTCCTTCATCTCAACGACCTCGCGGTTGTTGAGGGCCTCCTCAGCCTTCTCCTTCTTCTCCTGCTGCTCCGCCAGTTGCTGCCTCATGAGCAACTTGTAGTACAGACCCTTCTTGGCGACGAGCTGCTCGTGGCTGCCCTGCTCCTCGACTCTGGGCTGGCGGTGAGAGAAGGGTCCCCTGCACTGCCTCGCACCTTCCACCCTTGAAGGCCACGATAAGGTCTGCGTTGCGGACTGTGGACAGGCGGTGCGCAATGATGATGCACGTGACTCCGTGAGAGATGTTGTCGATGGCCTCCTGGACAATCCGCTCGCTCGTCGCGTCGAGCGCAGAGGTCGCCTCGTCGAACAGCAGCAGCTTGGGCCTTCTGACCAGCGCACGCGCGATTGCAATCCTCTGCTTCTGTCCTCCAGACAGCTGGGCGCCCCTCTCTCCCACGAGCGTGTCGTAACCCATCGGCAGCGCCGCGATGAAATCGTGCGCGTTGGCCTTCTTGGCCGCGCTCTCGATCTGCTCCAGAGTAACTGGGCCCTGCGTGCTTGATCGGTGAGTTCGCGCTCTGTCCCATGAGAGGGCCACGCACTGTGGCCCCCAGGGCGATGTTATCCTTGATGGACATGGCGAAGAGGACGGGCTCCTGCGACACGACGCCGATCTGGCTGCGCAGGTGCTTGAGGTTGATCGTGTTTATCGGGTGGCCGTCGACGAGAATGGCCCCGAACGTCGTCGGGATGTCGTACATGCGCTCGAGGAGCCCCACCGCCGTGCTCTTGCCGCACCCGCTGGGCCCCACGAAGGCGACGGTCTGCCCGCTCTTGATGCTGAGCGTGAAGTCGTTGAGGATCTCGACCTCTGGCCTCGTCGGGTAGCGGAAGAACACGCTCCTGAACTCGATGTCGCCCGCTAGCTCGAGCTTGACGCCGCCCTCGTCGCGCGGGTCGATCTGGGACTTGCGGTCGATGATGTCGAAGACGCCCCGGGCGCAGCTGCGGGCCTCGAGGACCGTGTTGATCAGCGGGCCGAGCTGCCCGAAGTTCTCGACGCCCATCATGATGCCGAAGAACACCGTCACGATCTCCCCGGGCTCCATCTCGCGCACGAGGGTGTTGACGCCGTCGACCACCACGTGCGTGACGTTCTCCGCGAGCTTCGAGCCGTACCAGAGCGCCAGCCCGTACGTGCACATGGTGATGAGGAACAGGAACCCGACAGCGAACCCCGCGGACGCGGCCCTCTTGTAGCCCGCGGCCCGCGAGATCCGCAGCTGCGCGTCGTAGCGGTCCAGAGCCTCGCGCTGGACGCCGAACGCGGTGACGGTGCGGATGCACGAGAGGAACTCCTCGGCGACCATCCCCGCGCGGGCGTAGTGCGTCGCGGCCTCCTCGGCCAGCTTCCCGAATATCGTCGAGCAGACCGTCATCGCGACAACCGACAGCGGCATCGTCGACAGCATCACGAGCGACAGCTTCCACCCCGTGGCGAAGGCGACCACCCAGCCCCCGACCGACATCGACAGCAGCTGGAGGCTCGCGCGTTTGAGAGAGGGCGTTCCGAGACCCGGAGAGAGAGAAGCGCACCTGGAGGATGGTCCCGATGCGCTCGCCGACGCCCTCCTGGATCTTGATGATGTCCGAGAGCCTCGTGGTGAGCTCGCCGACGGAGCGCGAGTCGAACCAGCCCATCTCCTGGCAGAGGACGCCCTCGACAAACGCCCGGCGCATGCGCAGGCCCTGGCGGGCGGCGCCGATCGACATGGCCGAGACGTACGTGAAGTGCAGGCAGAGCGTCACCGCGCCGAGGATGACGAGGTAGACCGCGTTGTCGTTGATGGCGGACTGGTCGATGTCGTGCGCAGTCCTCTGCGACCCCGAAGAGCCCGAGCCCGAGCCCTCGATGGCCGGCTGGTACGCGTCGATCATCCGCCCCCTGCGCCCCTCGGCCGTCAGCTCGGCACCCAGACGGACCCCGAGGCAGGCACTCCGCACATGAAGATCGTGTAGATGGGGATGAGTGCCCCCTGCGCTACGGAGCAGAGAGTGCCGAGCAGGACGAGTGCGACCTCCACGGGCCCGGCGAACTTGAACAGATGCAGCACCGAGACCCTGCGCGTGGCACGCGGAGTGAGCGCTGCCCTCCTCCTCCCCCCACCCCTGCCGTGCTCGCGGACCTCTTCGAGGACGGCGCGGAGCTCTTGCCCACGCGGGAGAGGTCTGTGATGCGCTGCGCGTAGGGGTTGATGGGGGGCGGCAGGACCTCGACGACCGAGACGATGGCCGACTCCACCCACGAGCCGCCGCCGTCCTCCTCGCGCCCCTCGGCCCCCGCCGCGACGTCGACCTGCACGTGGCTGCCTGACGCCATCAGGTGTGTGTGCTGGGGGGGTCGCCTGCGGGTTGCGTGCAGGAAAATGCTCAGGCTAATGAAATCTGCTACGGTGATGGTGACGTGTTTTTCCCTTTCGGTCCGGTGCGAAGACCCCTCGGGCGCACCCCGTGCGCTCGGGGTTGCGAGGAGCTCCGCCCGGTGGGGGCCGCACCCGGCTGCGGAGTGGAGGTTTTTCCCCGCACCTTCCTGCGGGAGGGCACTTTTTCTGCAGCGGTCGTCATGCCGGGGCGCATGAATGACATCACAGAACACGCACGCTGATATCCTGCCGTTTTCATCTCGCGCCCACGAGGCGATCGGACGGTGTCAGGCCCGTGACGGGCTGCCGGCTGCCCCCTGGTCCGCCCGGGCGCCTCTGGTGCCTCTGCTGATGCTCGCCTGCGGAGGCCCTCCCAGAACGTGGACTTCGCCCAGCGTGACTTGGATCCCCTGCGCCTCGCGGAGGAACTCCGGGAGTGTGTGCCCTCTTTGCCCGAGGTGGGTTCGATCCGTGTCCTGACATCTGTGCTGGGTGTCGACGAGCGGCAGGACTCAGGATCGGGGCGTGCCACTGATACAGGCAGTGTGGATAGCAGTTGTTGTCTTCAGCACGACGTGTTCACCACCTGCAATGCGGCAAGTGAGGTACACTCGACCCCTCAGGCATCTGCAGAGTCATAATAATCTCATTGGAGGGCCCCAGTAAATCAGAGAAAGTGTATTTCGGAACGCTGGCGGATGTCCGTGCTTGATGAGCCCACATCGAGGGCGACAACTCCCGGTCGCACTTCCCATTTGTTCTCGGATGACCACGCGGCAAAGCTTCGGAAGTCCAAGGGAATCGACACTCTGAGGGATGTGCCAGGTTCCAGTCCAACCTTGCGGAATCCAACGAGCCTGTGGAGCGACATCAAGCCAGAGAGGCACTGCTGTCCTTGTGCAGACCGCTTTGCAAACACCTGGGCCACCTCCTTGCCAAAGAGGCACCCAGTGTTGCTGACGAGGAAGGAGACTTGTACAACGGCTCCGTGCTGCAGGTCTGAGACGCTGAGCCTGGCGGGGCGGACCTCCACGTCGGAGTAGTCGAACGATGTGTACGAGAGCCCGTGCCCAAAGCAGAAGAGCGGCTCGATATTGGCAGCGGCGTAGTGGCTGTACCCCACGTGGACGCCCTCTGAGTAGTCGACACGGCAGGTCGGGTTCCTCCCAGGGCTGAATGGGAACGTGGTGGCGGCTGGCGTGTCCTCGATCCTCCGAGGGAAGGTGACGGGGGTCTTGCCACAGGGGTTCGTGTCGCCAAACAGGACTGAGCAGATGGCTGACGCTGCCCTGCACCCGGGGTACCCAACAAAGAGCACCGACGACACGAGCGGAAGCCACGGCATCGCGACAGGGCCCCCGCAGTTGATCACGACAATCGTCCTCGCAGCCTTTTGGGACGCCTTGACAATGAGCTGGTCCTGGTCTGCTGGCAATGCGAGCGACTGCCTGTCGCAGGACTCGCCCTCGTAGCGGGACTCCGTGGGGCGCCAGAAGAGATCCTCGCCAGCGCTCGCTGGGGCCCCGACGAACACGATCGCGGTTTGCGCGCTGGCGGTGTCGAGCAGAGACGGGTCCTGGCTGGCATCGAGCACCTCGACGGACGAGGGGATGCGGTCCAGCAGGGTGTGGGCTGGCGCAGAGGCGTCAGAGCAATCGATAGCCACGCTGCCGGGCCCGCAGAAGCGGAACCCTAGCAGGTTCGGCCCGCACAGCAGGATCGAGTCGGTCCCGTCCAAGCGAATCGGGAGGGCAGACCCGTCGTTCTTGAGCAGAACGAACGACTCGGCGGCGATCTCCTCTGCCAGGGCCCTCCTCTCGGCGCTGCGGACGCTGATCGGCGGGTCCGAGTGCGAGCAGGGGACAAGCTTCGCAGCACAGCGGGACACCTCCTCCGAGGCGCGGCGCAGAGCCGACTGCTGTGCGCGGGCGATGCTCTCGAGCTCGCGCTCGCGGACGGGCCCCGGCATCTTGAGGGACAGCCCGGCCTCCAGAGCGGGCCCGAGCTCGGGGCAGCCGCCCCAGTCGCTGACGACAACGCCCGCGAAGCCCCACTCGCCGCGCAGGACGTCGCGCACGAGGTGGGCGTTGCAGCTCGCGTGCTGGCCGTTTACGAAGTTGTACGAGGTCATCACGGCCTCGGGGTCGGCCTCGCGGACGCAGGCCTCGAAGGCCGGCAGGTGGACCTCGCGCAGGGCCCGCTCCGAGACGCGCGCGTCGTAGTCGTGGCGGCGCGTCTCCTGGTTGTAGCACGCAAAGTGCTTGAGGCAGACGCCGACGCGGCGCCCGTCGCGGTCGCGCTCGTCGTGCGCGCCGTCGATGTAGGCGACGGCCAGGCGCGAGGTCAGCAGCGGGTCCTCGGAGAGCGCCTCCCACGCGCGGCCAGCGAGCGGGTGCCTGACGATGTCGACGCAGGGCCCCAGTATCACGTTGGCACCCACCGCCCGCACCTCCTGGGCCACCGCGCGTCCCAGACGCCTGCGAGCAGCGAGCCGTGAGCAGTGAGCAACTGCGAGCAGGGCTCCATGAGGGAGGGAGAGGGGGAGAGAGAGAGGGGGGGCCCTGGCTGATCGCAGAGGTGCGCTGCTGTACCGGGAGAGCTCGGTGTCCCAGGTGGCGGCGGTGTTGAAGCCCGAGGGGAAGGCCGTGGCCAGCGTCTGTCGCGAGCGCCTGTGCGAGGCCGTGTTGACGCCGTAGGGGCCGTCGGTCATGAAGAGCTGCTGGCCGCTGGCTGCGGCTGCTGCGCGGCGCGTGTGCCAGTCGTCCTGGCCCACGACCAGGAGGGCGTGCTGGTCGGCCTCCTTGTTGGGCTGCGCAGACTGCGCCCTGGCAGAGGGCCGCTTGCGCTCTCTGCGGATCATCCACTCCCCCTGCAGCCTGGGCTGTGCCTGAAGACTGAGCAGTGAAATCTCGTCTCTCGTCCAAATCGAGCCTATGGCGTCAGCGTGATGTGTGCGGGATACCAATTGTCTGGCATAGAAAAATTGAACATGTGATTCCCTCTCGATTTGACTCATCGGCGCCTGGGAAGCAGATAGCTTAGGCACGCACTCAAATCCATGGAATTGGCAATTGAATCTAGGCGCCGGAGAAACGAGAAACAGAAGAGGCGATGAAATATCACCTGGCATAATATCTAGATACTCCCGTTGGCCTTTGCGCGCAGCAGCGGGTTGTGGGAATGATACGGTACATCCTCCTGGTGAACAAGCAGGGCCAGACGCGCCTGTCCAAGTACTACGACGGGCACCGCCCCACCTCGGAGCGCGCGGCCATGGAGATCGAGATTGTGCGCAAGTGCTTTGCCCGCGCAGAGGCCCAGTGCTCCTTCCTCGAGTACAGGGACCACAAGGCACAGCCCCACCGCCCCCCATAGCCCCACCCAGGCACATCCCCCTCGAGGGCCGTACTCCCTTTCTGAGGCGGTGCGCGCAGGTTGTGTACCGCAGGTACGCGTCCCTGTTCTTCATCGTGGGCGTCGACCAGCAGGACGTGAGTATCTAGATTCTCTCCCCTCCCCTGATTTTCGGAGTGTTCCGGAATCTGCGAGGACACGGGAATCAGGAAATGCCTGCGTCGGGTGGCGGCTGGCGGTCGGCACTGACGGGAGGGGTTTTTTTGTGGGCAGAACGAGCTCGAGGTCTACGAGTTCATCCACCACTACCTGGTCACGCTGGACAAGATGTTCGACAACGTCGTGAGTATCAGAAGCTGATCTGTTCCCGATTCACTAACTCTGGCCGCGCCGTTTCAGTGCGAGCTGGATGTATGGGATATTTGCTTTTTGGAATCTCTGCTGAGGAGCCCCACAGATCATGATTCACCTGGACGCCGCCCACTTTGTCATCGACGAGATGGTCATGAACGGCCACATCGTCGAGACCAGCCGCCCCGCCGTCCTCGAGATGGTCGGCCTGTACCTGCAGGACTGAGTCCAGAAAGCCGCCGCTCCGCCCTCTCTTCCCACCCTCGAGAGATATTTTCCCAAAGATATCCAAGTGCATTAAACTTCCTCATTTTCTAAACCGCTTGTCCTCCTAGAGTCTGTTATTCCGAGCTCCACCCCGAGCGCAGTGCGAAGGCGGCGAATGTTCCGGTTCAAGGGCAAGGAGACGACCGTTGTGCAGTACAAGCACAAGGAGCAGAAGCACAACGAGAAGCTGTACCAGTCGCTCAAGGCGAGCCTGGGCAGCGGCACCATGATCCACCGGGCCGTCAAGCTGCCCCCGGGCGAGGACGTCAACCGCTGGATCGCCGTCAACAGTCCGCCACCCCGCTCCCCCGACAGCGCCCTCCCCCGTGCCGTTATCGCGTGGGGCCAGAGGCCGCCCGTGGCCCGTGTGGGCGCTGCTGGATTGGTTCACTGCCCGATCGTTTTTTATTTATTTCCCCCCCAGTCGTCTCTCGCGTCTTGTTCGTTTCTGCGGGGATTCAAAGAGCGAAATCGTGTGTGCGCGTTTGCTCCTCCCTACGCGCAGCGATCGAGCTGTACAACACGACGCTGCTGTGCTACGGCGTGGTCGCGGAGTTCTGCACAACGCAGTCGTGCCCCAAGGTGCTGCCCTCACTCCCCCCACGCTCCCCCAGAGATCATTTCGTCGTCTGTCTCGGGATCCTGACCAGGTGGTGGTCTTGCTCGCTACGCTCCACGTGTGCAGATGTCCGCTGGGCAGTGCGTTTCGTGGCGCTCCCCTACTCTCCCCTCCCGTCCCCCTCGTTGCTGGGCGTGTGTGTGGGCTGATCGCTGGAGGGCAGGACTGTGGAGTACCGCTGGCAGAAGGAGAAGGGGGCCCCTGTCATCGTGCCCGCCCCCGAGTACGTCGATCTGCTGGCCGACTGGGCGTTTGAGCAGCTCAACGACCCCACCCTCTTCCCCGAGGCTGGCACCGGTGTGCTCCACCCCCTCCTCCACGCTGCGTGCGTCGAGCTCTGACAGCGTGCCGGCGTGGCCGTCGTGCGCAGGCTACCCCAAGAACTTCATCCCGGCCTGCAAGAAGTGCGCAGCTTCCTTCCCTCGTGCCGTGATTGGAATGTTGTCGCGTTCTGACCTCTACGCGCGCGCGTCTGGCTGGCGCGGTGCAGGATCCTGACGAGGCTGTTCCGCGTGTTCGGGCACATCTACCACAGCCACTGGGAGGACGTGAAGCGCGTCGGCGCCGAGCCGCACATGAACACGTCGTTCAAGCACTTCTACTTCTTCGTCAACGAGTTCAAGCTGCTCGAGGAGTCGGACATGGTCCCCGTCGCCCCGCTCATCGAGAAGATCAAGGACGAGCACCAGTGAGAGCGCCCTCTCAATCGAGGACGAGACCCCCCACTCCAGTGCTGCTCGGCCCTGCACTGAACAAGGAATGCTCTTTTGAAGCTGTCAAGTATGGCGTGGTGTTGGAGCGCGTCCGCATCTCTGTGGCACCAGCTCGGTGACGGCATAGGTGTGCGGATAAAGACGGAACCTCGTTCATTGTGTCCCCCCTGTACACAATTGACTTGCTGGCCACAGCCCTACGACTGACCCGAGCACTCCCTACAGCTTTATGTCGGCGGTCGCAAGAGCCCCCCTGGAGCCCCTGCACGCTCTCGGCATTGCCAGTGGGACTCGGGTGGCAGGGGCGTTATGAGGCCACACACTGACTGTCGCGCCGCCATGACAGGGTGCTTGCAGTAAGGCACCCTGTCCTGGCTCGAACTGAGGGCAGCACCCACGAGGAGCCGAACAAAGGGCTATCACAGACGCACTCTCCACTATTTGCAGGCACTTTGCATGCAACGCACCTCTTGCCCTAGTGAGGGCCCTTTTGGATAGTTGTGCAAGAACCCTATCTCTCAGCTCTGTTTCTCTGTAGAATATCGTATTATGACCTATAGTCACTACAATTCGCACTCTCAACAATTGAAGTGTTCGAAATGCGGCGGGCTAGTAAATTGTGATTTGTACTGTATCACAGTTCCCACTTGCCCACTTCGTCTGGCATTAGCGGGGTTGTGTTGCATTTTTCGCATACAGATTCACACTCCCACAGGAGAACAGACCTCCTATTGGACAGCTTCTTCAATACCATCATACTCCCTGCCATACCATTGCATGCGTCTGTGCCAGAATGTCTAAACTATGTTGAGGCACTGTGCTGGCTATAAGAAACTGACTGTCATTGTCTACTTCCTCTTGAACCTGGCCTTGGACGAGGCGGCTGGCGGGGCTCCGGCGCTGAACATGCCAGCTCCGAGCGGCGTTCCGGCCGGCTGGGCCCCGAAGAGAGGGGCGCCCGGCGACCCGAAGGCGGCAGACGCGCCGCTCGGCGCCCCCGCCGACGGGGTCCCGAACGCAAGCGAGCTCGACGACGCGGCCCCGAACATCGAAGACGCGGGAGCGGCGCCCGCGGCGGAGGCGCCGAACGAGAAGGCCGAGCTCGCGCCCTCGGCCGGCGCTGCCGCCGAGCCGAACAGCCCCGCGCCGGTGGCGCCCGTCGAAGCAGAGCTGCCGGACCCGAACGTCAGGGCGGTGGAGCTGCCCGCAGAGCCCGGGACGCCAAACGACGGCGCCGCAGAGGACGCGTCCGACCCGCCAAAGAGGCTCGCCGACACAGCAGCGCCCGACGACGGCGCCGCGAGCAGCCCCGTGGCGGGCGACTGCGAGGGCGGCGGCGTGGGCGACTGCCCCGGGGGCGGCACGCCGAACAGCGACGACCCCGACGACGACGGCGCAGGAGCCGCGGCCCCGAACATCCCGGCAGACGGCAGTGCCGACGACGACGACGACGACGGCGCAGAGGAGGCCGACGCGATGCCGCCGATGCCGAAGCTGAACGACCCGCTGCGCGGCACAGAGTCCGCGGCGGCGGCAGACGACGACGACGAGGGGGCGGCGTCGCCGCCAAACATGGAGGGCACCGAAGGCTGCGCAGAGGCGCCGCTGCCGACCTTCAGGGCCGGCGGCCTGGGCCTGTCGCCCGACGCAGCGCTCTTGGGCTCCGAGGGGAACGAGAACGAGCCCCCCGCCGCCGCAGCCGACGACGACGACGAGGACGGCGCGGGCTGCCCTCCGAACATCAGCGCAGACGTCGACGCCGCAGAGGCCTCGGCAGCCTTGGAACCACCGAAAGAGAACCCCGTCCCCTTGTCGCCCGGCTCGGCCTGGGCGTCGGGCGCCCTGCTCGCGCCGAAGCTGAAGCCGCCGCTGAGCTGCTTGGTCTCGGGCGCGGCTGCGGGCGTCTCGCCAAACGCGCTCGACGACGACGGCGGCTTGTTGTCGCCGAACGAGAGCACCGCGGGCTTCTCGGGCAGCTTGGGGACAGCAAACGACGAAGACGACGACGACGACGACGACGGCTGGCGCGCAGAGGGCACCGCGGGGGCCGCCGACGAGGGCGCGGGCTTGTCGGCAAACGAGAACCCAAGGCCCGCGGACGAGGCCGGCGCCGCCGGCGCAACAGAGTCGCCGAACGAGAAGCCCGACGACGACGACGACGGCACGGGGGCCTGCGACCGGGGCGCCTCGGGCTGCTGGCCAAACGAGCCGCTCGGCTGCTGCCTGTCCGCGGACGCGCCGCCAAACGCCCCCTGAGCCCCGGCGGCCCCGGAGAAGCTCGACGCCGGCGGCAGCGCGTCGCCCGTCCTGGCCCCCGCGGCCGACGACGACGACGACGAGACGATCGAGGCGACCGAGAAGCCCGTGGAGCGCTCCGCCTGGCCCTGCCTGGCGCCCGACGCGCCCGACGACGCGTAGGAGCCGCCCGTCTGCTTGGCCACGTCGGCATAGAGCAGCTCGTTCTCCCTGTCTCCGATCTGCCTGTTGACCTTGACCGTCGGCTGCGCCACCGCCAGGCGGCAAGCAAGCGCGTCAGGTGACGGGAACGAGGAGGGCGGCGGTGGTGGCGAAGCGAGAGGAGAGAGAGGGGCGAGAGGGGCGGGGGCCTGTGCGCACTGCTGCGGGCACGAGCGACGCCCTGCGGTTCAGCGAGGGCCTGGGCATGGGCTGCTGCTCCAGCTGCCCCTGCGAGGCCTCGACGGCATCCCTACCAAACCTCGTCTGCGGCTGCTGCTGCTGCTGCTGCTGCAGTTGCTGGCTCTGCTGCTGCTGGGACTGGCGGGACTGCTGCTGCTGCTGCTGCTGTTGCTGGGGCGGGGGCAGCGGCGCCTCTCTCCTGGGGGGCGCGGGGGGCAGCGGTGCCTCGCGCCTCGGAGGCGCGGGGGCAATCCTGGGGATCTGCGACTGCTGCTGCTGCTGCTGCTGCATGAGGGGCTGGCCCTGGCCCAGGTACTCCTGCTGCATGCGCTTCTTCTTCTGGCCCGACGAGGGGCCGCTGCCGTCGGCGCCCGCCGGCTGCGACAGCGCCGCGTTGCGCTTGCGGGGCGTCAGCGGCTTCTGGAACTCGTCGAGCGGCACGTCGGGCGACGCGTGGCCCGGGCGCCTGGGCAGCACCGGCGCGGCCACCGCCTGCCGCGTGGGCGCCGTGACCGCCCGCGACTTCTTCATCACCAGCCGCAGCGTCTCGTCGGGCGCCACCTCTGCCACCCGCTTGGCCCTCTGCTGCTGCTGCTGCTGCAGGGGCTGCTGCTGCTGCGGCCGCTCAAAGGCCCCCTTGTCGTAGAAGTACTCGACGTCCTCGTAGTCCATGGGCTGCGCCTGCTGCTGCTGCTGCTGCTGCTGCGCCTGCAGGGGCTGCGGGAGCAGGGCGTCGCCCGCAAAGAGCCCGTGGCGCGTGCGCTTGGCCAGCGCAGCGTCCTGCTGAAAGTACGGCGACTCCTCGACGTACCTGCGAAGGGTGGGTGGGTGGGGTGGCAGGCGTGTCAACAGGGGGCCGCTCTCTCTTCGGCGTCCAGCTGATCTCCAGCCCTCCAGATCGTCACACACACACAACAGCGGCATTATCCCGATACGATTTCTCCGATGGAGGTCACTTGAACTCCCCGGAAATCAACTGCCACGTCACGGCGGGCACTCACCTCTTGGCGCGGCGGCTGAGGCCGGCGCCGGGCGTTGTGGCCGCCGCCGGGGTGAACGGCACGGGGGCCGGCGGGGGGCGCGGCTGCGGCTGCGGCGGCATGTCGTTGCGCGGGCACGGCATCGGCGACGGCGCCACCGCGTCGTAGGGCCCGTACTGCTGGTACGCCACCTCCTGGTACCGCTGCTGCTGCTGCGGCGGCGGCGGCGCCGCGCTGACGTAGCCTGACGTAACGCAGGCAGATTCCCTCGGTCAGATTTTTGTTCTCGTATCTGGAAGCCCCACAGGCGAAAATCTCTCGGTACGGAGCGGGCAAGGGGGGGACACGCGCGCGCCATCTACAAATTCCTGGGATTCTCTGCGCCATCTGGATATTCAACGCTCCTTTGCGGGTGGTTGTGCGCGTGTGGGAGGATGAGGGGGCGGGAAACGCACGGCCGGCAAAGCGCGAGTAGAAGCCGCCCGGGGTGCCCGAGGGCGCGGGGCTCATGAGGAACTGGGAGGCGGGGGCGAACGAGGCGATGCCGTTGCGGAGGGCGGCGGGCGTCGAGGGCGGGGCGAGCATGCGGACGTCGTAGACCGAGTCCGCGGACCTGCGCCGCCGCTGGTCGAGGAAGAGGACCCACCCGAACACCGCGAACATCAGGAACAGGACGTAGTAGATGAACGCCATCTGCGTGCGTGGGGCAGGGGGCGGGGGGCTCTCGGGCGCGCTGTGCGGGGGGTGCGATGGGTCCCTGGAACGCCGCGGTGAGCGCGACTCAGAGAGAGCCGGGTAGAAAAACGCAAAAAAGAGGCGCCAAAAATCTGGGGTGATGTCAGGATTCTCTCCACCCAAAAGTATCTTGTACATGAAATCAGATGACTCCCACAGCTCGGCAATTGAATGTGTCGCCAGGAAAAAATGCATAGTCGTATAGTGTTGGGTGTCTTGTGACGCGTGTGGCTATAGTCGCGTGGCCTCAGTGGCCGGCTACCGGTGGGGCCTCCCTGGCCTTGGCGAGCTTCTCCCGGCCCTTCGGGGTGGCCACCGCGCAGAGGCGGGGCAGGAGCAGGCTGCCCACCGTCACGAATCCCATGACGCCGGTCAGGAACGCGAACCCGTTGACGAAGGCCTTGTCCTCGTAGAACTCGTAGGCGCCGACCTTCTGCTTGTACCTCGACATGATGAGGTTCACGAAGACGGGGCCCAGCGAGCCGCCGACGAAGCGCAGCAGCATGTTGGCGCCCGACACGGAGCCGAACTGCAGCTTGGGCGTGATGGCCGAGACCATGTTGATGACGGCGATCGACGACATGCCGACGCCCGCGCCGGCGACGCAGTTGAGCAGGACCGCCTGGGCCTTGGTGCTGTGGAACGGGATCATCAGGCCGATGCCCAGCGTGCCCAGCGCGTTGGCCAGCAGCACGGCCGGCGGGTAGCCCGTGTAGCGGCCCATGGCGATGGCGATGGGCATCATCACGAACGTGGCGATGCCAAAGGGCAGCAGCAGCTCGCCGACGACCATCATGCGCGTGGCCTTGATGTCCGCGAGGGGCGACGTGTAGAGGTACGGCAGCATCTGGAACAGCGAGAACTGCGCGATGCCCGAGAAGACCGACACGAAGCACAGCATCAGCTGGTCGCGCGCGATCAGCACGCGCACGGGCAGCAGCGGCGCCTTGCAGCGGAACTCCCACGCGACCAGGCCGATGAGGATCGCGGGGCCCGCGATGACGAGGATCAGCGTCCCAGCCGCCTTCCAGCCCCACGTCTCGCTGAACGTGAGGCCCATCAGCAGCATGATGACGCCGGCGGCCAGCAAGATGGCGCCGAGGACGTCGAGCTGCGAGAGCGACGGCTTGCGCGGCGGCTCAGCGACGACGGCGGTCTCGGAGGCGTGCGGGCTCTCGGCGCTCTCCATCGCGGTGAGCTCGACGGCCGAGGCGGGGGCGCTGGCGGAGACGACCTCGTTCTGGTTGCACTTCCTGCAGCGGCGCAGGGGGTTGGGCCCGGGCATCGTGAAGATGAAGGCGACGACGAAGACGGCGATGATGGGGAGCGTCACCCAGAACATGATGTTCCACTCCATGTGCTCCAGCTCGGCGGCGCCGCCGATGATGCCGACGCTCATGCCGATGCTCATCACGGCGCTGATGACGGCCATCAGCCCGTTGGTGGCGCTGGCGGGGAAGTTCTGGCGGACGATGTTCATGGCGAGAACGAAGATGGCCATGCCGAAGCCCTGCAGCGCTCGCCCCGCGATCAGCATGAAGATGCTGCGCTTGGACAGCGCGGCGATGACCTGGCCGACCATGTAGATGCAGAGGTTGATGACAGTGATCCACTTGGGGCCGTAGAGGTCCGACAGGCACCCGCTGATCGACGTCCACACAGCTGCACACCAGGGGGTTGGGGGTTAGAAACCGAGCGGACTTCGCCAGAACCCCATAAAACGAAATACAACCCCGAACAGAGCGACTGCGCCCTCTGCGCGCACCCCCGATGATGTTGTACGAGCTCAGGATCCACGGGATCCAGTCTACCTGGTCCTCGAACTGCTTCTGGATGTTCGGCAGCGCGGGAATGAGGCACGTCTGTGTTGAATCAACGGCACGGAGGGGAGGGAGCAAGTCGTCAGCCACAGGGGAAGAACACAAGCCAAGATGCTGGGAGCACGCGGTTCGCACCTCGACATACATGACGCCGAGGCTGAGCACGACGACCTCGACGAAGAGCGCCCAGTGGCGGGGGGTCATGTGGTCGCCTGCGGGGTCGGACTTGGGGTCCTTGGTGACCGCAGGAGCGAACTCAGTGGGCTTCGGCACGGGCACGGGCTCCGCTGACGGCCCCTCGGGCTTGGTGGCGGTCGTGGTGGGCTCCTCGACGCAGACGACGGTCGCAACGGTGCCGATGGGTGCCCCCTCCATTTGCTGCTTCGAGTGGATATTTAATCTGTGTTGAATTATGAATTGGTGCAGGCGCCCTCCATCTATAAAAACCACCCGCGACGTGGGTGTGATTCACCCCCCGAGCCACAGAAGGACCTTAAGGTCATTGTCTTATACCCGGGTATTATCCCGTTTATGGGCATGAAGAAAGGTCAATTATAGGTGCACATGGCTACAGAAGATATTCTCTCCCTGGTGGGTTAGGGGCTTATTCACTGTAAATATCTTTGAACAGAAGGGAACAGACAAGGCTCCTGGCGCTACTTCGTGTGTTCTACCAGCAATCAAGCGCGTCAGGTCCTCTCACCAATGGCTGTACTCCGCGCATGGAGCTGCTGCCACGAGGGCTAGAAAAGAGTTGTTCGTGCCCTGTCATCAGCACATAGAAAGAGTGTAGGGTAACCTGTCCTTATGGGGTGCCCTCAGCCCGGTGCTCTCATGTGTTATTCGATTGTGCCGAAAGGGGCTTCCCCTTTCCCTCTCACGGCAATATACCGGGCTTGGGAGCCTATCGCGACTCGCGATATCCCCAGCTTGAGAGAATTCCCTTATTCCAGCCCTAATAGTCTTTCCCCCTTTGATGGAGATGAGTTATCTGGGATGAGCATCTGGCATCTGGTATGGCACCGATAATTGCTTATATTTGGGTTGTTCATTGAACAGCTATTCGGACAACAACTGGTGAGCTCCAGATGGCGTTCAATGGCCCGACGAGATTCCCCACCCCCGTTCGCTGAGCTCTTTCCTGCCACTTGAGGTGCATACAGCGAAGAGCTTGGGGAGCACGAGACTGCAGGCCGTCACGAACCCGAAGACGCCCGTCATGAATGCGAAGCTCTGCACATAGGCGGTGTTGGTGTACTGCATGCCCGTGTCACTCTCGGCCTGGTGCTTGCGCAAGATCAGAGTGACGAAGACCGGGCCGAGGGATCCACCGACGAATCGCAGCAGCATGTTGGCCCCGGACACCGCCCCGAACTGGACCTTGGGCGTGATGCCCGAGACCATGTTCATGACCGCGATGGTAGACATGCCCAGGCCCCCGCCAGCCACGCAGTTGAGCAGCACGGTCTGGGCCTTGGTGTCGTGGAACGGGATCATCAGGCCGACGCCCAGCGTGCCTACGGCATTGGCGGACACGACAGCGAGCGAGTAGCCCGTGTAGCGGCCCATGACGAGGGCAATAGGCGTCGCGATCAGGGTGGCGATCCCGAAGGGCAGCAGCATCACTCCGATGGGCATCATCTTGGTCTCCTTGAAGTTCATGATGGGGGATCTGTACAGGTAGGGCAGCAGCTGGAACAACGAGAACTGCACGATCCCCGAGAACGTCGACACAACACAGAGAGTGAGCTGGTCGCGCCGGAACAGCGAGCGGACGGGGATGAGTGGGGCCTTGCAGAAGACTTCCCACACGACGAGCGCGACCAGTAGGATCGGTCCGATGATGACCATGCATATCGTCCCGGGCTTCCTCCACCCCCATGTCTCGCTGAAGGTCAGTCCCATCAGGAGCACCACGACGCCGACCGCCAGGAGTGCTGCCCCGATGACGTCGATGTGCCTCAACGAGGGCTTCGATTGCGCTTCCTCTGAAGCGACGTTACCGTTGCTCTCCTGCATTGCCTGCTCTCAGTGATGCCGATGAAAGGGGTGAAGCGACATACTGTGCCGGGATCCCTCCCTTTCTCGGTCTCGGTGTTCGCAGAAGGAGCGGCTGCGGTTCCACCCGAGACCTTGTTGCAGAACCTTGTGCTGATGAACGGCAGGCCCCCGGGCATTGTGATCGTGAATGCGATGACGAAGACGGCGATGATGGGGAACGTCACCCAGAACATCTTGTTCCACTCCATGCGGTCGAGCTCAGCAGCGCCGCCGACGATGCCGACGCTCATGCCGATGCTCATCACGGCGCTGATGACGGCCATCAGCCCGTTAACGGCCTTTGCGGGGAACTCCTTGCGAACGATCGTCATGGCGAGCACGAAGACGGCCATGCCGAAGCCTTGCAGCGCACGAGCTGCGATCAGCATGAAGATGCTGCGCTTGGACAGCGCGGCGATGACCTGGCCGACCATGTAGATGCAGAGGTTGATGACAGTGATCCACTTGGGGCCGTAGAGGTCCGACAGGCACCCGCTGATCGACGTCCATACGGCTGCAAGAACAAAGGAACTCGCGGTGAGCAAATCTGAGACTTGAGTCTCAACTCGATCGCGTTTACGCACCCCCGATGATGTTGTAGGAGCTCAGGATCCACGGGATCCAGTTCGCTTCCTTGAGGAACTGCATCGTGATATTCGGAAGCGCGGGCACTAGGCACATCTGGGGGGAAAAACTCGCGTTGAGTTCCGTTGCGATACGAAGTCCGCATTGGGGTCCTGCGCACCTCGACGTACATGACGCTGAGGCACAGCACGACGATCTCGACGAAGAGCGCCCAGTGGCGCGGTGTCATCTTCTCGTGGACCACCGGCCCATTTACCTCCACAAGGACGGCAACCGGCGGCGCGTCCTTCGAGAGCGATGGCGGGCTGTCCGGCAATGCCGCGGACTCGTCCAAGGACACGACGCTGGCAACCGTGAGCTCTGTCGAGCGCTCCTGCATTTCTCGTAAAAATTGTGTGAAGAGAAGACCGAGGAAAACGGGAGAAAGTTTCGGGGTGTGACGCACAGGACGGAAATACAGAGATTAAGGTCAGGGTCTTTTACATGACGGACAATCTATTTCAGGCACTGGACCCGTAAAGTGGCATTTCTTGTGGCAAAAAGTGGACCTCTTTCAGGGGCCGTGTGCTCGCTGGGGGGGAAGTGGGAGAGGGGGGTGTGGCACCGCATGGGGGAGGGGCACGGCTAGTAGAACAGCGGCACGATGCGGAGGCGCGTGGCCCTGTGGCGCTCGTGCACCGCCTGAGCGATGGCCCTGAGCGGCGTGTCGTCGATCTCGACGTCGCAGTCGAACACGACCTTGACCTTGCGGCACGACCGCGGCAGCGCCTCGCTGATCCTGGGCCCGACGCTCTTGAGCGTCCGCTCGTCATCGACGCAGACCTCGAGCGCCCCGACCCTCGCGGCGTCCTGCAGGGCGCGGAAGAGCCTGCTGGGGAACGCCTTGCGGTGGTACTGCGTGAAGTTCACCATCAGCTTCGAGAGGTAGCAGCGCGACGAGGCCACGCAGCAGGTGTCCTTCTCGCGGAGGTCGTGGGCGGCATTGACAGAGGCGCAGAGCGCGCAGGGGCTCTCGCTGCCGGCCGGGGCGTTGAAGACGTCGAACGACATAACGCACGCCAGGTCGTGGACCGTGCAGCCGCTGAGGCCCAGCGTCCTGAGGCCCTTGCACGACCTCAGCAGGTCGTTGACGGCCAGCAGCACGCTGGGCGAGTCCTCGCAGCCCTTGGCGGGCGTCACGGGGAACGCAGCGCTTCGCAGCGTCCGCGAGCAGACGTTGGCCAGAGTGAGGACGTCGCGGTGGCGGACGCACTGCAGCGACTTGAACTTGGCGAGGGCCGAGCAGAGGGGCAGCGCCAGCAGGCCCGAGGCCCCCTCGCAGAAGCCCACGTCGAGCGTGCGCAGCCTCGCCCGCGAAGCCGTGAGCTCGGCGATGGCCCCGGGGCCGATGACGGACCAGCCGTCGCCCCGGAACGCGAGCTTCTGCAGCGCGCTCAGCTGCGCGAGCCGCGCGGCGACGTCGGCGGTGATGAGGAGCCTCGAGTCCAGGGCGACCAGGAAGCGCACGGCGCGCAGCCGCGGACAGAGCGAGAGCAGCTCCGCCAGGCGCGGGGCGCAGGGCGAGCAGGTGTCGGGCTTGCAGGTGCACTCGGGGAGCTCGAGCTCCGTGAGGGCCGCCAGCGGGGCCCTCGGCGCGAACGCGGGCACCGCATGCGCGACGAGCCCGCGGCAGTCGCAGGGCGACCGCAGCTTCTCGAGCGACCTGCACACGCTGAACAGCTCCGGGTGGAACACCGGGGCCGCCGCCAGCGACCTGAGCGCGGGGCACGCGCTGGCCAGGGCCAGGGCCAGCAGCGACTCCCTGGCGAGGACCTCGGGGCGCGTGGTGCCGCGCGAGAGGCCGCCTGCCGCGGACCCCAGGGCCTCGACGGCCGAGAGCTCGCGCAGGGCGGGCAGCGAGGGCACCCCGCAGCAGGCGGCGAGCAGCACGCCGAGGTCCTCGGCCGCGATCGACGTGAAGTGTATGCGCTCGAGCCTCTGCAGCGGCCCCGACTCGGTGGCCGCGTCGGCGAGGCCGCGCACGGCGGTGCCGCTGGCGACGATGCCCTCGATGCTGAAGTCCCTGAGCAGGTGCCCGCGCAGCCTGCAGAACTCGTACATCGCCGGCCCCGCGTCGGCGTTGGTGCATATGTCCACCACTGCGCGGCCCTGGCGCTCAGCCACAGCAGCCCCACAGCCCCGCCGCAGGCGCACCTTCGAGGGCGGAGAGCTTGGCGAGCTCGTGGAGGGCCGCGGGGCCGAAGGCGAAGGCGCCCTGCCAGATGCCCATGGGCTTGACGCGCAGCTCGCGCAGGCCGGCGGCCAGCGCGCTGCCCGGCGCCGCCAGCGTGGCCGCCAGCGTCAGCGACGCGTCGGCCGCCGGCAGCGCGACGGTCGACGGGCGCACCACGAGCCTCCGGCACGCGGCAGACGCGGGGGACGCGGCGAAGGAGCGCAGGGACTCGGCGGTGTTGGCCACAGCGACCGACGCCCACAGCGCCGGCGCCGCGCAGGCCGCGCGCAGCGAAGTGCACGTGCGCGCGAAGCAGCTCAGCGCGCGCGGGCCCAGCAGCGACGCGACGCGCGCGAAGACGTCCGCGGGCAGGCACGAGAAGTGGTTCGAGCCGCAGGGCGACGCCGGGCAGGGCCGCGCGGGCGGCGGGGACCTCGCCGCGTGCATTCCCGAGGGTTTGTTTTTTTTAGTTTTTTATAGCGGATCGCACCAAAATACACGTGTAACGGGATTTCCGCTCCAGGACAAAGGGGGTTGTCGCGGTCAGAGGGGGAAGCGGAAGGAAGGCCAAGGCGGGCGGGCGGGGAGAGAGAGGCTGCATGTGTACCAAGTGTGAGTGTTTTGTTCCACTTGTGCTTACGCTGAGGGAAAACAGAGTGATTTGTAAGGAGAGTCTGTGATAGTGGAGGAGGTTGGGGTTTGGGGGGGAAGGGAGGAAGAGGGAGGGGAGGAGTTTCTGTTGCTGGTCTCCTCGAGAGGAGAATGGAGGAGGATGGTGGGGGAAGGGAACTGTGTTGCTGCTCTCCGGTCCGCACGAGGCCAAGCTCTTGTCTTAGGCTCTGCTCAGATACGGGTGGTTGGTTGCTCTCCGCGCTTGGTGAGGCTCTCACGCTGCCTCTTGGGTGTGGTGCCCCCCTGAACGAGGACGGGGCCTCAGTTGAGCGTGATGAGCTTCGGCGGCTCCGCGTTGGCCCTCGACTGCCAGTCCTGATACCGCTGCATGTGCTTGCGGTACTCCTCCAGCGCGCGCTCGACGTAGACCTGCAGCGACACGGGCGCCGCCGCCCACGCCGCCCGCGCCTCCATCTCGATCTCGCGCTCCTCCCCGGGCGTCACAAACGGCGACCCCTGGCGCTGCGCCGCCTGCGCCTGCGCCTGCACCGTCGGCGTCACCGGCAGCGCCGCCTCTGCGGGCACCGGCTGCTCGTCCGAGATGCTGCCCGCGTACGCGCTGCTCGGCGGCGGGGGCGCGGGCTCGAGCTTGAACTGCTTTTTTCTTTGCGGCTGCGCGGGTATCGTCACCGTGACCATCGCGGGCCGCGGCGAGGGGCTGACGCTCATGCTGCTGTCGGGCGACGTGCGCCGCGAGGGGCGCGCCGAGATGGCCGCCGATATCGCCTCCGAGGTCGCGGCGTCGGCAAAGTCGCGCAGCACCGCCAGGCGGGCCTCGATGCGCGCGTGCACAATGCAGTCGACGGCGATCTGCGGCAGCGAGACCACGTCGCCGCTCTTGCGCGCGCCGGTCGAGCTGCCCGAGCCTCGTCTGCGGATGGGGCGCTTGCCCGAGTCCGAGCCGTTGAGGTAGCGTCGCTTGTTGACGAGCATCTTGAACGCCACGAGCTGCGCGTAGATGTTGCGCACGTTCTCGTCCCAGTGCAGGAACAGCCGGTAGAAGTGCTTCCTGACCAGCAGGTCCGAGACCAGCGCGATCCTCGCCGAGTCCTCGAAGATGTCCGCGAACGCGTAGAGCACCGTCAGCGTCTTGGCGATGGCCATGTGGTGGTCCGAGCGGAAGATGATGTCCAGGCCGTCGCAGAAGTGCGCGGCGTCGAAGCCGTCCCCGATCGCGCGCTCGGCCCTCGCCAGCTCCCGGAACCACGAGTCGATCGCCAGCATCATGCCCACGACGGCCCCCGCGTCAAACGCGCTCGTCCGCGAGAACCCGAACCGCACAAACGCGTTGATGATCAGCGGGTGGTCCGTCGTCAGCAGCAGGTTCTCGCAGTCGCACAGCGTGCGCTGCTGGAACTGGTCCAGGTTGCTCGCGCGGTACGCGTGCAGGAACGTGCGCGTGAACTCGGTGTAGCCGGGGACGGCCCCGTAGAAGAACTCGTTGCGCTCGACAATGCCCGATACGTGCTGCAGCCACTCGTTGAAGAACTCCACAAAGACCTCCCCGCGCCTCGCGATCGCGGCCAGCCACGCCTTGGGCCCGTTGCGGTACCTCTCCTCGTCCTCGCGGCCCGTGCCGGCAGAGCCCGGGCCCGCGCGTATGACGTCGTGGAACGCGTCCCATCGGAACAGCGTGGGGAACTTGTCGCGCTGGCGCGCACGGCCGCGCTCTCCGCCGCCGTCGGCGGGGCCCGGCGAGGGCACGAGCTGCGACAGGTCCGGCTCCACCTCGGGCAGCGCATCGATAAAGTCCTTCTGGATCACTGCAGTCAGGCGGGGGGGACAGGACGCGAGGGAAATGCGTGAGAAACAACCCAACCGGCGCCAACAGCGAGATATTTGCGTGTGACGTATAGACACCCCCTAAAGGAAGCAAAAATATCAGCCTCCTCTTCAAAAAAACTAAACGAAATTCCTCCTACGCCGCACCGCGCGCGTCCCGCCGACCCTCTGCTCCCCTCCGCCGTCTTTTCCGGCTCCGAAACCGGGCTCTACGCTACTTGCTTGGCAGACGCCCTGAGCCTTGGCCCCGCCACCCCCTGAGCGCCGTTTCCCCCCGCGCGTGGACCGTTCCCGCTACGCTACGCGCCCCCCGATGCTGCGCAGGCAGTCGCACGAGTACACGCGGTCGCCGCCGCAGGCCGGCGGCCCTCTGTCTACGTGGCGCGCGCCGTCGCTGCCCTTCAACCTCGACTGCTGCCCGGGCGACGAGCCCGTCGTCGCGCCCATACCGCAGCGGGCGACGTCGCCGCCGGACTTCTGGGACGCGCAGCAGCAGCCGACGCCCCAGCAGCCGACGCCCTCGTGCTCTGCGCCCATCGCCTCGCCGCGGCACTCGTTCTCGGCCGGCTCGGCGGCGGCGGCGGGCACGTCGCCGGGCACGGCCGCAGCCCCGGTGGCACGCGGGCGCGGGGAGTCGTTCAGCGTGCGCGAGCTGCCGTTCCGGCTGCTGCTGGCGGCAGCGTCGAGCATCGACGCCATCATCGCGCCCGTCGCGCGGGCGGTGTTCTTCGCGGGGCCCGGGGCGGCGGGCGAGCGGTTCCTGTGCGTCTGCGAGATCGACGGCGAGCTGTCGCTGGTCGTCGACGAGGCGACGCTCAACACGCTGCCCCAGAGCGCCGTCTGCAGCCGCGGGACCCCGTGGCGCGCGTTCGAGGTCGAGGTCGGGCCCGACACGATCGAGCAGCCGGGCATCGCCAGCGAGGCGGCCACGCGCCTCGCCTCGGCGGGCATCCCGCTCGCGTACCTCAGCACGTGGCGCGGCGACATCGTGCTCGTCCCCGAGTCGCAGCGCCGCCGGGCCTACACGGCGCTGCACCCGGGCATCACCATCCGCGCGAGCTCCGACGCGGCGCGGGCCAGCGCGGCCGCCGCCACGGGGGCGCTGCGCACGCGCGCGTCGCGCAGGGCGCTGTGCCTGACGCGCCTCGAGTCGCAGCTGTCGTTCGCGTACGTGCCGCCCGAGCGCCTCTCGCGCGCGTGCTGCCCGCTGATGCGCGTGCTGCTGGCGCCGGCGCACGAGCGGGCGGGGCGCGTGTTCTCGTTCTGCGTGTACCACGCGCCGACGCTCGCGACGCCGCCGGCGACGATGGTGCGCCAGACGATGATGGCCGCGCGCGGGGCCGCCGTGTCGATGATGGCCGACGGCGGGCTGAGCCTCGTGCTCGACGCGGCCTGCGAGAGGATCTTCGACGAGGACGAGGCGGCCCTCGCGCCGGC
This sequence comes from Mastigamoeba balamuthi, assembly GCA_902651635.1. Lineage (NCBI taxonomy): Eukaryota > Evosea > Mastigamoebida > Mastigamoebidae > Mastigamoeba > Mastigamoeba balamuthi. The sequence continues at coordinate 68,035 of CACRSC010000009.1, forward strand.
CGCGGGCCCGCTGCTCGACCGCATCGCCAGGCGGTGGAAGGCCCTCGAGATCGAGGACCCGGGCAACGCTGGCGTCGACCCCAGCAGCGTGCCGGCGCTCGTGCAGCCCGTCAGCAGGGCGCTGGCCGACAACGACGTGCCCGTGTTCTTCCTCTGCACGGCGAGGACCGACTACGCGCTGGTGCCCGCGGACCTCAGCGACAAGGCGCTGCGGTGCCTCCAGGGCGCGTTCCACATCGTGGCCATCGGCAGCAGCGGCCAGGCGTCCCCGACGCCCCAGCCGTCCACCTCAGTCCCCGTCGGCCTCGGCTTGTACTCGGGCTGAAGCTCCAATTGCACTTGGCTTGATCTAGTAATAGGTTCCCTTTGCCACGCAATAAAGAAGCCCCCAATTTGTACAAAGGTGCGTGCACGGGGAGGGGCAGCTGCCGCGAGCACCGCCAAGACCCTACACGCTACAAGGCCTCCCTCCCCCCCTCGTCGTGTAGCGCGCGCGGTGTGCTCGCCCGCGCTGGTGAGGTGCGCTTGCGTGTATGTGTGTGCATGTGTATGTATGTGGTGCAGGCGCACCGGGAGTGCGGAAGTAGAGCACAGCGAGGGCGCGGGCGGCAAAGTTGAGGAACGCCGAGCCCAGCTGCTGGTTGAGCGGCGGCGGCTGCTGCGACGGCGTCCTGGACCCGGGCGCCGCCGACCCCGCCTTGGACTGCGTCGCCGGCGCCCCCGTGGCGGCCGCTACAGCCGCTGCGAGCTCGCCGGGCGCCAGCACCTCGTCGACCTTGAGGTCGGGGACCACCGGCAGCTCCGTCTCGACGGGCGGCGAGTCCGTCTCGGGCGACAGCGCGTCGTCGACGGGCGGCGAGGACGTCTGCCCCGTCGCGCCCTCGACGAGCCTGCGCGGCAGCGCGCTGATGGCCTCGCCCGTGGCCTCGGCGGCTGCGATGGCGGCGGCAGCGCGGCCCGGGACGGGCTTCATCTTGGCGCTCTTCCTGCTGCGCCGGATGGGCTTGGAGCACGCAGAGGCCGTCTGCGAGGCGACCGCGGCCTGGGCCTCCTCCAGCGCGCTGCCAATGACGCGCCCCAGGTACGCGAGCGTCGCGAACAGCATGCGGCCGTAGCGCTGCGCAAGCACAATGTCGAGGCTCGAGACCGTGGGCCTGCGGTGCACGTCGAGGAAAAGCCCCGTCACGTCGAATTCCTCGCTGCAGATGCCGCCCGCCGTGTGAGCCACGCGGGGCGTGTGTGTGTTGCGGCATGTGTGTGGCAAGGCCCGGGGGTAAGAGAGAAGAGGGGGGAGAGAGAGAGAGCGAGGGGGGGAGTTCTTCTGGGTGTTTTGAAAAGATCGCGCGCGGCGGCCGGTGCGGAAAGGGAGCGCGCACCGCTTCATGATGAGGGTGAGCGTGTTGAACAGCTGCGGGTTGCAGTCGATTGGCGGCGCCGCGGAGATCGCATCGAGCAGGTGGTGCCACAGCTCCAGCAAGCTCTGCTTGGCAGCGACGACGCTCTGCTCCCTGTGTGTGCGGGTGGCTGTCTGTCAAAGAGAGGCCCGCCGGACCGCCTTGGGGGGGAGGAGGGGGAGGAGGCAGGCAGGCACGTCGAGACGTCGTTGCAGTAGGCCACGCTGGAGAGCTGCGGCGTGACATCAGTGAGGACCTCGCACACCTGCTTGAAAAGTGTCTGGCGAGCCGGGGGATCCGCCGCGTCCCTCATGCTGCACAGCAGCGGGATGAGTTTCTCCCCCACCACCTTCTGCAGCTGCGCCGACCTACACGCACACAACCGACCCCGCCGCCGCCGCCGCGGGGGCCCCACCCCCCAGCAGCGCGCGCGCGCGGGTGCACGACTCGTGAGGCGCCTGGCTCCGCTTCCGCCCCCGTGTGGGAAGGGGGGAGGGGCGGTGGGAGAGAGATATTGAGGTCATGGATACCACGAGCGGTACAGCGTCGGCTTGCGGCGCTCGCTGTGCGCGGCGAGCGCGTCGCGGACGGAACTCACGAAGCGGCTGTACATGGCGAGTGCGGGCCCAGCGCTGGCGTTCGCCCCAGGGGGTCAAGGCCGCCGGTTGAACTCGGCACGGGCGGTTTTAGAGTGGGGTGAACAATAAGGTAGATTTTGGGTGCCGCCGTAGAGGTCAAAGCTGCCTCCAAATTTGACGACCCCCGCACTCGCAAAAAAGCATATTCAATCTCATCCCGCGCAAGGGCCCGCAGTACGGACACGCGACGCGCGTCGGGGGAGTCACTGCCCCTGAAATGCATCGCTTGACCCCCACCCGAGTTCTGCGCAGCCCTCAGGGAAACTGTTCCACTTTTTCTGCATTAGCAGATCTCGTCGAGATTGGTGAGCGACTTGAAGATGGGAGGGCCCCAGGGCTTCTTCGGGCCCGGCGCGGTCGACTGCCACATGTCCCTCAGCCCTATCACGTCGGCGCCCAGCGCTGCCGTCCTCGCCTTCCACTCCTCCTCGGCAAAATCCGGCTTCTGCAGGCAGCGGGGCGTCAGGCAACAGCGAAAGCGGGACGGAACTGACGAGAAACGTCGGCGAAATGTGGGCCTCCAGCGCCAGGACGAGCCCCGCGAGGTGCCTGACGTTGCTGACGCTCGCGGCGCGCAGCTGCGACTCCCACTGGCGCCTGCGTCCCTGAGTCAGCCACGACCGCGGGTGGGCCTCGGGGGCGATGGCCCGCTCCAGGTCCAGCACGGCCTGGTAGAGGCCCTGTATGCCCTCTGGCCTCTGCAGGGCCACGCCGGCAGCAACAGCACCGTCTTTCACGGCGTCCCGGAGCTCGACGACCGCCCGCCAGATGACGTCTGATGCGCGCGGCGCCGTGGTGGCAGCGGAGGCGGCGTCGCCGTCGACGATGTCGAGGTCGAGCGAACCCATGAAGCCGCAGCGGTACACGTTCCTGTGCAGCGTGGCGTCCCACTCGACCTCGACGAGGCACCCGGCGTCCTTGGTGGCCACGGGCACGCGGCGGGTGACGGTGCCGAGCGAGGCGGGGCCTGCGCCGCCGTCCTGGTCGCCCCAGCGCCAAGACCTGCCCCTGCGCACACGCAGGCCCTCGACGGGCCCGCTCCTCCACCTCTCCAGCTGCTCCTTCTCTCTCCGCTCCTCGGCCTCGGCATGGGCCGCCACTGCAATGGTGTCAGCTCGGTGACGGGAGTGGCGGTGCTGTGGGGCGGCTGGACCGTCGATGCCGTAGTTCTGTGCGTCGACAACAGCGTCGTCGAGGGCCTCGCCGACAGCCTTCCCCAGAGCGTCGGCCATCGCGTCGGCGTACACTACGGGCACGTTAGAACCCTCTGCCACACGGCCAACAGCGGGGGAGGGCCGCACCGTCTTCAGGACCGCCCTCCATCTCCACAGTCACACACAGTCACGCGAGAGATTCTGCTGATATCACTCGGGGAGAATCAAGAGAGATCTCAATCGATCCGTTATTTGGTTGTCGGGCGATGGAGTCCAGGAATGCCGCCGGCCACCCGGGCCTGAGGGCGGGCACGCGCTGCCCCGCGAGCCTCGCCCTCGCGGACGGCTCCTCCATCCCCTCGTCCTCGCTGCCGCCGACGCTCTTCCTCTTTTTCACCTCGAAGCGGTGCGCACCCACCGCCTCAGTTGCCTCCTCCCCCCCCACTCTCGCTGACCCCAACGTGGGGGTCTCCACCCGCGCAGGTGCCACCACGAGGACGGGGGCCAGTTCGCCGAGGCGCTGGCGAGGGCGGTGAGAGACGTCAGCGTGCCCTCGGCCGTCGTCGTCGTGGCCGACGTCCCGGCGGGCGAGCTGCCCGAGCTGCTGGGGTCGATGCCCGCGCCGTGGCCCGCCGTGCCGCCGTCGGAGCAGGCCGTCTGCACGTCGCTGCGCACGCGCTGCGACGTGAGGTACTACCCCTCGGTCGCCGTCGTCAGCTCCGAGGGCGCGCCGGACGACGGCCCGCTTGTGCTGCGCCACGACATCGCGGACCGCGTCGCCTGCGGGCTGCCCATCGACCTCGCGCCCCCTGCGCGCCCGACGCTCGCCGCGGTGCTGCCGCAGAAGCTGCTGCGCCACACGGGCGGCCCGCAGGGCGCCGTGGTGCCCGTGGACTCGGGCGAGCTCCTGCGCGAGGCCAACTACGTCGGGCTGCTCATGGCCTCGAGGTCGAGCGCGCCGTGCAAGCGGTTCACGGAGCTCCTGAGCGCGCTGCGCGTCGAGCTCGGCACGCGCGGGACCAAGCTCGAGGTGGTGCTGGTGCCGCGCGACAGGACGTCCCAGGAGCACGTCGACCACCTGCGCTCGGCCCCGTGGCTGGCGTCCGTCGACTTTGGGGACAACAAGGCGAGGGACGCGCTGGAGCGCGCCATGGGCGCCGACGCGCTCGCGCCTGCGCTGACTCTGTTCGACGCGGCCACGGGCGAGGTCGTGTGCGAGAGGGCCGAGTGGCTGGCAGCCAAGCACGGGGCCGAGGCGTTCCCGTACACGCAGCAGAACCTCGACAGGCTCAAGCAGGAGCAGCTCGAGGCGAGGAAGACCCGCAAGTTCCAGGAGCTGCTCGCCAGGCCGGACCAGCTTGCCTGCTGCGGCTCCGGCGACGCGAGCAGGAGGGCCTCGGTGTCGGTGCTGGCCGGCAAGTATGTCGCGCTGTACTTTGGCGCGGGGTGGAGCGTCCCCTGCAGGACCCTCGACCCCGTGCTGGACAGGTTCACGGAGGAGCTGTGCGCCTCGTCGAGGCCGATGGCCGTCGTGTACATGCCCATGGACAGGGACGCGGAGGAGTACGCCAAGAGGCTCGCGGAGCTCCCGAAGCAGTGGCTGGCCATCCCGTTCGACGACCAGGAGACGCGCCACCGCCTGTCCGAGTGGTTCGGCGTCGACGGCGTCCCGCACGTGTCGATCGTCGACAGCGAGGGGATCTTCCTCCTCGAGGACGCGAGGGCTCTCATCCAGCAGTACGGGGCCACCGCGTGGCCCTTCACCAAGGAGCGCATCGACCAGATCAGCGCCGAGCGCACCAAGTCGCTCGCCAACCACGCCCGCAAGGTCACCGACCGCAGGCACAAGCACATCCTCGAGCTGAACCCCGAGCCCCGCCCCGGGGGAGTGTTCACGTGCGACGGGTGCCTCAAGGTGGGCTTCGGGTGGGCGTACACGTGCACGCCGTGCAAGTTCGAGCTGCACCCCGAGTGCGCGGGGCCCGAGACGTCGGACCCGGTCTCGGACAAGGGCGCGCCACTGCAGAGGCGCATACACGACAAGCGCCACCCCCACCTGCTTGTCCTCGAGAGGGGCGGCCCTTCCAGGACGTTCACGTGCGCCCTGTGCGGCGGCACGGGCACGGGCAGGTCGTACAGGTGCTCGAGGTGCTCGTACGACCTCCACCCCGACTGCGCCAACCCCGAGACACGACCCGTGAAGATCAAGGACCCCAGGCACCCGCACGAGCTCACTCTGCTGGACCGGGTGTACAACGGCAAGTTCAAATGCGACGTGTGCGGCCTCGTCGGCGACGGGGCGGCCTACCACTGCGACGCGTGCTCGTACGACCTGCACGTCGAGTGCGCCACGCTCCCCGAGCCCACCGAGAGCGAGAGTGACACACCCATGGATCCCACTCCCTGACTAGCACCGGAGAACCAGCACAGTCACCCGTGACGCGTTTGTGGAACCTTTGCGGTTTCCTTGTGATTTCAGCAGATCGCCCTGGGGGAGATACGCGAATCTAGCGCCGAAGTAGGCACAGCAGCGGCCCTTGCCTGTAACAAGACTTCATTCGCAGTGCTGCGCACGATGGCGGACTGGAGCAAGCTGGTCTCTGCGAGCGAGGGGGGCTACACGATCCTGCCCACGGGCGCCAAGATCGTGCACGCCAAGGACGAGAACCCGACGATGGGCCACACCGTCGGCATGCTGCCGAGCAACTGGGAGGAGCTCCGCTTCGGCCACCTGCGCCTGCGCTGGAGCGACCAGTGCACCGAGTCCACCGTCATGTACTACTGGTGCGCGTGCTGTGCACCTCCCACGCCCGCCCCCAGCCCCATGGGGGGCCCCTGTCCGCTGTCTTCCGTGGCGTTCTGTGCTGCTTTCTGACGCACCCCGATCGCGATTCCTCCCACGGTGGGCAGCGACGTTCCGCAGGAGTACACGCACACCCTCGAGCTGATCGACGACGCCAAGCCTGGCAGCACGGCGGTGGTCGACCTCGAGGTGAGGCACATGAGGGAGGCCAGCAGGTCGATGCACCAGACGCGCCCCGAGCTGCTGCAGCCGTGGCTCGACGCGGTGCTCGGGGCCGCCGGCGTCGACAGGACGCTCGACAACTGGAGGTCTCTGGCGCAGCACCTCAGCATCGGCTCGTTCTCCGTCTGAGAGCGGTGCCCCCCCTTGAGGACTCGGCACGGCACCGCCTGTGCCCTGTGCGTGGGGCTCGCCCCGTGATCCCCCCCACCAACCAACCCTTCGACGCCCTTCTGCCCTTCTGCGGGGGTTGAGCGCCGCGAATGGCGTCACTATTACACCAAAACGGAAAACACGGATAAAAGAACCGCCGGTGAACAACCGTCCTTTTGTGACAAGCGGGCCGGTGCACCTCTGCCTCGCGGGGCCCGCGTGTCGCCGAAGAGGCAGGCGGGAAATCAAGAGATCTGACTCAGAAACCGGACCCACGTCACGTGAACTCGCGAGAACAGTGCACCCTTTTTCAATTGGCGCGTGTTTTTTCCTTTGATCTTGCGCAGATATTTTCTTTGTTGTTAGTGAGGGCGGGGCGTGTTGGGCGGCGTGCAACGCGCAAAGACAACGCACACGTACACAACCGAGCCCCCGCCAACACCGCGCGGGGCCTCAGAGCGACAGCCACCCGCTATGAGCGCCGCAGCGCAAGCGCCGCCCGCGTCCGCGACCCCCGCGCCCTCGTCGGCGCAGCCGCAGCCGCCGCAGCCGCAGCCGACGCCGCAGCAGCAGCAGCAGACGCAGCAGACGCAGCAGCCGCACCAGCAGCAACAGCACGAGGTGCCAGAGCACCTGAAGCTGATCAAGGACCGCATCAACAACGCTGCGATCGGGCTGCAGAACTGGCTGCGGCAGACAGAGGTCAGCGACGCGGATATGCTGCAGCTGGCGATGCTCGCCGCCGAGTGCAAGGAGGTCCTCGAGCTCTCCATCACCGAGGGCGCCTACTACGGCGATTTCCTGCAGCAGGTCCGCACTCGCGCGAGCCCTCCCAGTGCGGCATGCGCCCGCTGGCAGGGAGAGACGGGAGGGGGGTGGGCGGAGGGCAGGGAAGGGGACGGGGAGTGCTGTTTTCGTATCGCTGCCGAGGTGCCAACACGGGCCCCGTGCGGAATGCGTGAGCGCAGGTGGTGCCGTTCATCGTAAACGTCATCAGCGAGCGGCTGGACACGTCGCGGCAGCGCGACAAGCCGACGGCGAGCGTGCACAAGGTCCGCGTGATGCTGTTCGAGGTGCTCGGGAAGCTGCAGGTGCAGTCGATCGAGTTCAAGCACCTCGCCAAGCCGCTGCTCACGCGGGCGACGTCGTGGTTCGAGATCGAGACCGAGGAGAACGCGCTGCTCTGCATGCACCTCGTCATCGACACGCACAGGATCTTCCACAACGACCCCGACATGGTGCGTGCTGCTGCTGCCGCGCGGGACCGCACGGATGACTGAGAGCAGTTCCGCTTCCATCACAGGCGTCGAAGCTGATCGACATGATGATCAAAATGTTCGAGGTGTTCGAGGACACGGTGGAGCGCAACTTCTCCGCTGCCACCAACGACCCCTCGCAGAACCTCGGCGGGCGCAGCTTCAAGGTGAGAGAGGGCAGTGCAGGAGTGCCCCTCCCCGCGCCCCGTGCTCTCCGACACTCACGCCCTCCCGGGGGGACGCTGTGCGGTGGCCTCCAACCAGATCATTGCCGAGTGCCCTGTGACGGTGATGTGCTTCCTGTCGTTCTACAAGAAGGACATCCTGCCGAAGATCCAGCAGCTGATACCGCACGTCTTCAAGATCATCGAGGTGTCGGTGAAGCCCGAGAGCATCGAGAGGAACAAGGCGCAGTTCCCCGAGTTCATCAACGCGCAGAACAAGGCGCTGTCGCTCCTTGTGCACCTGCTGAAGCAGCCCGATTCGTCGCTGGTCCAGATCTACCGGGAGATGACGGAGCAGTACCAGGATAAGATACCGCTGTACTTCGTGCATCTGCTGCGGACGTGCCCGAAGGAGCCGATACTGTGCCGAAAAGAGATCCTGGCCTCGCTCAAAAACGTGATGGGAGCGAGCAACCCGGAGATCAAAACCGCCTTCTTCGAGCACCTGGACCTGTTCCTGGAGGAAAACCTCCTCTCGGGCACGGGAAAGTGGGCGAGGGACGGCCCGAAGCAGATTGCCTCGGTCGTGTTTGTCGACCTGTTCACGTCGTGCCGGGAGTGCGCGGTTCAGAGGAAGGAGGACTTCACGCAGAAACAAAAGGAGCGGATAATCGACATCTGCCTGCGAAACCTGCACGACAACGACTTCAGCTTCTTTCTGCAGAGCAACCACGTCCGGGTGCTCAACACCCTGGTAGACGCGTCGCTGAACGTGCCCAGCAACGCCCAATTGCGGGGTCTGTCAGTCTCGATCCTTGCGGGGTTTGCCAACAAGCTCCGGTCGATCAAGGCGCTCATCCCGCGACTCATGGCGGAGCAGGCCGAGCAGGAGCAGTCGCAGCAGTCGCAGGTGCCGAACCCCTCGCTGCCGATGCTCACCTCTGCCGGCGCGGAGATCTGGACGACAACGCCGTCGGGAACGGTCAAGGACTGCAAGCAGCTCATCAAGGGCATCATCAACGGGATGAAGAACCTCCTGACCTCGATCTCGAGGCACACCATGCAGACGCCCGATACGACCCAGTCGGTGGCGCTGTCCACGTTCCTGCTGCCGCGGGAGGTCAAGCTGCTCAAGAGCTTCTTCAAGCACGCGCTGCACTGCTTCCAGCTGACAAACGTGCCGCAAGGCTCGTCGCAGTCGCACGCAGCGGAGGACAAGGACGCCAGAGACGTGCGTCACGGTAGCGCGTTCGTCAATACTAAAACAGCACCGCAGTTCCAAGAGTGCATCTGGCAGATGGCGCACATCCTAGACGCGCGACTTATGCAGGACGTGGTCGAGGCCCATCTCTCGGTGATGTTCGAGCCCACCATCTGCTCGAGCTCGATATGCCTCCTCGCGCGTCAGCTGTGCTACAGCTCGCCGGTGCTGCTCGAGGCGATGATTGCGTACCTCCTCGCGTGCGGTCGGCAGCCCGGGAGGAACGACCGCTGCACCATCATCGTGACGATGTGGAAGGCCATCTTCCCCATCATCAGCGCATCGCACTGCAACGACAACGTATTCGCACCGCACGTGCACGAGTTCGTCGCCGGGTGCATGGAGCAGATCGGCAACGGCTTCATCCAGTACACCCACGCGCTGAAGTCCTTTTTCAAGTCGTTTATGGGGAAGCCCGACTCCCAGGTCATGAAGGAGCTCCTCTCGATGCTGCCAAGCCTTCTAGAGTCGTTCAGTCGGCTCAGGCAGTTCTACACTGCCAAAGAGGTCTTCGCGGAGCTGGCGCTGTGTGTGCCCCTGCGGCTCACGAGCATCGTGCCGTGGCTGTACCTCGTGGCTCCGGCGGCTATACAGGCCCTGACAAGCTGCAACCAGGACATCTTCAGCAGCGGCCTCCGATTTCTCGAGATGTGCTCGGAGAGCTTCGGCCCGTACTTCGACACGACGTTCGCCCCGTTCAAGCAGGACCTGCTCAAGGCCCTCTGCCGGGCCGTTCGCCCGCCCCCGTCGAGCTCAAACTCGATCATGCACACGCCGCTGCACGTTCTCGGGAAGCTCGGCGGCAGGTCTCGAGTTCAGCAGCCGCTCCAACCTGTCTTCCCCTCGAGCGACCATGCGCCCGACGACAAGGCCGAGGAAGAGTCCTGTGCGTTCATCGCGTCGTTTTTGGAGTCCGACCAGAACCACCCGAACGTGGCCGTGCCGTTCTCGATCAACATCGGCAAGACGGTCAACACGTTCCGCAAGTACATCGTGTACCCCGAGTACCAGGTGCGCACGGATAACTTTGCTCTCGCGTCGTTCGCTCACACTCTTCGCCCCGCCAGAAAAACATCTTCCTGCTGTGCAAGACGGTTGTCTCGATGTTCATGTCCGTGAACATCACCGAGACAGTGTCGCTCGCCGAGTCTTCGGACACCGCCATGGACGTGGAAGATGAGCTGCACGACACCCCCTTGCGGCTATGGCACGAGGCCTCGAGGACGTCGACCACGGCCGCCCAGTTCGCCAACCAGCAGGCGTGCTTCCTCGCGGCCCTCGCGACCGTGTTCATCGCGGCGTCGCAGCCGGCTCTGAAGGCGGATGCGGATACCTTCATCGCCGGGACTCTCAGGCACTTCGCGTTGCTGCTGGCCCAGCGCAACCAGGACAAATACTTCGGAGAGATCGACCCCATCTCCATCATCGACGCAATCATCAACATGATATGCGAGAACCGCGACAGCGCGCCCAGGGGAATGGACATGGTCCGAACGATAGTGTCAACGATGGATCAGCTGGTGCCAACCAGAAAGAACGTTTGCGGCAGCGACTGACCACAGCCACGCAGAAAAACACGAAGCCCCAGAAGAAGATGTTCTGCGAGTCGCTCATCTCGAAGCTGTGCCATTGCTGCTACAAGAGATCGGCCTCGTCGAAGATGGGGGGCTGCATCGGGCTGGGGGCCCTGGTCGAGGTGAAGGAGATCTCGGAGGAGTGGGTGCAGCCCAAAACGAAGAGCATCCTCAACGCCCTGTTCGCCTCGCTGCGGGTACGAGTTCTCGGGGCTTGCAACCACTGAGACATACCGCAGGACTACCCGACGGAGATCACCAGTGGACTGCCGCAGGACGTGATGACGGCGCTGCTGGCGGTCGTGAGGAACTTCTACTCGAAAAAAGCGCTGGCGATCGTGTCGGCGACGATCGGCCACCTGCTGTCCCTCAACTCGATCATCAGGGCGTCGGCTCAGAAGGTCCTGCAAGAGCTGACGCTCGTCGTGAAACAGGAGGTGCTTGATGATTGCGCCCTGCATCATTCCGCTCACGCCGCCCGCAGCTTTACAAGCTGATTGAGCCAGCGTTCGGAGACGTGGCAGTCAAGCTGAAGGCTCCGCTGTCCGGGCAGAACCCCCTGTCGCAAATTGCGCAGATCGAGGCGCTGACTTTCCTGATCCGGTTCTGCCAGCCCCTTGTATCCACGCCCGACCTGTTCAACATCATGTCCGAGGCGCTGAAGATCGTGGGGCCGGAGGACTCCGCCATGTACCCCGACCCCTCGAACGTGCCACCGATGTCGAACACCACCGTGGACCTGAAGAAGGCGTGCGTGTTCTTCCTCGAGTGCTGCCTGCGATTGCCAGACCTGTCCGTCGAGCAGGACAACGCGGCGCAGTCGCAGGGGGAGCAAAATGCGCTGCCGCCGAAGGACCCCGGCGTGGAGATGCGCCTCAACATCTGCTCGATGTTGTGCAAGCTCCTCCTCATCAAGGGTCCGCAGGAGCTGGTCTCTGTCGTGGACACTCTCGACTTCAAGGCCATTGGCGCTGTTTGCGGCCTCAAGAGGCAGACCAGCCTGTACACGGCCATCAAGCCGGTTCTCGGGGTCATCAAGCTCGAGGAGAAGCAGGGCACTGCCACCGCTCTTGCTGCTCGGGCGTTTGCGAGGGTCTCGCTGTTGCACGGGTCGCTGGCAAACAACCTGGTCACCGACAGAGCAATCACAGTCCTGAACTCCCGTGTCGAGACGGCCTGCATTCCGAGACCGCAGCAGGTCAACGCGCGCTGCACGGAGATCAAGGTCATCAAAGCGAACCTGGAGCTGTTCACTCTGCGGTTCCAGGTCCCGAAGGACGCGGAGTCGCACCCGTCAAAGTACACGAACAGCCTCGTCGGGTACCTCGTCACGCTCGAGTCGAAGCTGGCGCACCAGACGGTGCAGCCGCTGTACGAGCCGGTCGCGAAGTTCCTCAACACCTTCCCGGAGCAGTCGTGCGAGTGGTTCGCTCGGCAGTTCGACGCGCCTTCGTTCGACAGGACAACGCTGATCATCGTCCTGTGCCACCTGCTGAAGCAGAGCTGCGCCGCGAACCTCTACGCGGCGTTTTGCACCAAGCAGAGTGCGAGGCTTGCGGCGGATCTAACGCTGAAGAGCCCCCGTCTCGAGGAGGCAGTCCAGATCGTCACGACCCTGTCGCGGGTCAACCCCGAGTGGCTGCCCGGGAAGAGCGCGAACGAAGCCCTCGCGCAGAGCGGCGCCGAAGTCCGCGCGGGCCTGCTCTCGCTCTGGGGCGAGTTCTACAACGCGCACTCGTCCACGAACCCGCAGGACAAGGAGCAGTTGAGGAACACCGAGGAGCTCATCCGCAAGACAGCCCTCCTCCTCCGAAGGCTCGTCGATGACACGGAGGACAGCGTCCCGGCGATCTACGACTTGCTGCCCCTGTTCAAGTTCGAGGTGCCGTTCGACCTCCCGGAGATCCGCGACCTGTTCGCGGTGAAGATCTTCAACCAGTACAGCAGCAGCATGAAGGAGAAGCTCGTGCGGCACTACTTCGTGTACTACGCCAGGCAGGATGTCGCGATGGAGCTCAAGGCGATGGCGCTGCGGCGCATCATCGTGCCGATATTCCAGGCGTGGCTCCCGCGCCCCAAGGCGCCGACGGAGAGCATGGACACGTCGGAGAGCGAGGCAGCGCAGGTCAACGAGGACCTGTGGATCAACACGATCTGGTGGACTCTGCAGCAGTCGGGCCTCTTTGACCTCTCCAACGTGGACAAGTCGATCGCCAAGAAGGTGTCGCCGCCCAAGACGTTGTCGCTGCCGGAGATCAAGGCAAAGCCGACGCAGCTCGACTACGACCTCATCGGCGAGATTGTCCACCTGCTGCTGATCCTGTCGAGCTTCGCCACGATGATAGAAAAGACCCCGGACCTCTGCGACATCTGCATCTCGATGCTGTCGAAGATCCGCACGCTGACGGACGACGTGACGATCAAGTGCTACGTGCGCGCGTGCATGGTGCGGTTCACGTACTGCGCGCGGATGAGGATCGTCCAGAAGTTCAGGGACAAGCTGTTCTTCGACATCGTCAACGTCAACGACCCCGAGACGCAGAGCATCATGCGGGAGACGATCGACCTGGCGCTGGACATGGCCCAGAACGGCCCGCGACCGCCGACCGAAGACTCCACGTGGCCCGACCTGCTGAAGAAGTACGTCGACCGGAACAGCACGAAGCCAAACGTCATCAACCAGATCATCTCGCTCATCCTCCGGCACCCGAACGTCTTCTACTTCAACCGGGCAAAGTACCTCTCCTTCATCACGATTGCCTTGGCACGCAGCGCTTTCTCTCCCCGGCGCACTTCGGTGCTGACTCTCCTCCTAGGGCAAGCTGGCCGGCGCGAGCAACAACTCGGCCGAGTCGAAGAAAACCGTGCTCGACACGTGCGAGCTGCTGATCACGTGGGAGAAGGCGCGCGTTGGAAAGCTGGAAGGTAAGCAGCACAGCACAGCGGGCTTCTCACAATTGAGTGCAGAGAACATCATTCAGCTGCCGGGCATCCCCGCCGTGGATGCTGCGTGGATACCAGACTTCCGCACGCGCGCCGTGGAGCCCACGGACGTGCGGTTTCCGGCAGCGCCGAAGGACACGCTGTTCTTCTCGCTCATCCGCGTGACGGTGTTCTCGCAGGCCGACTCGCCTTTGTGCGAGAGGGCGTTCGGCCTGCTGCGGATCGTGCTCAAGCTCTGGCCCGAGATGAAGAGGCGGCTTCCTGAGAAGTACTTCGCGTCGACGCACTACGACTACTTCCAAGCGCTGCGCCTGATCAACCTCTGGTGCGAGGACGACACGTTCCTGGGCCTGCACAGCTTCTCGAACTTCCTCTGCGAGTGCATCGTCAGCAGGCTGTTCCTCGATCCGCGGTACAACGACATCACCGCGGTGCTCGTGTGCAACGTGAAGCAGGCCGTCCGAGACCGCCCGCAGCCCCCACAGCCAGCGGTGCCGCAGCCCGAGCCCCCCAGGGCGCGGAAAGACGTCTACCAGCTCGCCAGCGCAATCAACTCGTTTATCGGTGCGCTTCTCTGTGGCTGTGGCGGCTTTCGAGTCCTTTCTTACGGGACCGGGCAGAGTCGACGTTCTCGCCCAAGAACATGACGGAGAGGTCGCTGCAGATCACCAACGCATGCATCGTGCTGAAGCAGGCGGCTCTGAAGAACCCCGAATTCCTCGACGAACACCTCGCGGCGGCCATCACGCTGTTCCAGAAGCTGCAGCAGAACCACCTGACCCCCGCCGAGGCGGTCGAGTCGTCGTCGCCCCCTGCCGCGACGTCCCCCAACTCGGGCGGGCCGTCGTCGTCGCAGCAGCGACAACAGTCGGCGCAAGCGAGCGCGACGATGCTGCAGCACAGGAAGATCGCCAAGGAGGCCGCGCAGCTGCTGGTGCCCCTGCTGGAGGTGTTGCGGCACAGGGCAGCGCACCCAGAGCACAAGAAGATGTTCCTCTACCACCTGCAGCAGCTCGTGGACAAGACGAGCGACCAGGAGGTGTTCTACGAGATCATCCGCATCATGCACGGGTGGGTCGTGGCCCCGGACGCGAACTCGATCCAGCTGAGCATGAAGGAGAAGTGCTTCTTCGTCGCCAAGTTCCAGCAGCACGCCGAGATGGTGCTGAACGAGCGCGCGGACAAGGTGCTCGGCCTCTTCCACGACATCGTCTTCCATCTCAAGAAGGAGGCGCTCGAGCTCGAGGTGCGGTCGCAGATCTCCAAGCCCGAGGCCACGGCCATTGAGGTCTCGTACAACTACTGCATGAGCCACAAGGACCCCGCCGTGCGCGCGCGGTTCGCCGGCGAGCTGTACTCGAACGCTCGCCCGCTCGATCTCGGCAAGCGCCTGCTGGCGATCCTCAAGGCCAACTGGGACGGGCTCGCCTCGTCGTACTGGCTGCGGCTGCCGTTCGAGATTCTCTTCCTGTCGCTGGACCTCTCCAAGCCGCTGCAGCTCTCGCCGTGGATCGCGCACCTGCCGTCGGCGTTCCACAACGGGCCCAAGAAGCAGTGCCCCGCGGGCCTCGAGGTGCTGCTTGCCGCGGAGGAGAGCTTCATGCGCTCGGTGTCGTCGCTGAGCGTCGAGGCCCTCGTGACGCCGCTACGCGAGCTGTGCTGGTTCAACCCCGACGTCGTGCACCACCTCTGGGGGACGCTCTTCTCGGCCGCCTGGGTCCGGGTGACGGACGACGAGCGCGCAGCCGCCAACGCGGCCCTCTGCGCCCTGCTCACGCGCGATTCGCACCTCAAGCAGCACAGCGGGCGGCCCAACCCGCTGCAGGCTCTGGTGAACAGCATCCTGCGGTGCCGCACGCCGCCGCAGGCTATCTCGGCAACGATCCCCGGGCCCGTCCCCGCTGTCCCGCAGATGCCGCTGCCGCAGATGAGGTTCCTTGCCAAGACGGCCAACTCGTGGCACGTGGTCACGACGCTGCTGGAGGAGCGCGACGCGCAGTACAGCAGCCAGAAGTCGCTCGAGGAGCACCAGACGCTGTCGGAGCTCTACTCGGAGCTCGCCGAGGATGACTTTGCGTTCTCGTGCCTCGCGTCTTCGTGCTCGTCGGCGGGCAGCGAGGACACGAGATCTGCCCTGTCTCTCGAGCAGTTCTCGATGTACGAGGCCGCGCGCGACATGTACCTCACGCTGCTCAGCAACGCCAAGGCGAGCGTCGGAACGGCGTCGCACAGGGACGACGTTGCGCTCTGGGAGACACGCTGGGCCGCGTGCTCGCGCAAGCTCGGCAACTGGTCGGAGCTGTTCGAGTACGGCCGCGAGGCCGACAAGCCAGAGGTGATGCTGGACGCGTCATGGCACAACGAAGACTGGAACTCGGTCAAGGAGGTGCTGCCGCGCGTCGTGGGCGACGAGGACTCGGGAAACTACTCGCGGCTGTCGCCGATGCGCCACCTCGTGCAGTGCTACCTCGCG
The DNA here is from genome assembly GCA_902651635.1 of Mastigamoeba balamuthi. NCBI lineage: Eukaryota > Evosea > Mastigamoebida > Mastigamoebidae > Mastigamoeba > Mastigamoeba balamuthi. The sequence goes on from CACRSC010000009.1 coordinate 84,067, forward strand.
CTGCACGCGAGCGTCGCGGACCCGAGCGACAGGCAGCGCATGGCCGACGTGGACTCGCACCTGCTGGCGGCCAAGAACGTCATGATGCGCTCGTGGCAGTTCATGCCCCAGGACTCGATGACAGCCCACATGAAGGTTCCTCCCAAGTTCCTGCCATCCGACCGGCCACAGATCTCTCACTCTCCCTTCCGTTGCAGCACCTGCACATGATGCAGCTGATCGAGGAGGTCCAGGAGTTCATCACGGTGCACAGGGACCTGATGTCCATCGCCAAGTCGCAGCAGCAGCTGCCGCAACCGCCGCAACAGGGCGTGCAGGTAGTCCCGCCGCAGACGACGGCCCAGATGCCGCTGCTGCGCACGCTGCTGCTGATCTGGAGGGACCGCCTGCCCAACGTCTACGAGGACCTCGTGTCGTGCCACGACGTGTTCTCGTGGCGCAAGGCGGCGTACGGCGTCATGGGCAGCCTGCTCGTGGCCGCGCGGGCCGACAAGCAGTACACGGGCGACCACGAGCTCGCGTGGCACATCGTGAAGCTCGCGAGGTTCCTGCGCAAGCGCGGGCTGCACAACCAGAGCCACCAGGTCCTGCACTCGATCTACTCCCTCAAGAACATCGAGATTGGCGACGCCGTGGCCAAGGTACTGCCCAACCCCTTCCCCCAACTGCCCCCTAGGGCCCGGCAGTGCCTCACCCGCGCGGGCAGATCAAGGAGCAGCTGAAGCTCTACGTGGAGCTGCGCAACGTTCCGCTGGCGCTGAGTTCGGTGCAGAACGTGAACATGGACCACTACCAGCTCGCGCAGATCTCTGTGTTCTTCCGGCTCAAGGGCCTGATCTTCGACAAGGCCGGCAAGCCCGCCGAGGCCAACGCGATGTTCAGCAACGCCATCACGCTCAACGAGCACGACAGGGCCTCGTGGGCCATGTGGGGCGACTTCAACACGGCGCAGTACCTCGAGCAGAAGCGCTCGAGCCCGCTCTCGGACGTCTCTGCGTGGGCCCAGGGCGCCGTCCTCTGCCACCTGCAGGCGCTGCGCTTCTCGCAGTCGACGTCGCACCGCGCGCGGTTCGGCTCGCAGATGGTCGTGCACGCGGCGCGCGTGCTGTGGCTGCTCGACGCCGAGTACGCGTCGGTGCACGACCTGTTCGACCGCGCGGCGCAGTACGTGCCGTCGTGGGCGTGGATCCCGTGGATCCCGCAGCTGATCGAGTCGCTGGGCCGCCAGGAGATGCGCTGCACGTTCGAGGTGCTCGTGCGCATCGCGCAGGTGTACCCGCAGGCGCTCTTCTACCCGCTGCAGGCGTTCATCCTCTGCGAGAGCCAGCGCGTCAACGAGTCGCTCATGATGTCGGCCAACGCGCCGCCGCAGACGCCGCCCCTGACGCCGCCGTCTGTCTCGCCGTACCAGTCGCCGCACACGTCGCCGCACCAGTCGCCAGCGAGCTCGCCGGCCAAGGCCTTCGGGCCGCTGGGGGCGCCCAAGACGGCGATGACCGTGGCGCAGCAGGTGCTGCGGCAGATGACGATCGCGCACAAAACGCTCGTCTCGCGGCTCAAGGAGCTCGCGAGGGGCCTGCACACGCCGTTCCTGCCGACGCCGCGCGAGATCGCCGCGGTCTACCTCGGCAGGGCGCTGATGAAGACGCTCTCGCCGCTCGGCGGCAAGCAGAGCGCCGCCGACGACGTGCGCGAGGCCCGCGAGGCCGCGGTCAACACGGCGGACCACGTGCTCGTGCGCCGCATCGACACGGAGCTCGTCGCCGCCATCGAGGACCTCGGCGTCTCGAGCGACGAGATGGCCACGCGCCTGCGCACGTGGGTCGCCCGCATGCAGCAGTCGGCGCCCAGCGTCGCCTTCTCGGCGCAGCCCGGCACGCAGGCCGCCAGCCAGGCGGGCCAGCGCGTGCTGCACATCGAGGCGCTCAGCGCGGCCCTGAGCGCGGCGGCGCCGTTCCGGGACCTCGAGGTGCCCGGGCAGTACACGGCGACGGGCCTCGACGCCGGCGGCGACCCCTGCTTCGAGCCGCAGCCCGAGCGCCACGTGCACATCGAGACGGTCTACGCCGACGTCGTCGTGATGCCGTTCGCCGACGAGTTTGTGCGGTGCGTCGGGTTCGTCAGCGACACGGGCCGCACGTACTGGTTCCGCGTGCACGGGCCGCTGCAGTGCTCGTCGGGCACCGCCGTGCTGCGCGAGGAGAAGACGGTGCAGCTGCAGCGCCTCGTCGGCGCCGTCGCCATCGCCCGGAGCCCCGAGTCGCGCGGCCGCGGCCTCTCGCCGTCGCCCCCGGCGGTCGTCTCGGTCTTCCCGCAGCTCAAGCTCGTCTGCTCGGCGACCGACTCGGCCTCGCTGTGGCGCGTGCACTGGGACAGCTCGCTGCGCTCGGCCTCGGGCGACCCCTACAGGCCCGTCTTCGCGGCCGCCGCGCAGGGCGGCAGGCTCGGCGACGCGGCGTCGTACCGCGCCATCCGGCAGGAGTGCGTCGACGCCGACGCGCTGACGTCGTACGTCGTGGGGAAGCTGGGCAGCCTCGACCGCGTCTTCGAGGTGCGCAAGGCCGCGATGCGCGTCGTCGCCACGCAGGCGATACTCGGGCGCGTGTTCGGCTCGGGCCCGCGGGCGGCGTCGCAGGTCTACGTGTCGCCGTCGACGCAGTGCGTCGTGCACGCGGGCTTCGCGCCGGACTTTGAGGAGCGCTCGGCCGACGAGAGGCCGGCGGTTCCGTTCCGGCTGACGCCGACGCTCGTGCGGTTCATGCGGGAGCAGGGCGTCGCCGGGCCGCTGGCCGGGGGGATGGTCGCGACGATACTGGCGCTGCACAGCGGGCGCGAGCGCGTGCGGGACGTGCTGAGGGCGTTCACGCGGGAGGACTTTGCGCTGGGCGAGGACCTCGAGACGATGGGCACGAAGCTCGCGCCCGAGGACGCGGTCGTCAAGCGCATCGAGGAGATGGTCGCCCCGGAGCTCACGGCCGTCCACAGGGTCAAGGCCGCCGTCGGTGTCGCCTGGCGCATGATCGACGACGCGCGGTCCGACACGAACCTCTCGAAGATGGACCCCACGTGGCTGCCGTGGGTCTAGCCGCCCCGAAGCCCGCAAGCCCGCCAAGGGACTTTGTTCTCACGCGACTTTACTCCCTCATCCCGCTTCCCCGGTCCCGTTTTTATAAAACTCTGCCTCTTTATGTTCACGACGGTTTGGTTTGCCGGGCCGCTCGCAGTACCCGCGACGAGAGCACGTGCGCAATTGTGAGCCCGGGCGGTGTTTCGCGGTAACGGTGACGCGTTATCGTAACGGCGGCAGAAAATATCAGTTGTGGTCGCGTCCACGAGGCGAGATCTGAGGTGCCTTGCCGCAGCATTAATTGAAAAAGAGACCACCCTCCCTTCTCTTCCCCCCTCATCGTGAGCGAGCGACCGAACGCCAGCCACAGGGGACCCCCAGCCAGCCACAGCATGTTCTCGAGCATCAGGAGGTTCATCAGCGGGGCGGGCAGCGACGACGAAGGCGGCGCAGCGGCAGCGCCGGCCCCGGCGACGGCGGCAGCGGCGACCTCGACTGCGCCGTCGCTGTTCTCGTTCGGCGCCAAGGTGGCCTACAAGAAGCAGGCGACGCACCGCACCACCGACTACGACCACCTCTTCAAGATCCTCCTCATCGGTGTGCCCCTCCCCTGTCTCTGTTCCGTCTCTTGTCTATCTGTCTCTGTCTCTCTGTCTCTCTGTCTCTCTTCCCCGTTGCTCGTCGGGGACTGAGCTTTGCTGGTTGTGGCCTCTGGGCCACCGCAGGCGACTCTGGCGTGGGCAAGTCGTGCTTCCTCATGCGCTTCACCGACAACACGTGCTTCACCGAGAGCTTCATCAGCACCATCGGCGTCGACTTTGTGCGTGTGTCGCCCTCCACGAGGCCCAGCAGTCCCCTCCCCTCCTCCCCCTCCTTGTCTCCCTGCCTGACCAGCCAGCTTGGCCGTACAGAAAATCAGGACCATCTCGATCGGGGGCAAGGTCGTCAAGCTCCAGATGTGGGACACGGCGGGCCAGGAGAGGTTCCGCACCATCACCAGCTCCTACTACCGCGGCGCCCAGGGCTTCATCCTCGCCTACGACATCACCGACCGCACCAGCTTCGAGAACGCCACCCGCCAGGCATATTCCCCGCCCCCACGCAGTTGCATTTTCCCCCGGTGATTGCGATTGCGATTGAATTCGATTCGGATTCGAATTCCTGACTGTTCTCTCCCGCCAGTGGGCTCACGAAATCGAGCGCTACGCGAGCACCAACGCCGACGTCGCGCTGGTGGGCATGAAGAGCGACCTGCCGCGGCGCCAGGTGGAGGCGCGCGAGGCCCGGGCGGCCGCGGACTCGCTGGGGTTCCTGTTCGCCGAGAGCAGCGCCAAGACCGACACCAACGTGGCCGAGACGGTCGTCGCCCTCGTGCAGCGCATCGGCGCGCGGCTGGGCGACGAGGACATCGCCAGGGCCGCGCCTCCGGCCCCCGCAGCGCTCGACGCCGAGGGCAAGAAGGTCGCCATCGAGGACGACGACGACGTCGAGTGCATCGCCGAGCGCGACCTCGACCACAGCCTCGCCGACGGCGTCAAGGCACGTGCAACGTCACCCGCCCACGTCAACGCAGGCAGTTTCTCAGGAAATGGAATGGGGGGCAGCAGCAGGGGAAGAAGGGAGGTAAGGCCGCGGCGGGCGAGAAGCAGCGGAGGGTCAACAAGACCAACGTGAACGTGTTCCGCCTGGGCCTGAGCTCGCTGGCCGCCGAGGCCGAGCTGGCGACGGGCGACCCCGTGATCTGCGGCCGCTGCGGCGCGATGATGAGCTCTCTCTCCAAGCTCAGCCCCCTGACCTCGGCCGAGGCCGAGGCCCAGACCGCCTCCTCGCGCATGGGGCCCTCCTTCACCCCGGCGCCCCCCATCCACGAGCGCTTCGAGCAGAGCTCCTGGGTCGGCCGCACCGCCGGGGCTGCGCCCGCTGTCTCTGCCGCTGCCTCTGCAGCGGACGAGAGGGCGCTGCACTGGTGCTGCGAGTTCTGCGGCATGGCCAACCGCGTGGAGGACCAGGGCGAGCTGCCTGCGCAGCCCACGGTCGACTACCTCGTGCGCCCCGCGACGGTGGCCGCCGCAGAGGGCCCGGGGGCCGCGTCCGGCGAGCCCAACGTCGTCTTCGTCGTCGACGTCAGCGGCTCCATGTGCGTCACGATGGAGGTCAGCTCGGCCCGCGAGCTCAAGGGCACCGCCGAGCGCATGGCCAGGCTCCGCGACGCCAGCGCCGGCGACGACGCGGACCCCGCGCCGGCCTGGGGCGGCGCCCACAGGGGCGTCTCGCACGTCAGCAGGCTGCAGTGCCTGCAGATCGCCATCGAGGAGCAGATCCGGCGCATCTCGCGCGAGACGCCCGGCAGGCGCGTGGGCCTCATCGCGTTCAGCAGCGAGGTCACCGTCTACGGCGACGGGCAGCAGGAGGCGCTGACCGTCGCCGGCGACCGCCTGGGCTCGTGGGAGCAGCTCATGCAGCTCGCGGCCGGGTACCGCATCGCCACGTGCGTGCGCGACGCCGAGGCCGCGCTGGTCAAGAAGCTCTGGGAGCTCGAGGAGGAGGGCGCCACGGCGCTGGGCCCCGCGCTGATCCTGGGCATCGGCATCGCCGGCTCGGCGCCGGGCAGCTCCGTGGTGCTGTGCACCGACGGGCTGGCCAACCAGGGCCTGGGGTCGCTCGAGGGCAAGGCGAGCGACTTTGTGGCGTTCTACACCGAGTGCGGCGAGCAGGCGGTGCTGCGGGGCGTGACGGTGTCGGTGCTGTCGCTGATCGGGACCGAGTGCAAGCTCGAGAGCCTCGGGGCCGCCGTCGACAAGACGGCGGGGTCCATCGAGCGCGTGGACCCGCGCAAGCTCGTCACGGAGCTCAGCGCGATCGTGGGCGCCCCCAAGACGATCGCGTACGGGGCGATGGCGATGGTGCTGCTGCACCGCAGCCTGCGGTTCCACGGCGAGTTCGCCGACGAGCACGAGCAGCGCTTCTGGGTCGTCAAGGACCTCGGCAACGTGACGCCCGTCAGCGAGTGCACGTTCTCGTACACGTTCCGGCCCAAGGAGGAGGTCGACGCCAGCGGCCTGCGCGAGATCCCCTTCCAGGTGCAGCTGCTCTACACGCGTCCCGACGGCGCCACGCTGCTGCGCGTCGCCACGACGTCGGTGCCCGTCACCGAGGACCGCAGCGAGGCCGAGAAGAGCGTCGACATCACCGTCGTCGGCCACCACGCGGCGCAGCGGGCCGCCAAGCTCGCCAAGGAGGGCAACTACGACGAGGCGCAGCTCGAGGCCCGCGCGGCGCAGAAGTTCATGGCGCGCGTGGGCGTCGAGGAGAAGCAGCTCGTCTCGTTTGCCGAGCAGGTCGACCAGATGGACTGCGTCATGCGCGAGGAGCGCAAGAAGGACAAGGCCGGCGGCGCCAAGAAGGCCGAGCGCAAGGCCCAGCGCACCGACGAGAGCGCCGTCGCCATCAGCAAGATGGCCCAGATCGACTCCAAGACGCTCTTCAGGTGAGAGGGGGGCCTCACCAGCCAGGGCACCGTAGGGCAAAAACAGACACCAAGCCAAACCAAGCAACAAAAAAACGAAGTACAAAATTTCAAAGCCATTGCTGCCGGCTGTAGAGGCCCAGCGTGTGCTGCACGTACCACGGGAGCAGCGCGGGGGCGGGCGAAAGGAGGGACGTGGGGTCGAAGACGTCCGGCGGCAATTGCGGGTCCTTGAGCGGCAGCTCGCAGGGCAGCAGGGTGGGCTCGCACGGCGGGCACCGCCAGTTGTCTGGCGAGCTCTCCCTGGACTCCGAGGCCACGCCGCCGCGCTCCACCGACGAGAACAGCGACGCGGGCGCCACGGGGATATGCGGAGGGTCCGAGAGCCACCCGGTGCCGCTGTCCGCCTGCTCGCAGCTGCTGGGGGGCGGGGGCAGCGGCTCGGGCTCCTGGAAGGCCGCAGCGATTGCCGGCAGCGGAGCCACCGCGGGGGACAGCACCACCCCCTGCAGCGCTGGGCTGATCGCCAAAGGGTCGGCTGGCAGCCTGTCGTTCTGGTTTGCCAGCTGCAGCAGAGGGACAGGCTCGAACCGCCCGTCGCCCGTCTCGAGGGGTATGTTGGGCGCCACCCGCGCCCTGTAGTACCAGAAGAACGCCACCGAGACGCCGATCGCTGTGACGGCCAGCGTCACCAGGCAGCACCCCACAACGACCCCGACCAGCATCGGCACATTGAGGGTGACTTCTGGGCTCGGCGGGGGCGAGGGAAGCAGCGGAGTCAGCCACTCTCGTGTCTTCCACTGCGATTGGTGTGGGATGGAAGAGAGGGACAGAGGGGCCCGCGTACGGCGCCTGCAGACGGTGCCGCGGCCGGGGAGGAAGACAACGTCGAGGCCGCGCGAGCAGCCGCTGCAGTTGGGCAGGCAGTGCTCGTCCAGGGTCCACTCGCACGCCTCGCCTAGGGCAAAGTCCGAGACACCGTTGCCGCACAGCGTGCACCCGGCGCCGCCCTGCGGCTCGGGGACGTACCCGCTCTCGCACGTGCAGTTGGCCCTGCAGTGGCTCGCCTCTGCTGCGTAGTAGTCGCAGTCCTCGCCCTCGTCCCTCTTGCCGTTGCCGCAGGCTTGCGATTTGAACAGGAAGGTTAGGAAGGACTTGGGGGGTGGGGGCGACCAAGAGGGCAGAGTTGGGGGTGTTCTGGGCGCAACTGAGGATGCACGACCCTCCCGCGGGCTGAAAGCCCTCGAGGCACAGGCAGGTCAGGTTGTCGCACCCCGGCACCGAGTCGCACTGCTCGCCGGCGTCGAGGATTCCATTCCCGCAGTCTGCACTTCCCTCCCCCCAGAAGCCAAGTCTCCCCTGAGCTGAGCGCATAAGAGAGGCACAGACGAGCGCTGCAACCCTCGAACTTACACGAGCAGACGCCCGAGTCGTTGAGGGGCACGGTGCCGTTGGCGCAGCTGCAGTTGGCGCAGAGGGGCGAGGGGCTGTCGCACTGCTCGCCGCCCCAGGGCTCGAGGGCGCCGTTGCCGCAGCGGGGCTCGGGGAGGACCTCGAGCCTGAAGTTGAGGTCCATGTTGGTCAGCCAGATGTCCCTGCGCAGCCCCACGTCGCTGCACCACCCGGAGAGCTCGTAGGCCCCCTCGCGGTGCCCGTGCGACCGCAGGAACGCGGCCGCGTCGAGCTCGAACTCGTCCGCCGACCCGTCGGCTCCCCCGTCGCCCACCCACGTGGCGTCCTGCTCCCCGACGAACCTCCACCAGCCCCCCCACCCCCCGACCCTGACCCCCGCGTAGATCGAGCATACAGAGTTCCCTGCAAGCACTCAGAAACGGAAAAAACCGCAGGAGCCGGCACGGAAAACCGCAACGCACCTGGGCCGGAAACGTTGGCGGTGAGGGCGGAACTGATGCTGAAGCGCATCAGGAACGGGCGGCCCACGGCGACGCGGGCGAGCTCCGGGTAGTTGGGAGACATCGAGGCCCAGGTCGCGGGGGCCGCACGGGGCGCAGCCGAGGACGGCGACAGCGACGACGCCGCCAGCAGCGCGACGACGGTCAGGACCACCCCCATCAGCTGCGGATCCGCTATGTCGTCACCACAATATCTCACCGAAGAAGGCGAAGAGTATCCCTTTGGGCCCACGCAAAATGGGCTGCTGACCCCCATCCGACGACACCCCCACCCCCCACTGCACCTCCCTCGCTTCACTCCTCGACGTCCCCCAATCCACTCGCCGGGGGGTGCGTTACACTTGTTGCGTTTTCTTCTTCTTCTCCTTAATAGAAACTGAGGGAGCGTTGCCTGTGAACTACACGTGTGTGACCTCTTCCGAACGCACCACCACACTGATCTCCGAGACCGACCCCGCTGCCGCCATCACCACGCCGCTGGCCGGCGGCTGCTGCTGCTGCCTGGCGCCCGCGCTGAGGACGCTCTGCGGCTGGAGGTGCAGCTGCATCGCTGAGCTCGACGAGCTCGAAGAGCTGAGGGCGGCCATCGGGTAGCTCAGCGCCACGGCGACGATGGGCATCCCCGCGGCGTCGTAGAGCTGATGGGCGCCCACCAGCGGCTGCAGCTGCACCTGCACCTGCGGCCCCGACGCTCCCTGGAGTCCCGACGACGCGCTCCTGTTGGCGCCTGAGATGTTCGCGTACGAGAAGACCGACGACGGCGCCGTGGGGATCCGCGGAGGCTCCGCGACGCTCTGCGCTGCGACCCTCTGCGCGCCCAGCTGGGCCCGCGTGGCCGCGGAGACTGCCGTCGCCTGCGCCCCGGAGACGTGCGCGCCGGGTGGCGACAGCTCGGGAGAGATCCCCGAGAGGGGCGAGGGGACGACGACGAGGCCGGCGCTGCCGCTGGTGTTGTTGTGGTTGAGGCAGAGCGAGGCGGGGACGGCCTCGAAGTGCCCGTCCTCGTCGGTCTCGAGCGGCACGTTGGCCTCTGCGGCGGCCTTGCGCGAGCGCAGCACGACGATGGTCACACCGATGACGGTGACGGCCATGGCGCCCAGGCAGCACCCCACCAGCGTCCCCACGAACTCGTTGAAGTAGCTCTTGAAGTCGCTCCCCTTGGACACAGTGACTGCGCCACGGGTGAGGCAGAGGATTCAGTTCGCTCTTGGAGAGAAAGAGAGCGCGAAGAGAAGAGAGAAGAGAGAGAGAACAGAGAACAGAGAAGAGAAAAGAAGAGAGACAAAGAGAAAGACTGTGGGGGCACACTGTTTGTGCAGATGGGGTTGGTGATGTCCGAGACGGCGGTGTTGTTGGAGCAGGCTGTGCAGTTGGGGAGGCAGTTCTTGTCAAAGGCCCAGTCGCAGTGCTCGCCGGCGTCGACGACCCGGTTGCCGCACAGCGAGCAGCCGCCTCCCACCACCGGGATGGACCCCGGGGTGCACGTGCAGTTCGCCGCGCAGTGCCCCGTCCCGTCCGCCGGGTCGCACTGCTCGCCCTCGTCGAGACGGCCGTTGCCGCACACTGTGGGCTCAGTGTTGCCGAACTCCAAGTCAGTTTTACTCGGAGCGTCGCGGTGGGCTCAGAGAATAAACTCACCGGGCTGGCAGCGACCCGTCGCGTTCCCGCCCATGGCCTCGAAGCCCTCGCCGCACAGGCACGTGGCTCTGGAACACCCGGGCACCGAGTCGCACTGCTCGCCCTCGTCGACGACCCCGTTGCCGCAGACTGCAGGTTTTTTGGCGACGTTTTTCCCAAACACAACCGCCAAAAGACGTGCACACAGCCTGTGAGAAAACGCACAGCACCGCAGCGGACAGGGGCAAGCGGAGAACAAACGAGCTATCTCCTCGGCCGAGAAACGCACAGCTGCAGCCGGTGGTCCCGGCGACGGGCACGGTGCCCGGCAGGCACCTGCAGTCGTGGCAGTGCGCCGCCGGGAGCTCCGAGTCGCACTGCTCGGACCACGCGTCGGACCTGTCGACGACGCCGTTGCCGCAGCGGGGCTCGGGGACGATGACGAGCCTCAGGTTGCGGCCCAGCGTCGAGACCCACGTCTGGTTGGCGCCTCTCCAGTCGACGCACCAGCCCGTGATGGCGTAGCAGCCCGTGCCGTAGCCGTCGCGCCCCACCATGGCCGCCACGTCGAGGGCGAAGACGTCGGTCGACTCGGTGCCGTCGGGCGGGCCCGGCAGCCGCTTGGCCCACGGCACCGGTGGGTCCCACCAGGGCGCCCAGCTGGCCCTGCAGTCGGCCCCGGTGAAGCCCATCCGTATGCCGCAGCTGGGGTCCCCTGCACAGCGCACCCGGGCGGCTGCTCAGTCGCCAGATCGAGGGGGGTGGGAGATACTGCGCTGTGCTGTGCTGTGTGTGCTGTGTGTGGTGTTTGTTGTGCTGGGGTGGGGGCTGCACTCTTGGGCTCGCTGTGGTTGGTGAGGCTGGACTGGACGGTGAACGTCACGACGAACGACGTGTTGCCGAACACGGTGCAGTTCTCGGGGTAGTCGGGGTGCATGTGGACGACGGGTGCAGGCACCGCCGTCGAGAGCGCCACCGCCGCCACCGCGAGAACTAGAGGAAAAACCCCTTGCATCAGCGGGCAGCCAAACTGACGGGCACACACACAGGCGGAAGATCCACACAAGGTTCAAGATTTACGATTTTGTGCCCCCAGGGACCGGAACCCGCGAGCTGCACCGGAGAGCCGCCGGCGGGGGGCGTGGGCCGGCGGTGACGGAAGGCTGGCGAGACTGGGCCAGCCGAACAACTATTCCAAAAAACCACGAATACCAACCCCCGCCTGCGCGTCTCAGGGCGCCGAAAGGCGTCGATTGTCCGCTTCTCCAGCACCGGCGGCAATTCACTGCACTGCAGAAAAAATGGACCGTACGTGGGCAGGCGTGTCCCTCCTGGCAACGAGCGTGTGGTGATCGGGATGTGGGCTCCCTTCGCCCCGAAATAGAACAGACCAATTGTGCACAGAAGCAACACAGCGCAGCAGCAACCAAAAAAACCTCTGAGGTCGAGGATCAGGCCTGGGGATTGGCGCCTGGATGGAGTACCTGTTCCGCCTGGACTGCGACCACTTCGAGGACGACGAGCGGGCGCGCACGGCGCTGTATTACGGGGCCCTGAGAGGGCTGGCTGTATCGCCCGCCGTGCCGCTGGGGGCTCCAAGGGCCTCGGAGGAGCTCCTGGGGCTGCTCGACCTCCGCCGCTGGAGGGCCTCGCTCGAGTCCCTCTGCTGCTTCGACCGCTATGCCCTCGGCCCCGCACGCAGAATGCCCCTCGGAGGTCCTCGGTGGCGCCGTCCTTCTCACTGAGCTGCTCTCTTCTGTAAGTCCGCTGGAGACGCGGCTCGGATGCTGGTGCGCGAGCTCGAGGCCTGCGGAGTCGACTCGGTGGCGCTGCAGTGGTTCTCGGTGCAGGGCGTCGAAGTGTGCAACGTCGTGGCGGAGGTCAAGGGGACGGGGGGGTCTGGAGGCCCGCCACGCATCGTCGTGGGCGCCCACTACGACGCCATCTGCCCCAGGGAGGGCTCACTGCCCGCCAGAGGCGCTGTCGACAACGCGAGCGGCGCGTGCGTGCTCCTTGAGATGGCCCGGGCAGTTGCGGCTCTGGCCAAGCGGGGCAGGAGGCCCAGGCAGGACGTCGTGTTCGCCCTCTACACCGCAGAGGAGCTCGGGTACTTCGGCTCCAAGCACCACGTGGAGCAGCTCAGGAGGTCCGCGGACCCCCGCGTGTCGCTGATGGTCAACGTCGACACGATCGCCTACAAGAGCAGCTCCGTCGACGTGGTGCTCGTGGAGATGCCCGTGAGGATGTTCGAGCAGGAGTTCCTCGTCAAGGACTGCGCCCGGAGGGCTGGCGTGCCCCTGGAGTTCTCGCACAAGCCGTGGGGGTCCGACCACATCTCCTGTGCGCAGCTGGCTCTCTCGCACTCGCACTCGCAATGTCTCTGTGTACAGTCTCATGTCTGCCTTGATAGTTCTGGAGGGCGGGTACCCTGCCATACTGGTCATCAACAGAGACATGATGCAGTACGAGCACTACCACAAGCACACAGACACGCCAGACAAGGTGGACGACGCCGTCGCGTGGATGGTCATCCAGTTAATTGGCGTTCTGTTGCACAAGCTCCTCTACATCTGAGGAGAGCTCCCCCTCGGAGGGTTCAATGAAATAGAAAGAAAACAGAAACAAAAAGAACAACAGTTGTCACGAGACCTCTACGTCTCGTACTCGGGCGGAGCCATGTCGTCGTCGCTGTCGTCAGCCTCGGGCTCCTGCTGGATGTCCTCGTCGAACTTCTGGAGCTCCTGCTGCACGCGCAGGTTCTTGCCGGCGGCGCTGTTGATGAAGGTCTTCCAGACCTCCTCGCTGTGGTGGTCCGTGAACCACGCGAAGTTGCCGAAGAAGTTGCCCAGCTGCTCGACGAGGTGCGGCTCGAGGTACGTGAAGTTGGAGCCACGCTCGCTGACCTCCCAGAACTCCTTGGTGGTGCCCATCGACAGCTCCTCCCTGATCGAGAGCAGGATCTCCTTGTTCTCCTCGCGGTCCATCGCCTTGTAGATCTTGCGGGCCTGCGCCGTCTGGTTCAGCGTCAGGTAGTACACCGCCAGGATGACCTGCGCCCTCAGCACCCCGCGCCTCGCGTCCGGCGTCGACGCGAAGTCCGTGAAGCTCAGCAGAGTCTGTCCATTGGCGCCTGTCAGTGTGACGGCGAGGCGACTGTCATCCGTGCCTGGAGGAGCTTGTCGTGGACCTGCTGGAACACGACGCGGGCGGGGTTCCAGCCGACCTTGCCCGTCTTGGTCCGCTCGGGCAGCGAGCTGCGGATGGCCACCTCGCACATGACACGCAGATCCTGCGCGACCGTCTCGACAAGGAAGGAGAGGTTGCGCTGCTGGCAGAGGAACGCGTAGTACCTCACAAACTTGGCGATCTGCAGTGCCCTCGTCGCCAGCTCTTTGGTCGAGCCTGCAGGGGGAGGAAGAAAGAGAACGTCAGCAGTGCAGAAGGAGCGGCCATGCGAGCGGGCCCTCACCTCTGTCCTTGTCAAGCAGGAGCTCGGCGAACTGGCGGTACTGGAAGAGTGTGTTGTAGACGACACGGACGTCGATGAGGTTGATGGCGGTACGCAGGTACGTGTTGAAGAACTTGATGCAGAGGTCCACAGTGTGCATCTGCTGGTGCAGCGCCGCCGTCTCGCCGATGATGCGCGTGTTGATGCAGATGTGGTAGCACATCTCCTTGAAGAACTTGATGGCCTCGACGAAGATGTTGTGGTACTGCCGCAGCACCTTCCACTCCATCCACAGCTGCCTCTTCTCCAGCACCTTGAGCTCCTCAGCGTTTCTACGCACGCGCACCGTGAGCGGGAGAAAGGGGACTGCTGCTGCTGTTGGCGAGGCTGGACTTACACGATGAGGAAGTCGGGACTCTGCTTGAGCCACAGCGGTATGTCGTACCACACGTCGGGCGCGCTGTCCTTGATCGAGATGTAGTGCATCAGGAAGCTGCACAGCGCGTCGAGGATCTCGCTCGCGATGTTCTGTGAATGGCCGCGAGCCCTCAGCAGAGCAGTCGGCGGGGGATAGACGGAGAGGACGAGCCCCGCTCACCTTGTTCTTCTTCTTGATGCTCGAGAGGGCGCCGTCCATCAGATACTCGACGGCCAGCGTGGCGCGGATCTGGTGCTTGGCGTTGTCGACGCCCTGCGAGTTGATGGCGGCGACGACGGCGTTGAGGCCGTTGGTCATGATCTTGGTCACCACGACCTCGGGGTCCAGGAAGAAGAAGAGGTACGTCAGGAATGGGAACAGGAACATCAACTCGATGTTGACCAGCGCCACGCAGACCACTGCCGAGGGCGGCGCCGTCAATGGGCCCACCCGCACCTCGAAGGGAGAGAGCGTGGGCGGTACCCATTCCTATGCGCGTCGAGTGGTGGTCGCCGCACTCGAGGTAGATCCAGAACGAGAAGGCCTGCGTTATTATGACAGCAGACAGACCTCCGGTGATGAACTTGTCCTTGAAGAACTGCCAGCCAGGAGAGTCAGGCTTCTGGAAGGCTTACACATGGGGCCCAGAGGGTGGGGGGGGGGGCGATGTACCAGAGTGAGGCAGTGCGACGTGACCTTCTCCGAGGCGAACTGCAGGACGAGACCGATCAGGGTGACGAGCACCGCGAAGACGACAGACATGATGTTCGTGACTCCCTCGAGCACCGAGCGGCACTGGTCCGGGTTGGGGTTCATGATCGTGTACACTGCGCGCCAGAGTGAGCGGCGGCGGCTGAACCCGTTGGGGAGGGGATCGCGGGGTGCCTGACCGAGCGCGTTAAAGCTGTAGTCGTACTTGGCGGGGACCATGCCCTTGTACGACCAGACGCGCGTCATCCCGTTGTCGAGGCCGTAGCACGCCAGCAGCAGCCCGAACGTGACGCCCAGTATGACAGGCGCGTGGTGGTACATCTGCGCCGCCCGTCAGTCCCAGCCAGCCAGCGGCACAGTGATTGGGACCCCACAGGCGCAAGAGGCGGTGCGGGGAGTGGGAAGAGCGACGCACGCTGCCTCCGACTCGCAGCTTCGGCCTGTTCCGCAGGAAAGGGTCGACGGTCGCGGCGGCCGACTGCTGCATCTCCAGCGCCTCCTCCTGCGTCGACGACATGGTGACGTCCAGCCCCAGCGCTGTCCCCTGCGAGTGGCCCAGCACCCCCCTTGTTACGGTGCCGCCCCTCGAGCCCCGCAGCTGCCCCACTCCCCGTAAGCCCCGCCAACACGCACGACGAGGCCGAAGCCGTCGGGGGCGAGGCCGTCGAGGGCCGAGTCGATCTTGGGGAGGTTGTCCTTCTTGTTGCGCGGGGTGCCCACGGTGATCTTGTCCATCTGCAGGTGCTTCATCCGGATCGCCGGCTGCACGCGCCGCGCGGCCATCCGCAGCCGCGTGGACGCCATCATCGCCGCGGCCGCGGGGCGGGGCGCCGCCCCCGCCGCCATCGCCGCGATGATCTCCGTGTCGGTCTGCGCGGGCTCCGGCTGTTGGTCAACTCTACGCAATTGCTCCGCTGCTGCGGAAAAAAACGACCGCGTCTTCGGGAGAAAATCAAACGCAGAACCGCGGCCCCCATCGGTTTTTTTCGGCGTCATATCCGGTTTTATGACGTGGGGCTGGGGGAAGCGAAGTGGAAACCTTGATGGGGGGCCCCGAGGGGATGACGCCGCCCTTTGTCCTCGAGGAGGACCTCGCGGACTTGGTGGAGCTCAGGTGCGACCTGTGAGACGGCGGCAGACCCGGTGACGCGGGCTGCGGCGGCGCCAGCGACGACGGCGACGCCACCGCCGGGGCCGCGGCCGCCGCAGCTGCCGGGGGCGCGCCCTCGGGGGAGTCGCGGTGGGCGGCGGCCATCGAGACGAGGGCCGCGAAGTTGGAGCCCTTGGCCCCGGCCAGGCGCTGGGCCAGGCTGGGCGCCGGCGCCTTGGGCGGCGGTGGCTCGTCGGCCATTTATAGCTCTCTGCGGAGAAGAATCTTCGGCGAATCGCAATCTTCTCGCGGAATTAGTTCGGGTGAATCTCTGTGGGCTCTCCTTGCTCGAGTTGGTTCCGACGTCTGCAGTGGGTCGACAGGCCCCTGCACACTTCCGCGGAGGGGAGCGAGTGAGACACCCAGAAGCAGTGCCAATTCTGGAAAAATCGGGAGAGCCTTCCGTGATTGGGTCGAAATCGGCGAGTGCATAACACGCTCCTCGTGTACACTCAACTTCAATGAGCAGCAGACGGGTCTCCTCCGCGATGCAGAAGCTGCGCCTGTTGCCGCTCGTGCTCGCCTGCGTGCTGCCGCTGGCTCTGGCAGCCCCGTCGTCCGGCTCCGTTTCTGCGAGCGACCCCGAGTGCAGTGTCGGGCTGACCGCGGCTCTCGGAACCCGCTCGGGCCGATCGCTTGCCGCGGGCCTCCGCGCCGCCTTTGCCGAGTCCAACATCGTCGGCCGCCTGCAGCTCTCTCTGGTCGCCCTCGACGACGGCGGGTCGCCTGTGGCGGCCCGCGGCAACGCCGCAGCCCTCGCGGCCTCCGGGGTCTTCGCGGCTGTCCTGACGCCTCCCGGGGCGCACAGGGGCCTCGCGGGCGGCGTTGCTGTCGTTGCGCCCGCGTCGGGGGAGGCGGGGCTGCGGGCGTTCAACGCCAGCGCTGTTGTGCTGCGCCCGAGCTACGCAGAGGAGGCCTTCGTCGCTGTCGGCGTCCTCGCCAACGACTGGAAGGTCGTCCAGCGGATGGCCGTCGTCGCCCCCGTGGGCCCCGACGGCGACGAGGTCGTCAGCGCCGTGCGGTCCGCGCTCTCGGGCTCCCTGGGGCTGGACCTCCTCGCAGACGCCCGGCTCGACCTGACGTCTCTCAACGCGTCTGGCAACGACGCCGACGCGCAAATGGGCGCCGCGGTCGCTGGAGCGGCGAGGTCGCTGTTCGCTCAGCGGCCCTCTGCAGTCCTCATCTCCGCTTCGGCAGCCGTCGTGGCGAGATTCGTTGCCTCCTCGGTTGCGCTCTACGAGAACACCTCCGAGTGCCCCCACTACACGGCCTTCGCCTCCGCGTACCCGGACGACCTCAGGGACGAGCTTCTGAGGGCGGGGGTGTCTGGGCAGAGCGTCTTCACAGGCGCGTGGCTTCCGGACCCGTTGGGAACCGACGCCGTGGCCCTGCAGTATGTCGAGGCGCTCAACGCCCTCGGCGAGAATGAAACTCCCAGGTACGCGGGCCTGGAGGGCTACATCGCCGGGCGCCTCGTGGTAGAGATGGCCAACAAGGCCATCAAGCAGCACAAGTGGCCGCTGACGAGGAGCTCGTTCTATTGTGCTGCGTTCGAGGCCGGGAACTTCGTTATCGAGGACTTCAGCGCGGGCCCCTTCACCAACGACCTGTGCGCAGGAGGAGAATCAGAGACCTCCTCGGCCTCCTCCACGTGGTGCAACGAGGGCGTCATCCACCTCAGGGGCGTTGACGCCGTCAGGGGGGCAACGCAGCCGGGCTCAGCAGTGGAGATACGCCAGTGCGGGTTCCCCGGCCAGAGAAGCCGTGCAAACTTGACGCTGCTCGGCCAGACGGCCCCGACGTCGGGCGACGAGATGTACCTCGGGCGCGGTGTGAGGCTTGGGTTGGTGTCGGCACTGGACCTGACGCCCAGCGGGCTTGTCAGGCCCACTCTGGTGACGATGGATGACCTCTACATACCCTCGATCGCTACGACCAACGCCCTCCAGCTCCTCGCGATTGGGGTAAGTGCTTCACACAATTGTGTTGTTACCGAATTTATTCAGAAAATCGGAGCAATTGTTGGAACTGTTGGGACCGAGTGCACAAAG
The DNA here is from genome assembly GCA_902651635.1 of Mastigamoeba balamuthi. NCBI lineage: Eukaryota > Evosea > Mastigamoebida > Mastigamoebidae > Mastigamoeba > Mastigamoeba balamuthi. The sequence continues at coordinate 101,908 of CACRSC010000009.1, forward strand.
AACGTAGTGTCCGTGATCGGGGACAGCGTGCCTCTGATCGGGGCATTTACTGGTGCTCAGCTCTTCCGAAGGCCGTGGCGACGAAACATCATCAACCTACGAGCATCCTACTGGGACGAGATCGACACGATTGCTGAGTTCTTCAAAACTCGGAAGCAGATCACTCGAGTGGCTGCCATTGCCCAGAATGACGCCTTCGGGGAGGACTGTCTCAATGGCCTCAAACTCGCATTGTCGCTCAGGCAGATGAGACTGGTAGCCACGGGACTATTCGAGCCAGGGTCAGTCGAAGCTGAGCCGGTGTTCTCCAAGAGTGTTTCGGCATCTAATCCTCAGGGGTTTCTGTTCTGTGGGCCGTGTATTATCACAGCAAGTCTCATCAAGAGGGCTCATCAGCTCTTCCCCGGTTCTGTCTCTGCTGCTGTGTCCTTAGCCGGATCCACAGAGCTGCTGCAACAGTTGAAGGCCATGAACGACTCCATGGAGAACGTGGTCGTTACATCTGTTGTCCCGCCACTGTCGGAAACCAACAGTGAGATTGTGCGGCTGTTTCAAGAGCACTTGGAAACGACAGAGCGGAGCTCCTCGTCGATGGAGGGCTTCCTGATTGGCAGCTTCTTCGTGGAAGTTCTGAGCCAGATGCAATCCCAGGAAATAGTCATCACTCCTGATTCTCTGCTGTCGTTCATATACTCCCAGGGCACCTTCGTGTATGGCGGAGTGACCTTCGGACCTTTCTCAGACGCCTGTCAATCAAAGGGGCAATTGCTTGATAGCTGCTGCAACCAAGGCCGAAGCTCTGTGTACCTTCTTCAGTATGATAGCGCATCGCACTCCCTTGTTGTTGTCTCCAACTTCAATCACACTCTGCCGAGTTGTGGAATTTCCTATGGTAACACAGTTCATTCTTTCGAGACTCAATATTACATAATAGGATCTAGTCGATCAAATGGCAGGATCACCACTGCTCTGTCGATTGCTCTGCCACTAGTCTGTGCCGCTGTCGTTATTCCCTTTGGAATTCTCTTTGGAGTTCTGCGGTATCGAACACTTCAATACGCAGCGCTGCAGCAGAAGGAGTTGGCACTGGAGAAGAGACTCAGTGTACTGAATGCGAGTTTTGGCAATCTGTTAGACACTCCTGCTGAAGTCGTGATTCATACTCTCAGTACCCTCATCTCGAAGAAGGATCCCCTCAATGTATGGCTCACACTCGAAGAACTTCATTCATAGGTAAGTAGGAAGGGGACCATGAGGACCTCGAGAGGATCATTCTCTTGATCTCGCAGAACAAGCTGTATGAAGCGAACTTCCATATGCGCAAAAAGAACAGCCAGGTTGGAGTCGCTGCTCAGCAATTGGATAGCGAGGTCGAGGAATACCTTCTGGACACTGTTCTCAAGGGGACTGGCTCGTTATCACCCTCGTCTCCCGGGTGTGTTGACGAGCCATCGAACATCTCTCTGGCCCAAAGTGTTTCTGATAGGTTCCTTCATCTGCACTCGTGGGACTTCCACCCATCAATGATTACATCATTGGGACAGCAGTACGGCCGTTTTTATGAATGTCCCTAACTTTGTTTCAGTGAAATGCTGACTTTTGCATCCGAGCATCTTCTCGAGTTTTATGGATTGTTCATCAAGTTCTCCATTCCGAGAGATAAGTTTCACAGTTGGATCGAGCTGATTGAAAAAGGCTACAATGACAATCCCTACCACAACAAAGCGCACGCCACAGATGTTCTCCAGGCAATGCACTGGCTGATACAGAAAATGGAAGGCAACTTCCTCACCGACTTGGACATCCTCTCGGCACTTATCGCCTGTGCCATTCATGATTTCAATCATCCGGTAGGGCATTTTTTTTTCGAATCATATTAGAGACTGAATTTGTGTCCAGGGTGTTAATTCGAACTTTTTGACAGCCACAAGAGATCAACTGGCCATTCGATACAACGGTCTCTCGGTGCTTGAGAATATGCACGCTTCCGAATCCATGACCCTCCTGCTGCAGCCGCAATACAATTGGCTCGAGGGGCAGCCTAAGAAGGTCTTCGATGTACGTGAACTCATTTTGCAGTTTTTTTCGAATGACGTCCTCTTCTCAGGAGTTCTACCATAACGTGGTGAGGTTGGTTCTGGCAACCGACATGGCCAAGCACATTGAGCAGATAGGAGAGCTCAACGGGAAGCTTGCAGCTGGAGGGCTGGACAGGAACGCTCAGTCTGACAGGTTACTTGTGCTTCGCATCATGCTCAAGGTGGCCGACCTCTCCAACTCGATGAGGACGTGGGACATCTACCGACAGTGGACTGCGCAGGTGTGCCACGAGTTCTGGCTGCAGGGCGAGCAGGAGCAGGCCCTCGGACTCCCCGTGAGCCCGTTCATGGACAAGAACAGCACCAACATCCCCAAGATGCAGCAAACGTTTCTCGGCTTCGTCGTGAAGCCCCTCGCCGAGAGCATCCTGAAGATCGTCCCGCACGCCAACGTCCTTATGGAGAACCTCTCGGCAAATATGCAGCACTGGGCAGTCCATGGCGATTCCTAGGATGACGCGCGTCACACGTGCGAGTAAAATGCTTGTCGCCCAACGATAAGTCCCTTTTTGCAGTTCAAAGGGTCGATGGCCACTTCGTTGTTGGTGAACTCAATGCAGTGAATCAATGGGCAGCTGCGGCTCGCGTGCGTAGGGCTCACTTGCGGATGTCGTACTGCTGGTTGAGCCCGAGGTACGTGTCCGACATCACGTACAGCGTGCACGCCCTCGAGGCCGGGAGGTCCGGCACGGCGAACGACAGCGTCGTGCTGCACGTGTTGCCGCTCATGATGCCGACCCTCCGCAGCGCGTGCAGCTCGCCGGTGGCGGGGGACCCGACGACCACCCACCAGCCGTCCTGCTTGGGCTTGGGGTACTTGGGCGCGTACGCGAACCCCGAGCGGCTCCTGGGGCCCTTGCGCGTGAGCGTCACACGGACGTTGACCTCGTCGTTGGCCTCGGTGACCTTGTAGCCGACGTCGACGCTTGGGAGCTGCTGCAGCGCGCTCACGAACGCGCTGACGTGGTGCGGGGGCATCTGCGTGGCGAGCTTGGCCCTCAGCTCGTCCTCGGCGTGCTCAAAGAGCTCGGGCAGCGTCTCGACCTTGATGGCCGTGCGGAACCACGGCAGCATCCGCTCCTCCACAAACGGCATCGTGAGCAGCGTGCTATCGTCGAGCCACCTCGCCTGCACCACCATCTCCATCAGCTGCATCGTGTTCAGGCACGTCCACAGCCACCCGCGGTCCGCCGCGAGGTCGATCTACGGAGAACACGCCCGGACGAGGTGAGACGCGGCCGCGAGGCCCCCGTTCCCATGGGCAAGGGGGTGCGAGACGCGGTACCATGGCCTGCAGAATGCGGATCGACTGGTCGAGGACGGACTTGGTGTCGGTGATGTAGTCGGAGATGGGAAGCGGCAGCGAGGAGAAGTGGGCCTGCAGGAGCAGGACGGCCTTGGTGTGCGGGTCCTCCATCGCCCTGTCGTCGACGGGCATCCTGGCCTGCTCCGCGAGCTGCGCGTTGAGCAGGTCCTCGTTGTGCCGCACGGGCAGGCCGTCGTACTCTGCCGAGTCGCTGAGTATGTTGAGCAGCTCCTCCACGTCGCTGTCCTCCTTGATGGCCGCGTTGAACAGCGACACCGTCTCGTGCTTGAGGTAGTAGTACGACGCTATCTTTCCGAGCGTCGTCGGTACGATGTCCACGCCTGCGACGTCCCACCCCCACAGCGCCCATGAGCACAGCGGCGGCCGCCCCTGCCCAGTGGGCCCAACGCACCGTCGACCTCGATGCAGCCGGCGTTGGAGAGCTCGGTGACGGCATCGCCGACGATACCCGAGAGGAAGACGCTGACACTGTCGTCAGAGTCGCCGTCGGCGCCGTAGTACGAGGGATTCTTGACGAGGCGCCTGTAGAAGTACGTCCACGTGAGGTAGTCGACGGCGTCCTGCATGTTCCGGATGGCACCCCCGCAGACCTCGGCGTTGAAGTGGTCGGGCAGCACGCTGAGCAGGCACGACTCGACGGGGAACGGCTCGTAGAGGAACTTGTGGTAGAAGTTCTTCTTGGACTCCTCGACGAGGATCACGGCCTTGCCCGACGTGTCGTACTGCGGCCTGCCCGCGCGCCCCATCATCTGCAGCATGTCCGTCACGGGGAAGTCGACGTACTTGCGCGTCTTGGGGTCGTAGAACTCGGACCCCTTGATCACGACGAGGTGCGCCGGCAGGTTGACGCCCCACGCGAGCGTCGCAGTCGTCACGAGGATCTGTATCTTGTTCTGGCGGAACAGCTCCTCGACGAGCCTCCGGTCGTCGTCGCAGAGCCCCGCGTGGTGCATCCCGATGCCGAACGGCAGCACCTGGCGCAGGCTGGCGTCGCGCACCTTGGACGCGTGCATCTCGGCCTCGGCCTCGCTCATGTGCAGCCACCGCTGCGGCGGCTGCTCGTCCACCGACGCGATCGCGATCAGGTCCAGCGCCGTCAGCCTCGTCTGCCGCCTGCTGCTCACGAACACGAGCACCGGCTGCGTCGGCGAGTGCACGCAGATCGCCTGGTACCTGTGCTGCGTGTGAGGCGCTATGGTCCCCCTCTGGCCCGCGCGTGACGTACGTCGGCTTGTTCATCGCCTGCATGCGCGGACAGTAGTGCTTCCCCGCGTGCCCCTCGATGTGCACCTCCAGTGGCACTGCGTTGCTGGTCAGTTGGCATGTGCCTCTGCTGCTGGCCCGCCCGGGAGAGAGAAGGGAGGGCAGGAGGGGGCTGCGAGCACGGACCGGGGCGGACGGCGGGGCGGAAGTTGAAGAGACCCTGGGGCTTGACGCCGAGCCAGCTGACAATGTCCTGCGCGTTGGCGACGGCCGTCGAGAGGCCGATGATCCTGATGGGCCTGTCCGTCTGCGCGCTGATGTAGCGCATGCGGCTGACGATGACCTCGAGCACGGGCCCGCGCTCCTCGCCCAGCATGTGTATCTCGTCGATGATCACGAGCGCGACAGACTTGACATAGTCCCTGCTCTTCCAGCTCCTGCTAACGCCGTCCCACTTCTCGGGCGTCGTCGTGACGATGTCCGCAGACTGCAGCGCGCGGACGTTGGGCGTGTAGTCGCCCGTGAGCTCGACGAGGCTCTTGCCGAGCCGCCGGGCGAAGCGCTCACCCCAGTCGGACATGCGCTCGCGGACCAGCGCCTTGAGCGGCGCGATGTAGACGACCTTGAGGTGCGGCGTGTCCCTGAACACCTTGAGCATCGCGAGCTCCGCGGCGACCGTCTTGCCGCTGCCCGTGGGCGCGCCGAGCAGCACGCTGTGGTCCGTGTGGTAGCAGACGTGGAAGACCTGCGTCTGCACGGGGTTGAAGTGCGCGAACTTGAAGACGCTCTGGAACTTCTCGTTGTGCAGCGCCGTCACGGGCAGCGGCACGAGGTCGAGCAGCGCCGTGTGCGGCGGGTACTGCTGCGGCAGGACCAGGTGCGCGAACGACAGCGGGACCGCGTTCTCCGCCCCGAGCCAGCGGTCCGACACCACGCGCACGTAGTACTGCGACGGCAGCGGCTCGAAGATCGGTATCGTGAAGACCAGCACGATTGGGCTCTCGGCCCTCTGCTCGTACTTCTTCTTGGTCAGCACAAAGTACTCCGAGTGGTACAGGTGCTCGTTGTCCGTGTCCTCGACCCAGATCTGCCGCGAGGCCCGCGAGTCAGCCGAGAGAGCCACAGAGAGATACGCCTGGCAGGCGAGAGAGGGCCGCACGCACCCACCACGGCTCCGCGGCGCCGTGGACGCGGTCGGACCACTCGAACTGGGGGTCGATGGTCAGGTGCACGCGGAGCACCGACCGCGTGATGGGCTGGATCGTGGCGCTGACCTCGAGGTAGGGGAACTGCCGCGCGGCCTTGAGCACGTTGCCGCCCATGCGCGGCAGGTTGATGATCGACCCGATCTCGGAGGGCGTCATGTCCACCAGCGCGTCCACCGAGACGTGGTGCTGCTCCAGCCTCCTGATAAGGTCCGGCGAGATGTACACAAACTGCGCCAGCGGGTGGTTCTTGTGCCACAGCTGCCTGTCTGCCATCTGGGGGGAGCGTGAATGTACTCCTCGGTAAGTTGCGTGGTTGGCGATGGGGCGGGGCGGAGAGGTCACCTTGCAGAGGGTGAGCAGGCGCATGGCGGCGGTGCACCAGCCCTTGTGCAGGACCATCTCAAACAGCCCGCGCAGGATCCTCGACATGTTCTGCGTGATGTAGTTGCTGTCCATGATCAGCGTGAAGTTCTCCAGCAGGTACCGCGACAGGAACGCCTGGAACAGGATGTCTGCGGGCGCCCAGTGGTCAGGGAGGCTTGGGGAGCGGTGGCGGTGGTCGCGGAGGAGGTGCGCGTCTCGGTTGTGGTCACGGGACGTACTGACTTTGGAGCGAGTCTCGCCGTCCTGGCCCTTGACGGGGAGCACGCAGCCGCGCTTGAGCTTGTCGAGCTCCTGCTGCTCCTCGGGGCGCATGCGGAGGTTCTCGAACTCGTTCGACTGGCAGACGACGTCGAGGATGTCGGCCTCGCTCATGTGCTCCGAGATGGACTCGCCAAACACGTCCATCGACTCGTGCTGGATGTAGTAGTGGCTCGCCACGCGCCCGAGGTTCGCGACGGCCAGCACGCCCGAGTCCTGGTCGAAGCGGATCATCTTGGCGCGGTCGAGCCTCTTGGCCGTGCTGGTGATGAGGCTGCGCCGCCGCTGGATCAGATCCGCGTCCATCGACACCTCCTCCCAGGGCACGCCGTACACCAGCGGGTTCTTCTTCATCCTGATGTACAGGTACGTGTAGCTCAGCCACGAGATCGCCTCCTTGATGTTTGTGACCGTCCCGAGCACAACTGCGAGGGGTCCCGTGAGCGCAGCAACACCGCTTGAGGGGGAAAGGAGGCCGGGACGGACTCTCTGCGTTGAGGTGGTCGGGCAGGCGGCTGATGAACTGGCTCTCGATGGGCAGCTGGTGGCAGAGCAGCGCCAGGTAGTGCGACAGCTTGTCGTTGGTCGTGATGATGATGCCCTCGCCGCTCTTGTCGAACTGCGGCCGGCCGGCTCTTCCGAAGATCTGCATGACGTCGAGCATCCCCAGGTCGACGAACCCTCCCTTCTCCGGGCTTCGCGGTGCCAGACGACGCGCGTTAGCGTTTCTGGCTGTGGCACCAACAGCGTGGATGGGAGAGGGGGGGAAGTCGCGCTTACTTGTAGAGCTGCGTCCCCTTGATGATGACCGTGTGCGCTGGCAGGTTGACACCCCACGCCAGCGTCGCCGTGCACACCAGGACCTGAGCGCGCAAACGCAGGTCAGTCCGCTACGGGGAAGCCGGGCAGAGACGCGGGCGGGCGCGTGCCTTGACAGCGCCGGCGGCGAACAGGCGCTCGACCAGGGTGCGGTCGGGGCGGAGCATGCCGGCGTGGTGACACGAGAGGCCGTTGGGGAAGAGCTCCTGGATCTCGCGGTTGCGCGAGCGCGAGACCTCGCGGGCAAACTGCGGGTTGACGACCTTGTCCTGCGACGTCTGCAGCAGCTCGATGCCGTTGGCGTGCTGCGCGAGCTCGACGATGCGGCGCGCGGTCGAGACGGTCTCCTTGCGCGAGTGCACGAAGACCATGACCTGGTAGCCGCGCCGGAGCGAGTCGACGACCTTCTCGTAGCAGACGTCGTTCATGGCGTTCTTGGCCCGGAGCGGGTTGCTCTCGCGCAGGCCGATGAACTTCATCGAGAGCGGCACGGGGCGGTACGTCGAGTCGAAGTAGAAGACGCCCGTGTTCTTGTCGGCGTGCAGGAACTCGCCGATGTCCTGGTAGTTGGGCAGCGTGGCGCTGAGGCCGATGATGCGGATCATGCTCTGCGTCTTCTCGACCTGCCTGAGCGTCCGCGCGACGAGGATCTCGAGCACGGGCCCGCGGTCCTCGTGCAGCAGGTGGATCTCGTCGATGATGATCAGCTTGACGAGCTGCGCCAGCGACGAGTCGTTGCTCTTGCGCGTCACGACGTCCCACTTCTCGGGCGTCGTCACGATGATGTGCGTGTCGGCGATCTCGCGCTTGGTCAGTTGCATGTCGCCCGTCAGCTCCTTCACGACGACGCCCAGCGCATGCAGCCGCCGCTGGAAGTTCCGCGTGACCTCCTGCGCCAGCGCCTTCATGGGCGCCACGTACACGATCTTGAAGTCGCTGTCGCCCCTGCGCAGGGGCCCGCCCGACACGTGGTTCCCGATCTCGTGCAGTATCGCCAGCAGCGCGATGTTGGTCTTGCCCGCCCCCGTTGGCGCGCAGACCAGCAGGTTCGCGTTGGTCCTGTACGCGGCCTCGAAGATGCGCGACTGTATGCGGTTGAGGTGCGTGTAGCCCTCGAACGCCGACTGCGCCCACCTGTCCAGCGACGCCACGGGTACCAGCTCGTCCTTGGACGGCGGCGGCGGCAGCACGGGCGGCGGCACCGACACCTCCTCGTACGTCTCCTTGGTCACCCTGCGGGTGCCCTCGGGGAGCGACGCCCTCCCGGGCCCAGAAGTGCTGTGCACGTGCGGAGTTGAGACAGCGGGCGCGCGCACGGCGACGGGAGAGAGCGGGCGCACGAGGCTGGCAGCGCGAAGAGGAGCGCCGGGTCGGCCTTCTTGGGTGCGGCCGACTCGCGGACCTCCTCCTCGGTCTTCCAGGCGCTGTCGTAGCTCTCCTCCTTGATGATCTTGGGGGCCTTGGCCTCCTTGCGGCGCTTCTTGCCACCCTTGCCCTTGTTCTGGTTCCACTCCTTGATGGCCGCCCGCTTTGTGATGAGGAGCGTGATCAGGTCGAAGCTCTCGAACCCCAGCAGGTCAAACAGCTCGCTCTGTCGGCGTCCGGTTTCGGTTAGTTTTCAGCAATTTCCCTGTTATGGTAGAATAAATCAATTGAAAGACGTGGCACCTGGATGTCGTCGTTGGAACGCGACGTGACGAGCGTGGTGATCAGCGATTTGCTGAGCTCCGCGAGTGACGTGGGGATGCTCTTGCACATCTCCTTGCACCTGTCAGCGACCCACGCCTCGTCGCACACCTCGGCGACGTCGTCCACCCGCAGCGACGACGACGACGACGACGGCGGCGCCGCCGCCGCCGACCCCGCTGCCCTGTCCTTCTCCCTCTGCCTGCGCTCGCCCTCGTCCAGCGCCCTCGCGACCATCGCCGAAACGGACGTGGGCGCCGGCGATGCCGATGGCGACGGCGCCGGCGACGGCGACGACGACGACTGCGCAGCCGGCGACGGCGACGCGGTCTTCCGGTGCCTCGCGCGCGCAATGTCGTACGCAGACGACCCCACCCACGCCGCCGCACGCCCCGGGTCGGGCATGGCAGCCTCCGCCCACCGCGGGGCAGCGGTGGCGGCGGCAGCGGCGGCAGCAGGGGCGTCGGAGCGCCTGGACTTCCTGCGGAGCTCGAGAATGCGCGCGCGGCGCAGAGACTCGGAGAGAACGTCAAAGTCGGCCCGCGACTCGAGGCGCGCGGCCTGCGAGCGGAGCAGGCCCGAGAGGCGGGGCTCCTCGGTCGCCACTGGAGGGCGTCCTGCCATGACTGCTGCTTTGGTTTGCTGTGGCGAGCAGGGCAGTCCAGATATCAGAGCCGCCAGCAGAGGGGGGAAAATATCGGGGCGGGGCAGTTGATTGGGGTGCTGACGAAATAAAGCTGCAACAATCGTGTTTGCTTGACTTGTGTGGCATCGTGATTACAGACGGACGCGTGGCAACTGTGTGGGTGGCTCGGCGGAGGGGGAGAGCCGATAGATAATCTGTGGTCGCGCGAGTTTGTCAGAGGCTTGGCCGATCATCGAGGGGATTGGGCGAGCATACGGCTACTGCTGCTGTTGCTGTTGCTGCTGCTGCTGCAGGGGGAGCAGGAAGATGGAGGTGACCAATGACTCGAGCTCCAGTGTCACGCGAGAGAGGTCCTGCGCCTCGGGCACGTTGCCCGCTGTCTTGACGACGTTGCCCAGCACGACGCAGTACTCCCGGACCCTGGGCGGCACCTTCTCGAGCAGCACCAGGAGAGCCGTCAGCGGCCCGTCCGACTCCTCCGAGATCTTGTCCTTGAGGTACTGGCGGAAGTCGTTCAGCAGCGACGCGAACTCCGCGTAGGCCTTGAGCCTCGGCAGCGCCTCGACAAAGATGTCGCTGATCGTGCCAGACGAGCTCCAGGCGTTCTCGCGGGCCTCGAGGGCGCAGTGTAGCTTGTGGTGGTCCACGCACGCCTGGTCCAGGAACTGGCATATCTCCGTGAACGACCCCGCAAGCATCGCGGGCACCGCCCCGCACTGGTTCGCCACAAACGCCACCTTGCTCGCCTTCTGCAGCACCAAGACGAACTCCCGCTCGGACTCGGCGAGGCTCAGCAGGGCCTTGAAGCTCTTTCGGCGGAAGTCACTGTCGCTGCCCTCGTTCGTCGAGGACGAGACGCAGCTCTGGCCGCGCGCTTCCTTGGCGCGGGCGATCTGCGAGTCGAGCGAGGCGAGGGCCTCTGGGTCGGCCGTGCCGCTGAGGTTGACCTCGGGGCTCTGCAGGACAAACGTCCCGGGGGACGTGGCGCTGCTGTGCACCTGGCAGGCGGCGAGGTCGACCTGGTACTGGAACACGCCGTCGTCGTTGTGCTCGTGCGTGGTGATGACGAGGATGTCGCTGAACAGCCACAGCCGCTGCTTGCCCCTGGGCCCCCCGGCGGCCACGATCTGTCGGATGAAGACGCGCTCGGGGTTGTCGTTGAGGTTGCCCTCGTAGTCGCGCCAGTGCGAGCGGACCTCCTGCAGCTTGGACTTCTTCTCCGACTCGCGCTTCATCTCGTTGATGTAGTCGGCGATGCCCATGAGCTGCTCCACGGCGTCGGCCAGCAGCGGCCTGTCCGCGTGGCTCTCTGGCGTCGACTTGATCAGCTCCTGTATGAGCAGTACGTAGCGCGGTATCCTCTGCACCGGCAGGATCAGGAAGCCGTCCACTGACAGGCCGTCCAGCTGCTCTGTGTAGTTGATGTCCTTGAAGGGGGGGGCAGTGCCGTCAGTGGCGGGAGGGGGCGCCGCTCGGAAGGTGTCCGTACATTGACGAATTGCTTGTACTTGGGATTTTTGTCCAGCAGGCTGAGGTGCAGTGCAAGTGCTTTCTCGTCTGGGGAGCGCAGTTTGTCAAAAGGTGCATTCCATGATGCAGTGCGCAGAGGGAGAGGGGGCAGTGGGCCGCCCTCACAGTTGTTGATGTAGGGCTTGTAGAGCTTGAACGAGCGCGAGGCCTCCTGGAACAGGTCGCCCACGGTCGTGTCGTCGTCCCACGACTGTATTCTCTCGGTGAGGTCGCCGATGAGCGCCTGGTGCAGCGACCGTATCGCCGGCAGGTTGGCGAAGAGCCCGTCCAGCTCCTCCTGCTCCAGCACCGCCTTGAGCGGCTTGGCGAACACCTGCGCGCGTGGCGTCAGTCCACTGCCTCTCTCCCGCCCAGCGCGAGAGGAGGAAGAGGCGCACGAAGATGATCTTGGAGAGCTGCCTGACGTAGGTCTGCTCCGTCGCCAGCAGCTCCGCGGCGACCTTGGCCCTCCGCGCGAGCTTCCTCTCGTCGTCGTCGGCCGCGGGCGCTGGCGGCGGCGTGTGGCTGCCGGACGCCGGCTGCACGGCCCGCGGCGAGTGCAGCGGCGACGACACGGACCCCCGCAGCCCGATCTGCGGGCTGTCGGTCCTCCCGTCGTCCCCCAGCGCCACGCACGGCGACGACCGCCTCAGCAGGTCCCCGCTGCTGTGCCGCACCACCGCGCACCACGCCACGGGCGCCGGCGGCGGCGGGCTGCCCGCCGGCAGCGGCAGCGGCGGCGGCGGTATGTCGACGGCGAACGACCCCGACGGCGTCGACGGCGCCGACGACTTCCACCCCGCCGCTGCCGCGGGCGACGGCGGCACGAGGACCATGCCGAGCGGCGAGGGGCTCTTGGACCGCGGCGGCGTGGCGGCCGGGCGCGGGGTGGCGGCCGCTGGCATCGACGAGGGCCGCGCGTCCCGCGAGGGCACGGGGGGCGGCGGGCGGCAGCGCCCACGCGGGCTCGGGGGCGGCGAGCGCTGCGGTGGCCCGGGTGTGGGGAGGGTGTCGGACATCGAGGGGGGGGGTCCCTGTTCTGGGTAGAGGGACGGTTCTTGGTGCCAAGCCGGAGACACGACGAAACGAAACAGATTTTCGGCCTGGATTCTGGAACACCAAAAATCAATCGGGTCAAGATCTTTCACAGAAAATTCAAACCCTGCAGCTCACAAGCTAAAAAAGACCCCCGCTGCCTGTTTGGTGCTGTGTGGTGATGTTGCAGTTGGTGTTTTCGCAGAAACGACCGTTGGAACGGCGCTGCCCGGCTTGCAAGGCGGTCGCGGCAGCCTCCCTCGCGCTCCTGCCCCTGCTGCTGCAGCCCGGGCTGTGCACGAGCGCCTACGAGCCCTCCGTTGTCTACGAGAGGCACTGGGACTGGTCTGCAACCGCACCTTCGGACCTCACGGGCTGGGCCGGCATGCTCTCGTCCGCCACCGTCGTCCCCGGTGCCGGCCTTCGCATCTGCAACGCGCAGGTCAAGACGCCGTCGGCTGCGATGGTCACGTTCAGCCTGCCCGAGGAGGCGGTGGGGCCTGCGCCTCTGGTCGTCGAGCTGACGGGCTCTGTGGCGGGCGACAACGTGTCGCAGCCGCCGCAGTCGTACAACGGTGTCAAGTTCAACTTCGTCTGGGCGTCCCCTAACAGCGCCACGCACTACGACGGTCCTGGTGGCCTGTATGGTTCGCGAGTGGTCTGTTTTTCCCGACAATCAAGTGACAAGGCGTCTGTACAGGAACGTTCGCTCGTAGAAACCTGAGCATCAACACCAACTTCGACGACGCGGTCGAGTCGGCGAAGGTCGTCCTCGGGCTGCAGGACAGCACGGGCTGCGTCGTCGTTGCGTCCGTCTCGCTGGTCGTGCGCAGCTGCCCCACGGGGTGGGAGTACGACACCGGAGTGTCCACGCGACTGCGCGGGACGATGGTGGCCACGACCATCACGCCCGCCTCGATCGCCACGCTCGGCAAGCACGGCTGGGGAGCCAACTTCATGCGCTGGCAGCTCGCGGACGCGGGCCTGTCGACCGCGGACACGACCGCCTGGTGGCCTCTGGTACGGGCCAGGCTGGACCTCTTCGACGCCATGACGCCCAACATCACAGCGGCAGGCATCGTCGTCCTCCTCGACCTGCACTCCATTCCCGGCGGCTTCGTCAACGGCACCACATCCGAGATGATGCAGTTCTCGCCCGGCATGCTCGACGCGTTCGTCGACCTGTGGAGGCGCATCGCACTGCGGTACCGCGGGCAGAACCGCCCGATCTGGGCGTTCGACCTCCTCAACGAGCCGTCGTTCGGGGCCAAGGGCCAGGTGTCGACGTGGGAAGCCCTGGCCGAGCGCACGACCCGTGCGATCCGCGAGGTCGACCCTCTGCGCTACGTCGTTATCAGCTGGACGGGAGACTTCCCGCCGATACGCCCCATGCCGCTGCCGCGCGTCGTCTACACGATACACGTGTACCACCCGCACTGCTTCACGCACCAGGGCGTGTACGCCAGGTGGCCGTACGGCGTCCAGTACCCGAACCCCGCGATGGCGTGCGACGGCGGCCGCGCGTGGAACATCTCGGTGATCCGCCAGGACGTGCAGCGGACCCTCGCCTTCTCGCGCAGGTACCACATCGGCATCGTCGTGGGCGAGTTCTCGGCGGTGCGGTGGGCGCCAGACGGCAGCGCCTACAGGTACCTGCAAGACCTGATCCAGGTGCTCGAGGAGAACAGGTGGCACTGGTCCTACCACGCGTTCCGCGAGTGGCACGGGTGGAGCGTCGAGATAGGCGAGAACATGAACGTCACCAGCGTGTCTGCGACGCCGACGCAGAGGCAGCAGCTGCTCCAGCACTACTTCGGGATGAATGCGGACCCTTACGCCGAGGCGTCGGTGTCGTCTGCAGGTTCGACAGTTCCGGGGTCTTCAGTTCAGAAAGCGGCCAGTTCAGCACAGGGGCACGGGCCATCATCGTCTGGGCTCGTGCTCTGGCTGGTCCCTCTACTCCTCTCGTACTGGAAATAGGCAAATATAGAAGTCTGGCGCATGCCACGCGGCACGCTCCATGGACCCCTGAAAATCAGTTGCTGTACAAATAACCGATTGGAAGACGATCAGGGCGGCTGAGATTTTCCTGGAAAGACCTTAGCAGAATCGCACAATTTGAATTGAGCCGGGATGGCAGAAGCCGCACGGGCACCCAACCCGGCAGCGCTCGAGTGCATGCGCGCGGCCGAGCGCCTCGAGACGACCACGTGCACGGTGCCCCTGGTGGGCCCCACGCGCCTCGACCGCCTGCAGGAGGCCTCTGACCAGTACAAGCGAGCAGCCGTCCTCTTCAAGACCACGGGCCACAGCACGACCCCTCCCCCTGGCCCGTCCGGGCACTCCTGACGCCTCCCGCCTGGGTGTACACGCAGGGCTCGACGCGGGGAGGGCGTTCAGCAAGCAGGGCGAGTGCATCGAGGCGACCGGAGAGGAGTTGTTCGAGGCGGCCCAGGCCTACGCCAACGCGGCCGCCTGCTACGGCAGGTGCGGCGACGACGCTCAGGCGCTCGAGCGCGCCGTCGTGTGCCACGAGCGCGCGAAGGACCTCTACGTCGTCGACGGGCTCTTCACCAGCGCCGCCAAGGAGCTGATGGTAATTTGGCCGCGCAGCAATCAATTGAATCCCGCGATCGGTCTCTAATTGGGGCCCCTATGGCCGCGCAGGACGCCGGGGCGCTGTGCGACAGGATCACCGAGCTGGAGGCCGCGCAGGGCGAGAGGCTGCGGGAGCTGCTGGAGCGGTCGGTGGCGTTCTACCTCACGGCCGAGGAGATGTACAGCGGCGAGCAGGCCGACTCCAAGAGCGTCGCGTGCCTCGCCAAGGCCGCCCGCCGCAAGGCCCTCCTCTCGGACTACGCCGCCGCCTCGGCGCTGTTCGAGCGCTGCTCGCAGGTCTCCTCGGAGCGCTCCTCGCTGCTCGCCACGCGCTGCGCGAGGTACTACCTGCGGTCCGTCGTCTGCCTGCTGGCCGCGGGCGACTGCGTGGCGGCCGCGGGGGCGCTCGAGAGGTACGCCCTCGCCAGCGCCCCGTTCGCGGGGTCGCGCGAGGCAGCGCTGTGCACGGCGCTCGTGCGGGCCGTGGGCGACTACGACGAGGAGGCGTTCACGGGCGCGCTGGCCGAGTGGGACGCGCACTCGAGGATCAAGAGGTGGCTGGCCACGGTGCTCAAGAGGGCCAAGGACAAGATGCTCGAGGAGAGCGGCGCGCCGTCTCTGGTGTGAAAAAAACGGTTGCAATCCCCGTTGTGGGCACCTGCATCAGTTCGCGGCTCCTCTGCGAGGTGGGTCGAGCGTGTCTCGGGGTGCGTGGAGACTGGGAACCGGTACAAAAGCGGTGTATGCGCTGCTGAGACGCTGAGATGCGTATGAGTGAGCGCGTGACTGTGACTTGCGGTGCTCAATAAGAGAGCTGGATGGGGACACGCCAGTAGCGGTAGTCAGAGCGCTGAACGGTGGTGGGGGATCAAGCTGGTGCACGTCGCGCGCGGTTCGCTCGCGGGCGCCAGAGGCCCGCGGATGAAGGAAAAGCGGCGTTTCCCTCGCTGTTGATGGCATTGGTGACGTCAACTGTGACATCAACGACCCAATTTCTGTCGCGCGCGCTCTAGTTTTTTCTCCTCTGTTCTTTGTACCTTTTCCTCTCCTTTGTCGCTCTGTACGCCCCTGCTGCCCCCCGAGCCTCCCCCCACTCCTTCCCCCCGTCTTCGCGCACGAGCTCACGCGTGGCCCGCCCGACAGTTTTTTGAGGGAAGATGCCGCACTCTTTCGGTCTGAGGGCGCGTACTCGCCAGATGTTCAAGAGGCCCTTCCGTGGCCATGGCCCTGAGCACCTGACGACCTACCTCCGCACGTACAAGCTGGGGGACTACGTCGACATCGTCGCCAACGGCGCCGAGCACCGCGGCATGCCCTACAAGTACTACCAGGGCAAGACCGGCCGCATCTGGAACGTCACGGCCCGCGCCGTCGGCGTCGAGGTCAACAAGAAGGTCGGCAACCGCATCATCGCCAAGAGGATCCACGTGCGCGTCGAGCACGTCCGCCCCAGCCAGTGCCGCAAGGACTTCGTCGAGCGCATGCGCGCGCGCACCGCCGCCATCGCCGAGTGGTCCGCCAAGGTCAAGGCCGGTGGTCAGTACCCCATTCTCTTCTCCTCCCCCTCTGCTATCAAATCTATCAAATCAAATAGGGGGCGCACGGCACTCACTCGTATCTTCTCCTGCGCGCCAACAGAGAAGCTCCCCCGCCCCTGCATGAGGCGCCTGCCCGCGCAGCCCAAGCCCGCCGCCCTGATCAGGCGCAGAAAGATCGACGAGCTCGAGACCCTGACCCCCCTGCGCTACCAGCCCGTCTACTAAGCAGGCGGCAGCAGCAGACGCGTGCTATGCCCGTTCCGACTCGCGGCGCCCCTGCGCCACGCGGCCACGGGGCCCTCTCTCTTCCTCTCCTCTGCTCTGTCCTCTGCCGTTGGGGGGTCTCGGTGGGGAGGGAGCGGGGGCCGCTGGGCCCGTGGCGGGGGCGCCCGGGTGCCATCGAACGGCATGCTTCCCCCCCTCAGTTCGCCCCCTGGAAACAAAGACAAGCCAAGGATCGGAAAAGGCTCCTCATCTCCCGCTGGTGCTTTTATGTCTCCCCGGCCTCTTTCTGTGAGCTGCTCACCGTGAATCCCACCAAAGATTCAGTGCGCCGAGAATCTCGTTGCCTGCTTTTTTGGCTAATCGCTCTATTGAGGGGCGGTTCCACAAGGCACACACAGATGGACAAGTCGCAGTCGCGCCTGCCTCCGCTGGACAAGAACCGACCAGGTACATACTGTGCCCACCCTGCCCATCCGCAAGTGGCGCGATGCACAGTGCACTGGCAGTGTCGCCCCCCGAATCCACGCAGTGCTCTAAAAATGGCCACTGCAACGCAGCCACCGTGGCAGCCGAGGCGCCGCCCAAGCGGGCTCGCAGCCCACATGTACGCCGTCCCATCCGGCGGCCACGCCCGTCCCGCCGCGCACCTCACCGAGGCTCCGGGGGCAGTCTGACTCGGAGAGGTGGGACTCGCTGGACCCCGAGTGCATTGCTGTCCTCGAGGAGCTCGCCCGCGGGCTGCCCACGAGCCCGCACCGCCCCGAGGACAGGCCCACTGTCTCGCAGTTCCTGGCGTGAGTGGACCGACAACAGTGCCGATGTCAATGACACCACCCTGTGCAGGCTTGTGAAGCAGAAGGACGCTGCGGTCAAGTCGCTGCACCAGCTGTTCACGGACCTCGAGACCAAGGTCAGTCTGCTCTGTCGTTGAGCGTGGGCGGAGAGCTCACACTGCTGGGGGCGGGGGACCACGGCCAGAGGACGCAACTGCAGGACACCCTGGAGCAGAACAGCAAGATGAAGCAGAAGCTGGAGAAGATGGAGGAGTTTGTCGAGAGCAACAGGGGCCAGCTCGACGAGCTCGCCCGCCAGCGCGACCGCGTCGACGAGCTCGCCCGTAAGCTCTCCCAGGAGCAGGCAGTGCGTGTCCCGTTTCCCCTGCTCCCTTGGACGCCAACGCGAGGGCCTCGCAGTCGAAAGAGGAGCTCGAGAAGGCCAGGGCGGACCTCGAGCAGCAGGTGGACTCGCTGAGCGCGGAGCTGTCGGTCCTGACGACGGTCTCCAAGGCGCTCAAGAAGAAGGAGGCGGTCTACCAGGCCGAGCTGGCCAAGCTGGCGCAGGAGAAGGAGGTCCTCGAGCAGCAGGCCGGGGAGGCGCGCCAGGAGCAGGAGGACCGCATCGCCGACGCCACGCGCATCCACACGCAGCTGACGACCGCCCTCGAGCGCGTCACCGCCCGCACCGAGCAGCTCGACAAGCAGTACAAGGAGCTCGAGGCGCGCGACTCCCCCCGATTCGCGCCCGCAGCCGCAATCAATTGACGGGCTGCACTTTTTCCTCTTGGACCACAGGAGCAACTGCAGAGGAGCAAGGACCAGGCGGTCAGCCTGATGCACCAGATCGCCCTCAACGACGCCGAGGCGGCGCGCGAGGCCCGCCTGGAGCGCCGCCGGCGCGAGGCAGAGGCCATCGACCGCGCCAAGTACCCCATGGGCGAGGTCACGCTGGTCTTCACGGACATCCAGGCGAGCACCGCGCAGTGGGAGGAGATGCCCGAGGCCATGGGCCGCGCGCTGCGCATACACGACGACATCGCGCGCACGGCGCTGCGCGAGGACGGCGGGTACGAGGTCAAGACAGAGGGCGACAGCTTCATGCTGGCGTTCCGCACGCCCCTGAGCGCTGTACGCTGGTGCACCAAGGTCCAGCAGCGCCTGCTCGAGGCCGACTGGCCCGAGGAGCTGCTGCGCAACAAGTTCTCGTGCGTCGAGGCCGACAGCGCGTCGGGCGCCCCGATGTTCCGCGGGCTGCGCGTGCGGATGGGCGCGCACCTCTGCAAGCCGCAGACGCAGCTCGACGCGTCGACGGGGCGCATCGACTACGTCGGCGTCGCCGTCAACCACGCGGCGAGGATCGCGGGCAGCGCGACGGGCGGCCAGATACTGATAAGCGAGTCGACGCTGTCGCCCATCCGCGCCGAGCTGGGCCAGGACGTCGTCGTGGCGCCCTTTGGCGAGATCACGCTGAACCTCGTGATGACCGAGAAGCTCTACCAGGTCCTGCCCAAGAGCCTCTCGGCGCGCAACTTCGAGCGGCGCGAGTTCCAGCCGAGCCATGCGAGCAAGAACTCGCTGACGCTCAAGTACGTGCAGATGAACCAGCTCGAGACCAAGCTCGAGCAGATCGTAGGCGTCATCGACAAGACGCTCGACGGCCGCGTCGCCGAGGCCGCGCGCGACGCCGGCGAGCCGCAGAGCGAGGAGGCCCTCAAGTCGCGCCTGCGCGTGGCGGGCGCGCAGCTCGCGGACATGCGGGAGAAGATCGCCGAGGAGACCAAGCGCAGGAACGCGCTCAAGGAGAAGGTCGGGCGCAAGCAGAAGAGGGTCGACGAGCTGAGGGACGAGCTGCAGCAGCGCAGGAGCGAGCGCGAGCTCTACAAGCGCATCGCGGACGACTACACGTGCGAGAAGCGCGCCAAGGACATGGCGCTCGTCAAGGCCAACGCGGTCACGTTCTGTCTGCTCCTCAAGGAGTCCATCCTCGAGCAGCAGCTCCAAGCGGTGCCGCTCCGCCCCTTCGGTGCCTTCCCGCGACTGACCTCTTTCTCCCTCGCCTTCTGCAGATGAACGCGGAGAAGGAGCTCTACGCCAAGCAGGCCGAGTCGATCATGGCGCAGACGAGGAAGCTCGGCGTGCAGGTGATGGACCTCAAGGACCTCGACAAGCTCAGCTCGGAGCAGCTCGCCAAGATCGAGGCCGCGTCGCTCGCCGAGCGCCAGCGGTACCTCGAGGACGAGCTGGCCCGCCTGCGCGCCGACATCGCCATGTACGAGAAGATGCTCGAGGACCTCTCCAAGCACGCGCAGCAGGGCGCCCAGGAGGAGGCCAACGCGCAGAAGGCCGAGGCCCAGAAGGCGGCTGCGGCTGCGGCCCCCGCCAAGAAGCCCGCGGAGAAGAAGGACAAGGACAAGGAGGAGGGCAAGGAGGGCAAGGAGGGCGAGGAGGAGGCGGGGGCGGACGAGGCGTCGCCAGAGGCGCTGCTGGAGCACCAGGCGGAGCTGCAGGAGGAGCTGGCGACGATCAACACGGAGCTCAAGGGGCTCGAGGAGCAGCTCAACAGCCTCGAGGACCGCATGAAGGCCGTCGTCGAGGACGCGACCACGTCGGCGCCCACGGTGTCGGCGCTCGAGAAGAAGAAGACGCTGCTGCAGTACAAGGTCAACCGCGTGATGCAGGAGAAGCGCAGGCTCGAGAGGCAGCTCTCGTCGCTGCGCGAGATACACGCGGAGGAGAAGAAGCTCGTCGAGGCCGCGCTCGCGCAGCAGGAGAAGCAGTCGATCGCCATCAACCGCAAGCTGCGCATGTTCGAGGAGTCGCTCAAGCAGCACACCACCTGAGCCACCATGTATCACTGACACGCCACGCAGCTGCGCTGGGCCACATCTGCCGGACACCTGCTTGGGGTGCAAACCAGACACACAGTACAGACAGAATACAATCCGCTACCTCTGGGCCCGCCATCACGCTTAGGCGATGCCGACCTCTCAATCCCCTTTTGTTTGGAGTTGTCGGTTCCATGCGAACAACACGTTGTGACAGGAGCCCAAAGCAGATAGGAATGCCTCGGCCTTCACCGGTTGGTTCTCCGCGGTCGCACTCGCAGTTCCTAAAATCCAGTCCAGACAACGAGGGTTCCCACTCAGAACCCACCTCGCACACACCACCGCCCGACGTGATGCCAGAGCACCGCCAGCACACACGCGGCCAGCTCAGCGCAGTCCTCCGAGGAGAGAGGCAAACGGCAGCCGGTGTCGGTCTCGAAAATCTCGACGAGACCCCGAAAACACCAATCACGGCAATGTCCTTCCTGCGCCGCCACAAGGCCTACGTCAGCGCGCCGTCGCTGGCCGAGCTCGCGTCCTCCGAGGACGACGACTCGTCCGAGGAGTTCGCGGAGACTGCTGCGGACCGCGAGTCCGAGGACGCGGCCCCCGTCCCGATCTCCGCCCGCACGCAGTCGCCGCTGGCCCCGCTGCTCCGCA
>CACRSC010000009.1:138479-233997 GCA_902651635.1 Mastigamoeba balamuthi
GTTGACGGATGGATCTCTGGCACGGCTCCCTGCTGCTGCTGTTGCTGGGGTTGCTGTGGCTGCATCTCAACGCCTCCCTGCCCCTGTCCGCCTTGCCCGGACGCAGTGGAGTGTGACACCGACACGGAAGAGGACTTGCTCGAGTCGACCATGGTCGAGAACAGATCAGCGGGGAGGAACAGCTTCCACAGAACAATCCCGAATGCTGGGTATTCTGTGAGCACCATACATCACAACGGCAGAGAGTGGCCCTACCGAACACGTCTGTGGCCGTCGTTGCCGGCTTGCCGTCGATGAGCTCGGGGGCCAGCCAGTTGGACTTCCTTCTCGCCGAGTTGCTTGCCGACGAGTTCTTTCCCTTGGAGCACCAGAAGTCGCATATCTTGGTCACCATGTTCCCGTCCATCTGACAGATAGCGCCCATGTCATTCACGAGCGGAGAAGAGCACGTGGGTGAGTCGGCGTACCATCAGGGACTGGCTGGACAGGTTTCCGTGGACCACCGGCGGCTTGGCAGAGTGCAGGTAAGCCAGCCCCTTGATCGTGTCCTGCAAAGGGATGTAATCAGGTATCAGTGCAGCAACACGAGCAGCAACTCACGAAAGCAATGGCGACTTGGTTGTAGTAGTTCATGTTCTGCTTGTTCTTCTTCAGGTACTCATGCAAAGACCCCGATGCCATGTATTCTGAGATGGCACGTACCGGCAAGAGTGTCAGAGGGCGACAGAGGAAAACAGAGGAATGGCTTATTCAGTACCGCTGACGATGAGAAGGTCCTTGTTGCTCTCGCTGTACCCCAGCATCATAATCAGGTTCGGGTGGTGCAGGCTGTTCGCCAGGGCCATCTCTGCCTTGATGCTCTCGAGGTCCTCCTTGGTGGTGGCCGTCTTGTCGACGACCCGGATCGCCACGGGAGTCCCGTGCCAGTCGCCGTTGTGCACAGTCCCGAACTGGCTCTTGCCGATGCGTTCCCCGATCTCGAGCTCGCTCCTCTTGAGCTTCTTCAATGTCGACCTGCCACTGCTCCTGATCACCACAGCAGCGATCATCACCGAGCAGACGATAGCGAACCCCGGGATGATCGTGGACAGGATCACAGTGCGCAGGGTGGTGTCGGTGGACGTGGCCTCAGGGGGATCGAATTCCTTGCCGCACCGCTGGTTCTCGTTGACCGAGTACGGGACCGCCTGGTAAGAAAACGAGGACCACTGCTCGACGTAGACTGCGTCCATGCCCTGGTTGCAGAGCCGCTCGCCGCTGTTCTTGTCGAGGAACGGGCCCACTGTCAGCACGTTGTCGATCTTGAAGTACTTCTTGGTGTAGATCGTGTCGAGCAGCATCTGCGACGTGACTTCTGTGGCCGCGGCGTACCTGGAGTCCTCGCTCATACTCTGCAGGACAACAGAGAGGAACTTGCCGACGAGGAAGCCCTCGAACGGGATCTGCACTTGGTTGATGTACGAGACCCAGCTCTCGAAGTCCTGGCGCATCGCGTTGCTCGACGACAGCGTCAAGAGGGGCGGCGTAATCGAAGTACGGTAAAGGTGCTTCCATGCGCCGAAGGATATGAACAGCTTCCGAAACATGTCGGAGTACGTGATAACAGAGGTCGTGAGGGCGGGGCACGTCGCACAGGCCCTCTGGGCGCGCTGGATCAGCTCCCATGCATGGCCAACAGTCGAGATGAAGATGAACGCGTCGCCGGGCACGGCTGACTCGACCCTGTGTGTGATCTCATCGTTGGTGTTGTTGTCGACACTCCTGAACGGATGGTCCTCGATGTCCACAGTGACGTTTCCCCACAGCTACGAAGGGGACCTTCCGTGAGGCACCGAAAGTGGAAGGAGGGATGCAGCTGTCGCAGTGTGGGGTCGTGAGAACTCACTCTTTTTGCTTTACTCAGATGCAGGCCCTTGATGAAGTCATTGGCGACCTCGTAGTGGGTGTCTCGGTTCCACATGACAATGAGCTTCTCCGCATTCTCCTTCTCGATGAGGAACTGCCCAGCAGTCCGCGCCTCCTGGAAGTAGGAAGCGAACAGGTTTACGACCCCTCTGTGTGGATGTGGGGTGCCTGTGAGTGAACGAGAAGGCTCGTGGTGGTTGCTCGGGGAACAGTGCGAACCGACGGAACGGGGACCTCAGTGACATGAGCCCCGAGACCGGCGCGATGTACGGAAGAAACCTTCCTGAATCGACGAGATTCAGCGCTCGCCCCGTGTCGTTCTCGTTGAGTCCGGTGATTGCGATCGCCTTTGTCACGGATCAGGTGTGGCGAGAGGGAAGGAGCGAGGAACCTGTCTGCTCTTGAGCACCGCCAGGTCTTGATCAAAGTTGGTCGTGATAGGCGACGTAAGTGCCATCAGCCTCTGGCAATTGCTGTTGTGTGCATTGATGCCAGACAAGAGCCCCAGCTGGAGGTCAGAGGAGTACAACGAAGACTTCGAGGTCTCGAAGCCGATGATGGCCCTGCGCGACGTGCTGTTCCAGCCAGAGGCCATGCATCCGGTGAACTTGAACGAGAACGAGCTGACGTCGCTGAGGGCCCCGGTGCTCGTGTCCATCTGTGTCATGAAGACCTCGTGCGCGCCCTGGTTGCAGAAGTCCTCCGACGTCTGAGTCGCCTCGTTGGACCCGACGCCGTCGCCGTAGGGTCCCAGCGTGTATCCGTGCAGGTTGAACGTCCGGATGTCGCGGAAGATCGTGTCGAGGAAGTGGGCTCGTGTCAGCGGCCAGCCGTAGAGCTCGAGGGCCCGTGCCCCCACCGCCGCGATAAGACGTCCGGCGACGAATCCCTCGAGAGACGCGTGGCTGATGTTCCTGTGCGGCTGGTACTTGGCCATCGCATTCATGAAGTCTCTGCTTGTCCCCTTTCAGTGAGCTTCGAGTGTGCGCGTCTGTGTTACCCTATGATTTGGTCATTCGATTGGGCGCTTTTCGGTAGAGGGGCGGTCTGGCTGAAGTAAACTGTCGACGCGGGCTGCGTGGAGAGTGCGGACCACGTGGACGAGGGCACTGCGCTGTAGAGTTCGCCTGCAGTGACCCAGCCCATGGCCACGTACAGCACGTTCTTCTTCTGTTGCCGCGCCATCTCCTGCAGCACCGCCCCCGACATGCTCCCCGACGCCACCAGCACCACCGCCTGCGGGTCCCCGTGCTCGCACAGCGCGCTCACGGCCTTGCTCGCCATGGCGCTCAGGTCGCCCGCCGACGTGACGACGGGACTGCCGTACTGCGAGAGAAGCGTGGCCCCGTAGGACACGAGCATCGTCTTGAGGTAGTCGACGGCCATAGACCCGAAGGAAGTGGTCTGGAAGAAGATGCTCGTGTGGTTGAGCATGCCCCAGTTGCTCGCCAGCAGCGACACGATGGCACTCAGCTCGTCACCACCTCCAGGCCGTGTCAGCACGATGCCCGTCCGCCTGTCGACCCCGGTGGTGTTCTTCTGCATCACATGCGACTGCGTGCG
Source organism: Mastigamoeba balamuthi (assembly GCA_902651635.1). NCBI lineage: Eukaryota > Evosea > Mastigamoebida > Mastigamoebidae > Mastigamoeba > Mastigamoeba balamuthi. The sequence continues at coordinate 141,948 of CACRSC010000009.1, forward strand.
GAGTGTCTGGCTGCTCGTCAGCGCCCCCACAAACGGCACCGGGGCCCCGTCGAGTCCCAGCGAGGTCTCCAGCACTACGAGGTCGGCCTCGCTCGCCGAAGACCCGACGGTGCCGGCGATGGCGAATGCGGGGCCCAGGCCGCCGGCGCCGGAGCAGAGCAGCGTGCGGACGTTCTGCTGCTGGCGGGCGTCGTCGTAGGCGTCGTCGAGGGCTGCCAACGCGAACTTGAGCGCTGATGTCTCGTTGGCGAGGGCCAGTGCGGCCTCGAGGCCTGCGCGCACGTCGATGCCGATCTGTGCGTGCTCTCCGGTGAAGGCTGCGGACTGGCCGATGATCATGAGGGCCTTTTGGTCGCTGCCCGGCCTCACGCTCGAGTCGTTGGTGCACCACGCCGCGTCCGCTGTCGTCGCGACAGAGAGGAGAGCGTAGAGAAGAATAGAAAGCGTTTGCTTGGTGTGCATGAGGGTCACAGGCTTGCAGCTCGGTGTGTGCTCCAGCGGGTGGGGAACAAATAGTGAAAGTGTAGTGTTAAAACTGTGAGGGACGAGCGTTTTTTCAAAACCCCGAAATAGAAGATACACTGCATGATGGAAAGCGGTGGAGAGGCCCTTCTGCGCTCACCGAGGCCGAGTGCTGCCTAGGGTCTTGGCTCCTCGCGTGCGATACTAGGGGCAGCGGGGCCGCGGCGAAATGGGGGCAAAGAGTAGATACGACAGAAGAACATGCAGTAACGCTCGTTTCTCCTGCACCAAGAAGAGTGTGATTATGCTGGATGTGGTACAATGGTCACCCCGACACGGAGCAAAACAGTACCTGTTTGAGGGGGAAATGGGTGCACGTAAGTCCTCACCTCAGCAGTAGGCAACCACGCAAGCCTGTCCGCCGGATTCAAAACTGCGGCGACATCATAAATTCGGAGGCCAGCTGGATCCGGAGTGCGTCCTGTTCCTCGCTCTCTGCTGGCACTCGCCACCGTTGCGTGCTAAATGTGTCGCCCCATGAGGAATCGGTCTTCGGACACATTTTGGTAGGAATACCGATTGGTGGCTGGGTCTTTTTCTGTGCTACACCTCCACACCCTAACCCTGCCGTTTCACCGCTTCTTACCCAGTCTTTGCGGGAATCATGGTGCACGCATGTGTCGATGCGCATGAAGGGTGGGAGGAGGAGGACGTGGATGAAAGACAATAGAAAAAAGGGGGCCAAATCATTAAGTTCATCTGGTGAACGCACCGTGAATTGTGGGGGTGGGACAGTTTCACTTGCCCTTGAAGAGGCGGTAATCAACGGTTCTATCTGCGTTTGCGTTCTCTTTCTCAACACTTTCCGCCTCCCCCCCACTTGGGCTCCTGAGGTGGGGGGCCCCAGGAACTGGTGCGTGGCATTGTCCGCAGGCACGTGTCGATCGGCCAGACGATGGGGCTTCGCCATCGACACGGGCGTCACGCACCTGATGTGCTCGCGTGACGCCTGGGACCTCGCCGAGAGCACCAAGAAGCTCCTCGTGCAGATCGAGACGTTCATGGAGGCCAACGCACCGCAGAACAGCCTCGGGGGCAAATACAAGCTCAAGGTGCTCGTTGCCGCGGAGGACTGCGTCTTCAGAAAACTCATGAAGCAGTGTGAACGCGCCGCCTTGGCCCGCACTGCCTGCTGACGCCTCCTCAAACTTTGTGTACGCGGCGGAGGAGCCAGAGAGAGACGCGGAGCTCGTGAGCAAGATGAGCCGGCTTTCGTTTCTGTTGCCTTCGTACCTGTATATCCCCGAGTCGCACTGGGACCACGTGGCGTAGCAGATGGCAGCCGCACAGCTGCTGCATGTGTTTATCAGCCAAACACTACGGCACAAGCTAGCGGGGGTGCTGTCAGCGTGCAACACGATCATGAAGCTGCCGCACCGGAGCTCCAAGAAGGACACGGGCGCCAACAGGCCAGCTCAGCAACAGGAATGAGCTTCCCCTTTGTGAGGCGACATCGGCTGAGTGTCTCTGACCCTAGCGTATGAGCTTGAGGGGGTCTCGTGGTGGGACGTTCTCTCGGTGGCAACAAACAAACAAATCTGAGTGGGGCCCCACTCAAATTCACTGCCGCAGTGAGCACACGCAGGTGGAGGCATCGGACATGCTAGAGGAGGGGGGTGGGGCTCGCTGCAGGGAGGGAGTGCGCGTACTCTACAGGGTGGTGAGGGGGACCAGGTTCATGGGACCTTCAGAGAGAAGAGCTGTCCATATTGCAGGAGGAAACCGCTGCTCCTGCATCTGCTTCTGGCTGAAGCTCTTCTCTCGCGGACTCGGTACCCCAACGTATCGTCTATCGTTCTGACAGATATTCCGAATAAGGGTGATGACGTCGATACCTGTGCTCACATCAGCGTACAAACCAACCAACTGTAAACGGAGCCTGGCATCTCCGGACACTGGCGCCGGTGTCAAAACGCCATCGATGACGTGTCAGCGAAGATTCTCTGCACAGGAGCCCTCTTTGTGTGGCACTCGACAGAACAAAAGGAATAATCACTCAGCAACGATGAACGCGCTGCTGCTGCTCAAGATCGTCTGCGCGGTCGTCGACCCCATCGAGACGGCCCTGGGCGCCCTCATCCCGGTCTGCCTGCGACGCACGAGCACCCAGAACGCAGACCGCCTCGTCGCTGTCTCGATGGCAGCGGCAGCGGGCATCTTCCTGAGCGTCGGCCTCTGCCACATGGCCGACGACGCCACCGAGTTCCTCAGCTCCGTCACCAGCCGCCTGCACGGGTTCCCGCTGCCGCTCTTCCTCGTCTGCTGCGGCTTCGCCCTGATGCTCGCCCTCGAGAAGGTCGTCTTCGGCCACGGCCACCACCACCACCACCACAGCGCCCCGGCCGCGGCCGTCGAGAGGGCTCCCGACTGCGGCGACCCCTCCGTGCAGCAGGACAAGTGCCCCGCAGGCCCCGACAACGACATCGACGGCGAGCAGAGCCCGCTCATCGCCAACAGCGAGAAGGAGCTCGGCGACACCGGGGCCCCTGAGGCAGCAGCCGGCGACCACAAGGGCCGCGCGGGCGCTTGTGGCGGGCACGCGCGGAGCGAGTGGGAGGCGTACGTCAAGGCGGGGGCGATGACGCTGGGCATCATGCTGCACAGCGGCGTCAGCGGCCTGGCCATCGGCGTGGCCCGCGACATGGCGACGCTGACGGCGATCGTCGTCGCAACCGTCGCCCACGACTGGTCGCACGCGTGCGCGCTGGTCGTCCTGTACGACGAGCTGCGGCTGCCCGCGAGGGCGCAGGTGCTCTTCCTGGCCGCGGTCGTCGCCGTCGAGCCGCTCTGCATCGGCGTGGGCATCGCCGTCGTCGACGCGCTGAGCGACTCGAGCGCGATGGTCGTCAGCGGAGCGCTCTCGGGCGTCGCTGCGGGCGTCTTTGTGTACATCGCCGTCGTCGAGCTCGTCCACGAGGCCTTCGAGGAGCCCCACGACCAGCTGCTCAAGTTCGTCGTCTTCTTCCTCTTCACCTCCGGCATCGCCGCTGTGGCTGCCATCGCCTGAGTAAGCCCTGAGAGCTGGACCACCACCGATGAGATTCAAGAAGTGTTTGGCGCTTTATCACGCCCGCCAATTGATTCGAGGATCTTGCGATTTGTTCTCTTTATTGTCTTGTGCGCCAGTGAGTCCGCCATGGCAAGTCCTTGCTTCGTCATCCCACAAGCTCACCCCGCTCTCTCAGGCTAGCGACGGCCAGGACAACAGCGCAGCTCGCGCTCTCGCCGAATCTGCCCTTCCCTCCGCAGGTAGCGGATCTCCAGCACATTAGAACTCTTATCACCGACACGGACCCCCACTCACTCGCAGAAGTGAAGGAACTCCGCCTGCAGGTCGCCCTCCTCGAGGCGAAGTGCAGGCACCTGAAGAGGCGGTTCAAGATCGAGCTGGAGTGCCTGCGGCAGAAGAACCAGAATGAGCTCCAGGCGCTGCGGGAGGGCCACGACCTCGAGATCCGCGAGTTGCAGCAGAGGCACGCCGAGAAGATCAGGTACCGCGAGGAGCAGATCCGCCTGTTGAGAGAGAGGTGCAACCTGGGCTGAAGTGGGACGGCTCTGTTGCTCCGCCGTCCTGGCCGCCTCATCCTTCCTGGCGCTCACTGCCCTCCACCACCACGCCGCCTCTGTACAGACTCGGGCCCACTCATCCGCGGCATCCCGTGGGAACAGCGAGGGCAGTCGCTCATCCAAGTGCCTCTTTGTCGCCTGAGGACCTTTGGGTTTCTTTGTTCACTGGCCTCCAGCGGGAGCGAGCGGTGCGCTCACACCGCCTCGTGGGTCATCAACTCTTGGTGACGGTGATGCTCACCTCGGCCGGGGCCGGCGTCGAGTACCACGCCACGCGCTTGAGAAGCCGCATCTCCGCGGGGCCCGCCATGTCTGCCTGGAACTTGAAGCTGTCGGTCCCGCTGAAGCCCTTGGCCGGCACGTAGGTCACCCTGCGCCCCGGGACGCGCGCCGCCGTCACCGGTCTGTACCCCACGAGCTTGATGGCGTCGATCGCGGGCCACTCGTCGTCGTTGGGCGAGAACCCCTTGGTGTAGACCTTGGCCTCGCGCGACAGGACCGGGAAGAAGCCCGCGTGCAGCTTGGGCACGTTCTCGAGCGTCTGCACGTTGGGGCTGTGCGAGGTCCTGGGCGCCGCAGAGTGCACGGTGACCCACTGCCCCGAGTCGGCGTCGAGCAGGTCGATGCGGACGACGCTGTTGGGGTATGACACCTCGTAGACGGCCACCGCGCTGACGTGCACGAGGTCAGCGAAGCGCACGTGGACCCAGTGCAGCGCGCTGCCCGGCGGCGTCCACGCCAGCGGAGTGTCTCCGCCCGACGGGAACGCGTCCGGGGGCCCCACGACCATGAGGGCCGTGTACTCGCCGTGCAGCCCACCGTAGTACGACTCGTTCTCCGAGGCGTTGACGGCCTCCGACGCCCACTGCTCGACGAGGTTGACCGACGGCCGCATGACGACATCCCTGCCGTCGGCGTCGAGCAGCCTGCCGTTGCGCGGAGGGTCCAGGACGACGATCGTGCTCGACCCGTCGCAGTCCATGCGGAGGCCGAGCTGCACCGTGACACCCGTCGCCGAGTCCTGCTGCACCGTGGTGCTGCAGGGTATCGCCGCCGGCGGCACGTCGGGCTCCGTGACGTTAATGCGCGTGGCCGTCGCTGTCGACGACACCTCGTCCGAGACCGCGAACGACACGGAGACGACACTGAGGAACGCGTCCTGCGTGCTGCGGTAGCGGACCTTGAGGTTGGGGTCTGTGACGGCGGTGTTGGGCGCGGTGATGGGGGTCCCGTCCATCTGCAGCAGCTGCCCCAGGGCAGGCAGCGCCGTGACCGTGGCGGACAGCGGGTAGCCCTCGGCGTCGGACATGTACAGCGCGTCCCTGTGGTACGTCGTCGTGGCAATCCAGTACGCGGCGGACCAGACGACGTCGCGGCCAACGGGGACCTCGAGCGACAGGCCCTGCGGCGCGGGCGGCGTGTTGCGAACGAGCACGACGGTCCCCAGCGACGTCTCGAACGTCGCCGTGGCCCACGCCTCCGCGGGCGTGAACGTCAGCGCCTGAAACGACTGCCCGACGGTGACGGACAGCGAGCCCGAGCTCGCGGCCGACACGAGCCTGCGCTGCTCGGGGAACTGGACGGTCGTCGGCCCCGTCTGCTGGACGGCGACGACGGTCGACCGCACGTCGACGTTGGGGCACGACGACGGCACCTTGGGCACGCTGCCGCCGACCACCGTCGACAGGCGCCACGGCGAGGCCGGCGACCGCGAGCTGTCGACGACGGTCTCGGCGTCGGGCTCGTCGCACTCCCAGTGGACGAGCATACGCTCGGCCCGCACGCGCGTGTTGCCCGCGTAGACGGCGGCGACCTCGGCGGCTGTCAGGGTAGCGTTCCAGGCGGCCAGGTCGTCTGCGACACCGAAGAACTTGGACCCGTACTTGGCGTCGGGGTAGCGGAACTGCAGGCCCCCTCTCAGGGCCTCGCGCCCCAGCGCAGCGCTGCCTGCCGGCCTGCCGTTCTAGCGCGAGGGTCTCGTGAGCGCCGTGTGGCGTGCCAGCCGGAGGAGGGCGGAGGGGTAGCGTACGACGTAGAGGGAGCCCGTGCCGGTAGAGGCGGACCACGTCGAGGCCACGTGGACCCACTGGTTGCCCGGGTAGACGACGGGGTCCGACCACACGACGGGCGTGTCGGTGTTGTGCAGGAACAGGAACGCCTGGTCGCCCATCGCCGCCTCCCTGCGCGCGAAGGCCGGTGGGGAAGGGGATGGCCCAGGCCTCCCTCGGGCGTACCACGTGGCGCCGGAGCCGCCCCAGGAGCCGTAGGAGAAGATGCCGTATACGTTGGGCGCGGGGACCTCTGGGCGGAACCAGTACGCCATCGAGAGCTCCGTGAGGGGCGACTGCTGCTCGATGGGCCCGCTGAGGACCATCTGGGCCGGCCCCGACTCGAACATGCACGCACGGCCAGCCCGAGAGCGCGCCCTGACCGCTGCAGTGGCCCCGCGGCAGCAGCAAACGAAAAGCAACGGCAGCAACGCCAGCGCCGGACGCCAGACAGCGGACCTCAACATTTCACAGGCGGACCCAACGTTTGAATGTGAGGGCCGTTCGGGGTTCGCTGCGTGTTCAGCGACGTACGAACCGCAGATTTCTCGTGGGCGGGGATGGATTTCCCGTATCCAGCTGGGGAATTCCTTCTGCGGATGACGCCACTGCACTGACGTGGGTGGATTTTCTCGAGGAGATGAAATCTCGTGATTGCAGAACGCAGGTGGATTTATTCACTTGGGAGCGACGACGGCTAGCAGGCCAACCATAGGTAACGACCACCCTGGGGATGTGGGGGGTGGCGGGGAGACACGTGAGAGTTTTTGCACACGGGGGGATTATCAGTTGAACTTCCTCTCCTCGAACAGGCCGGCAATCTCCTTGCCCTTGAGCTTCGTGAGCTCCTCCTTGCCGAGCCCCTCGCACTCGTGCGGGAACACGACCCAGTCGGCAGTCTCGTGGCTGGCCGGTTGGGAAACGGGGGGACGAGTGACGTCAACGCAGGGGTTTCTTGGAAAGGCAAAGGGGGGGGGAGGAGGAGGGGCACGCACATCCAGTAGTCGGGCTTGATGTTGGTCAGGTTCTTCGTGGGCTTGTACCACGGGACGGCGATGCGGATGTCCTGGGGCAGGTTCCTCTTCATGTGCATCTTGAGGTGCTCGAGCACCGCCTGCAGCGCGCGTGCGCCCGCGTTGAGATCTCACGGGGATCGCACTATTCCCCCAGGGCGCCAAACCACCACCAGCACGCACGCAGCGCAGGCCACAGGCGGGCAGAGAAAGAGGTGGGGATAGGAGAGAGCGCGAGACCAGAGCATGCTCCCCTCCGTCGAGCGCCTCCTCAGAGCACGAGGGGGCAGAGAGCAGCGGATAGAGTGCTTCCAGTTCGCGAGGTGTGGCACAGCTCCGTGTGCGAGTGCCCCCCAGCCCACACCGCCCACGCCGCCCACGCCCCGCGGCCCTGCGCGCACCAGGCAGCTGCGGCCCGTGTCGAAGATGTCGTCGACGAGGAGGACCGAGTCCTCCGCGTTGGCCTTCTCGACGAGGTACGAGATGCCGTGGACCGAGACCTCGCCCTGCTCCCCGATGCCCTTGTACGAGCTCGTCCTGATCGGTATGTCTGCGCCAGCACCCCTGAGACGAGGGCCAGGGGGGAGGGCGCCCGACGCACGGTCGCACTTGACGCCGTGGTAGCTGAGGAACTCCTGGACGGCGATGCCGACGGGGGCGCCGCCGCGCCAGATGCCGACGAGGTAGTTGGGGCGGAAGCCGCTGTCGAGGACCTTGCGGGCGAGCTGGAACGACGCGAGCAGCAGCGCGTCGGCAGTCAGGGCCACCTTGGGGATGTCCGCCATAGCCTCGGGGGTGAAGGACGCTTGCAGAGGGGGAGAGAACCGCACGGGACGGAGAAAAACACACTTTGCGTCATCTGATGCCGAGATCTCCAGGGACGCCGGAGCGGCGAACAGGCACAGAAGAATCTCGCGAAGATACGCGCATCTTCCCCCTCCCGTCAGTGTTGACGCCATCCCCCACTGTGAGGAGCAGCAGCAGCGCAACAGGCACCCCATGGAGGACGACTTCTTCGGCCTGAACGACGACGCCCCTGCTGCGGCCCCCCCGACCCCCATCGCCCAGCCGCTCGCGGTCCGGCCGCCGCAGCTGCACGACGCGATGAAGGGCGGCGTCTCGCCCCCTCCCGTCGTCGCTGGCCTCTTCTCCGGCAGCCCAGCGGCCGCAGCCGCCTCCCCGTCGACGCCCCGCAGCGCCAAGCAGAGCGCTGCCGCCAAGCGGGCGTCGCAGGGCCGCAAGAGGGCCGAGCTGTCGCCCAAGCCCAAGCCCAAGCCCAAGGCCAAGCAGCAGCCCGCCAAGCAGCACGAGGCGCTGCCGGCGAGCGAGACGGACAAGGAGCTCTTCGAGGCCATGCGGGTGATGAGGGTCGTCTCCGTGCGTGCAGACACACGCGCACCACACACGGACCACTCAAGGCGCCTCTCGCCAAAGGCTTCTATCGAGGAAGACGACGAGAAGGGCAAGGCCAAGGGCAAGGCCGCCGCCCCGCAGGAGGACGACAACGAGGTCGTCACCCCCAAGATGTCCCGCCGCACCCCGCGTGGCCAGGACCAGGGACAGAAGCAGCAGCCGCAGCCGCAGCCTCCGCAGCCTCCGCAGCAGCAGACGCCCCGTGGCAAGTCGGCGCAGAAGAAGACCAACGACAACAGCAAGGCCGCCACGCCCAAGCAGACGCCGCCACAGGCCAAGACGGCCTGGCCCACCCAGGCGGCAGAGGAGGTCGCAGTGACGCCCATGGCAGCCAAGCCCAAGGCTGTGGAGAAGGCGCCCGAGGATGAGGTCGTGGCCATGTTCGACGACACGTCGGACGCGCGCCCCAAGCCCGCGGCCAAGAGCGCCCCCAAGACGGTGGTGCCTCGCGTGGCCCCCAAGCAGCAGAAGCAGAGCCAGCCCGCGGCCGCTGAGGAGGACGACGGGTTCTTCGACTTCCTCCCCGACGTCGACGAGAAGGCGCAGCCTGCGAAGCAGCAGCAGCAGCAGCAGCAGCAAAAGCAGAGCCAGCAGCGCCCGGCTGCCGCCAAGCCCAAGGCCAAGGAGATGCCGAAGACGCCCGTGCGCCAGCCGGCAACACCCAAGGCAGCGGCGACTAAGGCGACGACCCCCAAGGCAGCAGCGCCCGGTGTCGTCTCGCAAAAGGCGACGGAGCTGCAGGGAGATGCTCCGTCGATTCCCCTGAAGAAGCGCAAGGACGCGCTCGATGCCATTGCCGAGGAGTTCGGCGTGGAGCAGGACGTCGCTCCGGCCCCCGCAAAGAAGGCCCGGACGTCGTCTGCGCCCAAGGCTGCCACCGAGGCGCCCAGCCAGCAGAAGCCCGTTGCGGAGGCAGCGCCGCAGCAGGAGGCGCCCACCCCAGCGACGAGCAAGCCGACCCCCGTCGCGAACGCCAAGGCGCAGCAGAAGGCATCTGGCAAGAAGAACAAGAATGTCCGCGCAGCAAAGGCTGAGCAGGCGACCCCAGTGACCCCCTCGGAGCCCACTGTCGAGCAGGCGGCTGAGAAGGAGGAGCCGAAGCCCGTGGCCGCTCAGCCCTCGCCCGCGAAGCCCAGCCCCGCGGAAAAGCCCCAGAAGAAGAAGAAGAACGCCCGCGGAGCGAAGCAGCAGGAGGCTGAGCCCGTGGTCGTTGCAGAGCCCGCTCCCGCTGAGACAGCCGAGGTGGCACCTGCCGAGGTCGCCGAGAAGGCAGAGGCTGCGCCACCCAAGGCCGGGCCGACGAAGCTCACGCCGGCCCAGAAGAAGGAGAAGAAGGCTCTGAAGAAGAAGGCTGCCGCCGAGAGGAAGGCTGCCAAGGCAGCAGCAGCCGCAGCAACCGCAGCCCAGCAGCCAGCGCCGAAGGACCCCATCCCGACCATCAAGCCAGCCAAGGCCGCCGCAGAGCAGAAGCCGAGTGTCACCGTCATCCCCTCGATCAAGCCCCGCCAGAACGTGCCTGCCCAGGCCCCCAAGGTTGTGGTCGTTACTCAGGCTACGAAGAACTCCATCCCCACCATCAAGCCGCACGGCCAGGCTGCGGCACCTGCCCCTGCCCCCGCCAGCGTCAGCGTGGCCCAGCAGCCCGCTCGCAAGGGCAAGCCTGCCCCGCGGCCGTCGCAGCCTGCTCAGCCCGAGGCTACCGCGCAGGAGACGGTCGAGGAGCAGCAGCCATCTGCGCAGCCCACGGCGGCGTCGAAGAAGAAGCGCAAGGCCGCGGATGCCGCGCAGAAGAGCCCCGCGAAGAAGCAGAAGACCGCCGCTGCCGCCGCCCCCGCTGCCCCGGTGGAGGAGGCCCCGCAGAGCGAGGACACCGTATCCGGTGCGGACGAGGAGGCCGCCCAGGAGAGCAGCCCGCACCCGACCGAGAACGCCAGGGCGCAGCAGCAGTCGAAGAAGCGCCCGGCGCCGAGCAGTGGCAGCCACGGGCCGTCGCAGAAGCGTTGCAGGCGCAACTACTCGGTGTTCATCCCGAAGCTGCCGTTCAGCATGACCGAGCAGAAGCTCAGGGAGGTCTTCTCGGGCCTGGCCGTGGAGAACGTCTCGTTCGGGCAGGTGCACATCAAGACGCAGAACAAGCCGGCGATCATGTCGTTCAGGACGCGCAGCGACAGGGACGCGGCGCTCGAGAGGTCGTTCGTGGTCGACGGCGAGACGTTTGTCCCGCACATCAACATGCAGAAGTGGTCCAACACGCTGCGCCTGCAGCGCCTCGCCGAGGACATCACCATGAGCGAGATCCTCGAGTTCGTCTCGGGCTGCGGCGAGGTCTACGACGCCTACCTCTTCCCTCCCAAGGATGGCTCACGGTAAGCGCTACTTGCCACCACCGCCGGCCCTGACGGTGTGCTGCTCGCTGCTGCAGTGTCGCGCACGTCGAGTTTGTCGACGAGGCGAGCGTCGACAAGGCTGCGGAGCTCAAGGGGAAGGAGCTCCGGGGCAAGCCGGTGATCTGCTTCAAGTACTGCTCGTGCAGGGCGTTCATCACGTCGCTGCCGCCCGACACGGACGAGCAGGAGCTGCGCGACCTCTTTGGCCGCCACCGGATCAAGAACGTCGAGATAACGCTGGCACGCTGCGACTACGGCGTCAACAGAGCGTACGCAGCCCCGCGTCCCACTCCAGCGTTGCTCGCTGCGGGTCTCACCAGTTCTTGGCTCTCGCTGTGCACAGGTATGTCAGGTTCGGGAACGAGAAGGCGCTCGAGGCTGGGCTGGGCGTGGACGGGACGATGCTCCGCGACTACAGGCTGGTCGTGAGGCGCCAGACCTAATTTTACTAACACCAACGCAGCAAGCACACCAGTCACGCACCACCTCTCGCCGAGTTCCAACAACGCATATGTTCTTTGGGATATCTCGACCCCAACGGCGTTGCACCGGCGAGCGTTGGGGTGTACGTGCAACGGTTCTCCAGCCGCATGAAAAAAGGGTGGCTTTTTCTCGAGAAAAGGCAAGAAATCAGGGTGGTGACATCACGGGGGAATCTTTCAGTTGAATCTTCTCAGACCACAGACAAGGAGCTGCTTAGAAGACAATGGCACGCACCAAGCAGACGGCACGCAAAAGCACCGGTGGAAAGGCCCCTCGCAAGGCGGTCGCCACCAAGGCGCGCAAGACGGCGCCCCCCGTGGGAGGAGTCAAGAAGCCCCACCGGTCAGTATTCCCCGTCCAATTATATCGCTCCCTTCGCTCCTTCCTCTCCTCTCCCCACCCACCCCGAGCGCCGTCCTCCGGGGTGCTCGTGCTTCTTTATTTTCGCGTTCCCCGCACCTTTTTTTGCGCCAGCTTTGGGGACTGAGTTTTGGCATTTATCCTGATTTTTGGATTGCTGTATTGTATCTCCAAATATTCGAGCCCAAATTAATTGATTTCGTTTTCGCGGTACTTCCTGCGCAGTTTCCGCCCTGGCACCGTCGCCCTGCGTGAGATCCGCAGGTACCAGAAGAGCACCGAGCTGCTCATCCGCAAGCTGCCCTTCCAGCGCCTCGTCCGCGAGATTGCCCAGGTTCCCATCCCGAGAGATTCCCTCCCCCAAAGAGATTCCCGAATCTCCGGAAACTAATCAACTGCAACCCAAAAAAAGGACTTCAAAACGGACCTGAGGTTCCAGAGCGCTGCGATCGCGGCGCTGCAGGAGGCCGCCGAGGCCTACCTCGTCGGGCTGTTCGAGGACACCAACCTGTGCGCCATCCACGCCAAGCGTGTGACGATCATGCCCAAGGACATCCAGCTGGCCCGCCGCATCCGTGGCGAGCGCGCCTAGGCAGCCCCCAGTCCCCCCGGACGCGTTGTCCCTCGGCCGCCGCCAGTAGGGCTGTGTGGGACGGAGGGAGCGCCTGAAGGGGGGAGTGCTCGGTAGTGAGTGAGTAGTGTGCCCAGCAGATTGGGGGGCAGCCGTTGAGTAGCAGGCAGAGCAGCAACAAACAATGTCACACAGTTTCATTGCACACATTCAGACTGGGTGGGCTCTGGACCTTAGCTGTGTTGCCACGTGGCCCCTGTGCTCTGCTGACTATCAGCGAGAGCAGTGGGACTGGGGAGATGCCGAGGTAGAGCCAAGGGAGCTGCTCCTGGCGGAACAACAGCCCGCATAAGATGATTGCGTGTGAGACGCCCGCAGCGGGTGCTGGAGGGGATCCATAGCGACGACACCGACGGCGGGCTCGGCGGAATTGCCGAATTGGAATAAGCCCCTCCCCCACCCGAGCAAAACAGCAACAGCAAGAGGGGCGACGGCTGTCCGAGAGAGGCTTAGCACCCGGTGAATTGCTTTGCTTGACACGCAGAGGACCCTGCCAGGGACGGCGTGCGTGGGCCAGCGAGCTTCCCCCCCTCGGGAGGACGCCCAAACAGGAACCCTCTCCCTCTCGCCCCTCGCCCCTCGCCCGGTCAGAAGGCCGGGGCGCAGCCGTCGTCGTCGTGGGCGATGATGCGCTTCTGCGAGAGCTCGCTGGTGGCGTCGTAGAGCCAGAGCTTCATGGCCGCGTCCTCCCTCGCGGGCACCCAGCGCGCGAACCGGAACACGCTCGTCACGACGCGCGCGCCTGCGACCTCGCTGACGTGGCGCGCCAGCCGCGCCTCGAGCAGCTTCAGCACGTTGGGCACGATGTAGCACGTCACGACGCTGGCGCCGCGCAGGTCGAACTGCGGGTCGAGGAAGTCGGCGACGCTGAATGACGTCAGGTGCCCGACGCCGCTGCGCTCGGCCAGCGCGCGGGCGCGCCCGACGAGCTCGGGCGAGATGTCGACGCCCGATGCGCGGCAGCCGTGGGCCAGGGCGGCGGCCACGGCGATGCGGCCGTCGCCGCAGCCGAGGTCGAGCAGGTGGTCCGCGGGGCCCAGGGGGCCGGCGAGCGCCAGCATGCGGGCGACGGTGCTGTCGGGCGTCGGTATGTACGGGACCACCTCCCCCGGCAGCGGGTCCGCCGCGTCGGCGAACGGCATCACGTACTCGGCGTCGGCGTCGCTCATCGTGGGGAGGGAGAGTGGGCAGGGGGGCACACAGGCGCGGCCGCACAGGCGCAGGAGGGGGGAGCGCAGATGAGAGATGAGATTGATCCGGATGCGGTTAAAATCTCGGGCTGATGATGCCATTGGCTCGTATCGGTTGCGAAATCTTCTAGAAGGGTCGCCAGGCAGCAACTGCGTCCTGGGACTGCAGTTGGACAATGTGAGGGCGCTCGCGAGACGCGGGGCGACCTTCTCCCCACTCTCAGTTCTCCATTTTTGCCCAAACACAGCAAACGCAGAACAAAGCAAGGGCACAAGAAAACGAACATTGCACAGTACCAGCTGACCATACTTGAGGCATGTGCGTGGCCCGGCCATGCCCGATCGCATGCGCCAGGAGTGGAGGGATGAGCGCCGCGGCCAGAGCCGGTGGACGCTGTCAGTTGTGCTGAATGACGCGCATGACGACGCAGTTCCAGTCCTGTATGGCGCGGTTGGGGAAGCTGCCCGGCGTGCGGTAGTGCAGGCAGACCGTGTGCTGCCCAGGCTCGACGATGACGGGCAGGGTCAGCGTGTTGGTGTGGTAGCCCAGCGAGCCGGTGATGGCGCGGGTCTCGGGCAGCTCCTTGCTGTCGAGCATCAGCTTGGTGCACAGGGGGCACGGGTTGTCGGACCACGTCGTCGCGTTGTAGAAGAGCGTCGCGAATGTCCTCCTCGAGACGCTGAACCGGATGGCCTCGAGGCCCGGGAACTGCGCCCACTGGTCGTTGTTGCTCAGCGAGAAGGGGCTCGCGTTGCGCGACTCGAGCACCTCGCGGGAGCCCAGCAGCCCGGCCTGCTTCTCGAGCTGGTCCAGGCGGTCGCGCAGCACCACGAGCTCGTCAGCGGCCAGCACGCACGGCAGGTCGAAGACCACGAGGCCGCCCACGACCAGCTCGAGCCCCCTCTCGGCCTTCTGCACCACGAAGTTGCCCTCCCTCATCGCCCGCAGCCATATCTCCGCCTGCGACGCCGTCTCCTGCCGCGCCGGCGAGCACGCCATCGTCCCCGTCTTGCGCATCAAGACCTGCAGGCAGGGGGTGCTGTGCTCAGCAACTGCCCCGGGCGCCCGGGTGCCGATGTGCAGACTCCGGTGCCATTTGGATTCTGTGTGTGTGTGGGGGGGGACGTTTGTGTGGTTGTATGGTCTGAGGGATTGCTGTTGTGTTGAAGTGTTGTAGTGTTGCTGTGCCTTGACGACGAGGCTGCAGCCGTCGTAGACAGCGCGGACGGAGTAGTCGGCGGTCCCGGTGGTGGGGAACTGCGTCTCGACCATGTAGGGGCTGGCGATGGCGGAACACTCGACGCTCTCCATTGTGGCGATGCAACGAAAAACGAAGCCCTCCGTGCGGCTCGAACAAACCTCGACAAACTTATTTATGAACACGTGGCGTTGCAGGGCCGGAAAAAACCGACGTCAAATAGCCACACGCCCCCAAATCCGGAAGCGCACGGGGCCTTCTCCCTGCATTCCGCAGCCGTAGCCGCGGAAACCCGGCAGAGAGTGCGCGAGACGTCCGCGGCCCCGGCCAGACCGGAACCGGCCGCAGTGACCACCGAGAAGCGACGGGAAAACGGGTCCCACTCGGTTCCGTGGCCACCTGAATCCGGCAAACGCCCACTATTCTGTGCTTTTCCGTTTCGCGAATTCGCTTTCAATCGCCTTCCAAATTTCTCGCCCATACACGTCAGCCGCAACCGACAAGATTCGTTGTTGCCGCGGGTTTGTTGTGTTTTCACAACGTAAACCGCACCAGCAGAAGACCTCCCGCATCTCACCCGGCAGACTGAGAGAACAGCAGAGCATGGAGACGGTCGAGACAGTGTACCCCACCTCTGGCAGGGCCCAGTACGGCGTCACCGCCTCGTACGACGGCCACTGCATCGTCGTCGAGGTCCGGTGCTCCGTGTTTTTCGTTCCCCATTTTCTCTCTCCCGATCTCACGGGGGAAAAAACGACGGGGCCGTAGGTCCTTGTCCGCGAGGGAGGCACTGCTGCGTCGTCGTGCCCGCGGGCAGAGTGCGCCAGCGAGGCCCGCAGGTGGCTGAGCGCGATCCGTGCGGGCAACTTTATAGTGCGGAACGGCACGTGCGGCCTGGAGCTCGTGGTGGGCGGGGTCGTGCTGTTCGACCTCTGCAGGATCCACGCGGTCGACGAGCTCGACGTGCTGGCGCACCGCATCGCGTGGCTCGAGAGGGAGTGCGCGTCGTCGTGCGTCGCGCCCGAGATGCTCGAGTCGCGCAACACGAGCCCGTTCACGCTGGTCAACAACAACCAGTGGGCGGCGTTCCCGGGGCTGGACCCCATCGCCTTCAGCACGACGGCCGAGCGGAGGGCCGTCACGGTGTTCTACAACATCACGACGTGGTCCGAGGGCAACACGTGCCTCTGCACCAAGGTGATGATCGACGGCAAGGAGGTCAGCGAGTCGCGCAGCATCACGGGCGACATCAACTTCCACACCAACACCATGTGCATCCCCGTCACCCTCGAGCCCGGCCAGCACACGGCCTGCCTGCACTACCGCACGCCAGGCAACTACCCGAACCGCAACCTGCAGGACTGGAACTACGTCATGATGCGTGTGGTCACACACGCCTGAGCATCATCGCAGCTCACCCCCCGCCCCCCCTCTCCTGGATGGCCAATTACACTCCGGAGTGGTATGAGAAACGACAGCAGCCTTTTGGTGCTTCCGTACAGCTCCTCCTCCCACTTCCCTTCCCAGGAATTGGTATGGCACATCATTCAGTCACATTTCCATTGGCCAATGGCCTGTGGAGAGAAAAGACCGATCAGTGAGGAATGTAAGGGTCGTGCTTGAGCGGGAGAGTGAGGGCCAAAGGCCGGATTCTCCGTTGGGCGTCACCTGTCTCCATGCCTGCAGTGTAAGGAGTACGTACACAATGCCACCAGCACGCAAGAGCAATCGCGCCACGTACAGATGGTTAAGACTGTTCACTCTGGCCCCCCCAAAGCTACTGACGATCCCGGTGTTGTGCTTACAAGCATTCGCGTGATCAATCAGGGGTCTGTTTTCTGGTAGTCACCTGGCCCTCAGACAAATAAGGCTGAGGTACGGCACGCTGAGTCCTTCAGTACAGCGGCAATTGCCGTGGGCAGGCTGAGGCTATCGAGCTGAGAGCTGAGCCACTTGGTTGCCTTGTCGTACAGCAGCAACCACTCGTCCTGCAGCTCCGGCAGTACCTCCTCCAACACCGCCAGCACCACTGCAGTGGCCCACACCCTTCCCACGTTCTCTTCACTAGAGCAAACGCCCCTTAGCTCCTCGGGGGTGGCTTCCATTAGCGCAGCTTCGTCGACATGCGTCGCAGAGCACAGAGGCGAGGGACTCCAGAAGCCAACGATGTCCTGACTCGACGCTAGTACCTGCAGCAGCTCGCGCCCCCTGAGCTTGTCCCGCGTTGTTCCGCCCCCGGTTCTTGCGTGGCAGCACTGCATCCCAGCAGCATCCGAGGAAAACTCGCGGCACTGCGACCCCTTGAAGGCACATGAACTTGCCGCCTGGGACACACAAACGGTCTCGGGAGTTGGGGTGTCAAGGCTAGAGAGGAGCCTCGACATGGGAGAAACGAAGACACCGCCGGGTATCAACTTCTCGTAGTCGCCCAGCACAGCTCTCATCCTAAAGCTGAGTGCTTCTTCCCCTCTCAGGCTCAGGACTGCAGCTCTCTTTTCGGGTGAGAGCAGAGCGTCCAGAAACCTCGGATCAAGGACTGCAGAGGACTGGGCGGTACCAATACGCGCCCGAACCAACGATCCCTCCTGTGCAGCCCCCGTGCGGTGTTCGACGATGACAAGTGACGTGAACGGCGACACCAGGCCGAACCTCATCGCCACAGCCCTCGACAGATCGCCTTCCTGCTCGTCGCTGTGGTCGCACATGTACTGCCAAGCGCAGATGGTGTGCAGCAGTGACCCCTCTATCTGCACGGCCTCGTCCAGCCGTAGCTCCACGCGCACGGGGGCACCATTTCTCCCCGTCGAGGTGCCAGTCAGAGCGACACTCTGACTCCGCAGGTCCTCGGAGGCTCCAACGACAGCGTATACGCGCAGGACCTCGCCGCAGGGCACATACCTGGGAAGCGGCATGGGGCTGCTCAGTTGCAGAATCATCCCGGCGGACCACTCTGCGTTGAGATGCGTGAGGGAGTGTCGCAGCGCCGAAGCCAGAAGGTGCATCACGAAGGGCTCGATGCGGTCAGAGCTCTCCGCGAACTCGGCGAGACCTGCAGATGCGTCGGCGAGGCACTGCAGGAACGGTCGACAGCAGTCGTTGCCGATGCCCAGCGCGAACAGCGAGCTGTGTGAGGGGTCACTGCGTGCGATGACGCTGTGATAGATCTCGTTCGGGAACATGGTCTGCCCGTCGGTGACTACGAACACTAGGCGCCTGACGTCGCTCCGCACCGGGGTTGACAACACCACCTGCAGCGGCTGCCAGAGGTTCGTCCCGTGCATGTCCGCCTTCATCGTGTCCACGTACTGAAGCTGCAGTTGAGTCGTAGTGAATGACAACAAAAAGTACATTACGGGCTAGCAGCAGAGTGTCGGGAGAGTACTGCTGGCTGGCGGAGAAGAGAATGTCATATGAGGTGCCGAATCCCACGATGTTGAAGAGGGAGCCAACGGGAAGGCCGCCCAGGAATAGACGCAGTGCGTCCTTGACCTGATCCATCTTTCTGCCCCTCATGCTTGCGCTTCTGTCCACCACAAACACCACCTCTGGCGTCCTCGTTTCCAGGGATCCGACATCGTCCACAAGCAGAGCTGCCATAACACACATGGAATTGGTGGCTGCATTGTGCTCCACAACAGCCCTCGAAACGCTGCGTTGCGTGAGCACCACAGACACACAGAGATCGCCCTGCGGGAGGCACTTGGATGCTAACGATACCGACGCCCTCTGCGGCCCCTCTCGCGCAATGCGCACATCCCACGTACACGGCGGTGGACAAACAACGTCCTCGATGTCTCTGCCGCTCCCACGCATGTCGCAGTCGATCGACACTGTCCCCTCCACTCCCACTAGTCCCACCACATCGGCGGAGTCTCTCCCGGGTGGCGGCAGCGTCGAGGTGGGAAGCGTGAACGATACACGCCTGTTCAACAGAACACTGACCCCGCTGACCCACGCGACGCTCAGTGCAATGCAGTGACCGCCCAGCAAGCTTCCCAGCGCAGCTGTGAACAGATCGTCGCCGCTATATTCCAGCAGCGCAGCTCCGCTGCCCCCGGCGACCGCGTCATCATACACCACCTGTGCAGCCCCGTGCTCACGCATCTCGCCTATCAGCTCCCGTCCGTCATCTGTGTGCGCCCCGAAGGACACAATAGCAGCATTTGAGGGCAGTGGCAGCACGAACAGCGCCTCGGCGGCCTCGGGGCCCTCGTTGGCCACTGTGAGCTCCATCGCCACCCGCGCACCGCTCTCGGTAACCAGCGCGCGGACGCTCGCACTCCGAACGACCAGAACAGCGCCGCTGCGGGCACACGTGACGCTAGCGTACCGCGGAGGCTTGACGGACCGTTGGGAGGGGTTGACGACACGCCTGTTCGCATTGAGGAGATCTCTGAGCAGGGGCTCCGTCTCTCCATACTCTGCGCTGCTTCCTAATGCGCAGGCAGCGGCAACTTCGCCCGCGATGCTGGCGGCCACGAGGGTGCCGTCCGCAGTGCGGGTCGCTGCGTTGTCTATGTGCCTGTTCTCTCTGCTGAGGTATCGGGCGTAGGCGAGGGCTGAGAGGCGCGCCCTCCGGAGTAGCTCGGGAGGCAGCTGCAGGTCCGTGTGGAGCCGCTCGCTGAGCACGCGGCCGCGGTAGAGTGTGGCCACATAGAGTACGGGAGCCGGGGGCGGCAAGGCCTTCTCGATCAGCTCGAGATCGCTCCTGAGTCTCTGCAGCCCACGTGCCCACCGCCACACCTGAGCAGACCCAATTTAAATGATGAGCACTGGAGCCGAGGTCACGCCATGATGCGAGGCGAGTTGAGGCGTAAGAGGAGCAACGGGTGGTGTGGCGCACGGTGCTTGTGGGGCTGATGACACGGTGCTCTGCGTACTTGCTGAAGTCTGGCGTGCGTGCGTGGTGTCTGAGAGCTGTTCTGGCAATTGGTCTCCTCCTCCTCCTCCCACCCCCTCTGTGATGCTGAGGTATGTGTTGTGCGTGCCTTGCTCGAAATCCTCGATCGTCTCCCACAGCTGGACGATGGCCTGCAAGAAGATGGTGTGTCTCGCTGCTCCGTCAGAGATCGCCACGAGGACATTTCTCAGGTAATTGCATGTGCGCCTGAGGTCCCCCGCCTCTCCCCCTTGTGTGCACGTGCGTGTGCCCAGTGGGTGGAACTGGAAGGGAATTGGGCACCTTGCGACGCTCGTGGACAGGCATGATGGCTGAGAGCCCTGCAATGCGCTGCTCCACCCTGAGGAGCTCGGGATTCCCCTGGCAGTCCATGGCAATAGCGCCTCTGTTCTCGGTTGCCCGCCACAGCGATTTCTGTATTGCAGTGCCCCCCGCCCACGCCACCCGTTCTGTTCTGCCCTTTCGAGCCGTACAAAGAAGTCAGTTTTGGCCGGCTGTGCCGGTGTCCTGATATGCGGATCTTCTCGGGTAACTCTGACAACGAGAAAACTTCAGAGTGAACCAGTTCCACAAACGAGATGGAGAAGGGGAAACAAGGAGGCAAGGCGGTATCCTTCGTGTTCTACTGAGCGCACATAACCAAGAGCTCCTGAAGGAATGCAAAACACTGGGCTGCACGGTATGCTTTGGAGTATTTGGTCCCGATTCCACGGAACAGTATTGCTCTCATGCTCTAGAAGGACAAATATGATAGTGTTCCTTCAGAGATTGTTGCTGTAATGATGGCACATATTATCACTGCCGACATTATTCTCTGGAATCTCAAGACCTTTTCTGTGCGGGATATGATACCCTGACCAGAGTTTCGAAATTGACATAAGGTCTGTTCTTCCCTTCTAAGAACTCTAAGTGCATTCACTCCAGCCTTTCTGAGTGGGCATTAGTTGAGCACATTGATTAGGAACGTTTAAAGAACAATGCAGTCACAGATTAAGTGAAACTGCTCAAGTCTGATAAGAACACAATTCTGTAGGTTAACTTTCAAGATGTTGTTATATAAGGATGTCGAGTGGTACAATGTTCAATTGATTAATCTCCAATTTCTTTGACTTTGAGGAAGAACCCTGATTGGAGGAGGAACAGTACAAATCACAATCAACTAGCCCATCTTATTTCAAAACTTCAATTGTTAAGAATGTCAATTGAAGTGATTATAGATCATAATTCAATATATGAAATTCGGATATCTGATAAAGACAAAAATGTTTCTTACAAATAACAGAGATGAAAGAGATATGGTTCTTGCACAACCTCCAAAGGGCCCTCACTAGGGGTAAGAGGCGCATTGCACAGTACGTGCACTGCATCTCTGTGGAACAGCCCAACAATGGATGGATCAGATGGTGTTGCTTCACCTCTATCGTAAAAAAAATCAACAGAAGAACAACAGAGAAAGAGGACAAACAAATCTGGACTGGGTTAATTCCAGCCCCTCACTCAGTCTCAGTCCTTCACAAGTCCCTTTATCTTGCCACTATTAACAGGTGATTTCATGCTGTTAATTCCAGTTTCAGACTTCTTTATTAATGCCTGTGTAAAAATTGTCCATCATAAGCACGGCATGATTTTTGCAAGGAAAATCTGCAGAGTGGAGCAATGTATGGTTCAGCAATGAGTCCACGTTCTGGCAAGAGGACCAAAGTCGAGGCATTGATAGCTTTCTGATTATCTATTTTTGGTCACAGGTTAAGTACTCCAGAAGGTTCAGGTATGAGGGTGCTTTTCCTTACATGGGTTTGAATGGTTTCACATCTTCCAGGGGAATCTCAATTCTGAAAAGATCTATGCCATCTATAGGGCTCTCTTTCCTTTAAATCATCAAGCTTATGGGAATGATCAGATGAAGTGGATTCTGGTAGAGGACAATGGCAGTAAACATACAGACCAGACAAATATGGTGCTATGGAAAGTCAAAAACAACATCAGCTGCCTCCCCTAACTGAGATGACTGAGGCAAACCCTCAATCTATGAAGGCATTGGTGCATTACCTCAAAAAAGAGTGGAAGTCTCTCAGGGTGTGCACAAAATTTGATTTCTTCAATGACTGCTCAGTTGAGGCAGACTGGTGGTCTTTCAAGGAGAACCGCCCTGCCTGCCACTTCATGGTCACCACAGACATGCGTAGCTGCCCTGTTTGGGTATGGGGCCCATACTCACAGCAGGTTTTCGATGGGCACTGGGTCCAGGCCAACAAGGCAACCCTCAAGCTTCTCTTCCCCAAGGATGTGTTCAACGCGGACAATCACTTCTCATGAGCACGTGACAACATGAAGAAGCCAGCGTTCTTGGCGACCTATGCTCGCCCCCCAAAGCGTGCAGCCACACAGAGGCCAGCCGAACTGCCAGCCAAAAAGAAGGCCCTGAACGAGAGATCGCAGACATCCGCAGCTGAGTGGAGTCCCTTTTTGGTATTGTCAAGGAGAACGTTTTGGAACTGCAGAAGCCGTTTGCAGTGAAGGATGAGGAGCTTGAGGCTATTGTGAACTTCCATCTTGGCCTTTTGGCATCTAAGTAACAATAGGGTTTTTGACAGGTTGTGCACAAAATTGGCCTTTGTACTCAACCTGTAGAAAAATGAGGCATTGCCCTGCGATTTGCCACAGTTCCTATTACGCTGCATTTACAGTGAGAATCAGTCGATCGACGAAGCTTGCCTTGGAAGGGACACACTCCAATCAGCAAAGATAACCATGTTCACAAATCACTGCTGAGTGAAGCGCTGCAGGCGACGGCGCCTGAGCTCCTCGTTGGGGTCCGCCGGCTGGCCGTTCTGCCCCGCCTGCGTCGGGGCCTCCGGGGCCGCCGGGGCGGGAGACGGGGCGCCCGCCCCCAGGTCCCTGTTCAGCGCCTCGTTCATCGACTCGACCTGGCGCTGCAGCTGCTCAATCTGGCCGCGCATCTGCCGTACGTTCTCGATCAGGATCTCCTGCATCCCCCACGACGCGATCAAGCCCGGCAGCGCGGGCCCCATGGCAATCAGGGAATTCGCGTCGGCGAAGCGAGCGGCGTCCGCAGCATCGGGCGCTGGCGCTTGTGCGTCAGAGGCGGCGCCAGCGGGGGCATCGCCGGGCCGATTGGCGGCGTTGCCCTCGGCGTGGACCGCTGCGAGCAGACGTGCTGCGCGCATGGACTCGATGAGAGCGCGAATGGGGGTGTCGCCCGGACGGGCAGGTGGCGGCTGCTGCTGCTGCTGCGGCTGCTGCTGCTGCTGTTGCTGTTGCTGATCCGCTCTTCCGGCCTGCGCCCTGAACCGCAGGATCTGCTCAGCCATCCTCGCGGCCTCCTGGATCGCCTCCATGTCGTTGTTGTCCGCGGGGTGCACGCCGCCGTTGTTGGCGCCGGCGGCAGCAGCAGCACCAGCAGCACCGCCAGCGGGGGCGTTGTGCTGGGCATTGGGGTGCTGCTGCTGGTCCTCCATGACGGGGTGGTGGCACATGGGGCACGTGGGCTGGCGCGCGAGCCACATCTTGAGGCAGTCCCTGTGCAGGATGTGCCCGCACGGCAGGCGCTTGCCCGTCACCATGTCGTCGCGGCAGACGATGCACGTGGGGTCCACGTCGGGGCCCAGCTCGGCGAGGACGACCGTCGGGAAGCGCTGGTCGATGACGGCAATCGTCTGCAGGTAGCTCGCCGTCAAGAGCAGCTGCTTCCTGAACTTGACAAACGACGAGTAGACCGACCTCAGCAGGAACAGCGGCACGTGGTCCTTCTGCATCACTGAGGGGCACCCACGCTGTCAGAGTCGCACGGGAAGCCGCATAGGCTGGGTGGGGGAGGGGGGTGAGGGTACGGACCGATGGCGAAGAGGAACGAATAGGCCATGAAGTCGAAGAACGCGTGCGTGGTATCGACGAAGAGCGAGAGGGGGCCCTTGTACTCCCACATGTTGTTCTTGCGTATGTCGATGGCGTTGACGGCCCACTGCATCAGCGACGCAACCGCGACGGCCGCCAGGATCGCCGCCTCGACCGTGAACAGCAGGTTGACCGAGCTCGCCATCGCGCGCCCCACCACGTACACCAGCACAGACACGTCGGCCACGAGCATCACCACCATACCCGCCACCAGGCGCACGTTCCTCGACGTGCTCCACGCGTCCACAGCCATCTGCATCGCAAACACCGCGCCAAACCCGGTGAGATCTGCAGTCGCAAACCCGATACTGAACAGAAGAAGAAAACCAGCAAAAATGCGGTCTTTTCCCGCAACCCAAAAATGACATCGAAAAAAGCAAGTGCCGAAAGCGAAGCGGAAGTGGCGGAGACCCGATACGAGACGAGGGGGTGGGGGGGGCGCACGTATTCGACACGGGACTGGGCGAGCCAGTGGAAGGTCTTGGCGAAGAGGAGGAGGATGACGTAGAAGAGCACCGTGAGGTCGATGTCGCCCATGCCGAGCACGGCGAGCATGATCAGCATGTCCAGGATGGCCGGCGCCAGCCTGTCGCGCACCACCTCCGTGTCCATGTCGCTCGTGGGCCCGAAGAACGCGCGCCTGAGGACGCTGGCGACCACCAGCTCCGACGCGAACACGCCGTTCGATAGCACCTGCGCCGCGGTGCAAAGATAGGAATATCAACTGACTGAATCTAGATTTTCCGGAATCCAGCTGGCGGGACGGCGAAGGGAATCGAACGGCGAGAGAGACGTTGGAGGCGGTGAGGTGGAGGACCGAGAGGAAGAACTGCTGGCGCAGGTAGAAGGCGCGGCACACGACGGCGACGGCGGACGCGATGCTGACGAGCATGTAGGCCTCGAGGCCCGGCCCGACCCTCTGCCCAATGAACCACGGCATCTTGGCGGCGGTGCGGCGCAATGTGCGCTACAAAGAGATTCTGCTCCTAAATGCCACGTAGCGCGCTCAGAATCCGCGCGATTTATTATCCAGATTCGCTGGGCGCGTGTCACGTCTGACACGGTACCGCCGGTGTTCCGTCACGCATTCGATGACCCTCGAGCCCACATGCCTTTGAGCTAGAGAATGGCTCGGGCCATCGGGAGGTACCGTTATGCATGCCGAAAGGCCTGTCACAATGTGGCTTTGGATTAGTGCTTCTGAGTTTGTTGTGTATGCGCTGGGACGTTACAGAACCATTGAAGAGGTATGCTAGCAATGGCCTTAAGATGATGAGGGGCTCTGATCGTTGCTGAATGGATCCATTTCTGGTGATGAGCTGTGTGGCGTGGCATACAACCATTCAGCCAGTCCTTTGCCTCTGGGGCATGCATGCCAATGCACAGGCCAGGTTGTAGCCCCGGAAGGGGGTGCCTGATCTTATTGTTTACTGCTACGACTGAACGGTGTTCCACACGAAAAAGGAATTAGCCTACAGGAACTGATTTGGATACATTAGTCCGACTGAGGGTCTTCTCTCTACTTAAAATCGGATTCAACTCAGTGCCCCGAGACGTCTGTCGACGATTTGCCGCCCTGTGACACCGGGGGGTGCACTCTGACGAGGGATATCCGAGAGAATCGTTCTCGTCTCTATGGGGATGCGCAAGGTACCCCTCGTGCTGGTCTGTGCCCTCGTCCTCTGCACGGTCATCCTCGCAGTGCGCATCTCGTCCGGCGGGGCGTCTGCTGCGCCGCGGCCCGCGCGCTCCTCGGCCTCGAGCTCCGCCGCCGCTGGCGCTGCTCCCCACAGCGGCCCAGCGCAGCACTCGAGCGCGGACAGCCCGCCGCGGCCGCCCGAGGACGCGCAGCCCCGCGCGGTCGTCCTGTCGCCCCACCACGACGACGCCGTGTACTCGGCGTGGGCGGCGCTCGAGTCGTTCGGGCCGAGCGCCGAGGTGGTCGTCGTGTACGGCGGGGCGCCCGCAGCGGTGGTCAACACGTCGTACGACAGGCACTGCGGCTTCCCCAACAGCGCCGCCGCGCAGAGGTCGCGCGAGAGGGAGCTGCGGCAGTCGGTCGCGCAGCTCGGCACGCGCGTCACGATCTGGCCCGCGCTGTCCGAGCAGTACCGCCGCGACGACCCCGGCGAGTTCCAGGCGGTGGTCTCCTCGCTGCGGCGCGCGGTCCGCGAGCACGTCGCGCGAGCGCTGGCGCAGCGCCCGGGGCCCGAGAGGAGGCTCGTGGTGCTGTCCCCGGCGCTCAGGAGCCGCGTCGACTACGAGGCCCTGCACGAGGCGTGGCTCGGCGTCGCGTGCGAGGCCCTGGCGGCCAACGACACGCGGGTCGAGTGGGCTGTGTACGAGGACTACCCGTATGTTGTCAGCGCGAGCACGGGGCGCTGGTCAGTCCGCCAGCTCCTCGAGAGGCTGGACCGCGCGCGCTACGAGGCCACCTCGAGGGCGCTGGACGAGGAGTCGCTCCGAGAGAAGATGAACGCGGCCTACGTGCACTCGTCGAACTGGGCTGTGTTCAGGCGAAAGGTCGTAGTTGAGTTCCTCAAATCGCGGTGCTCTGCTGTCCTCTCTGCAGACCAGGTGCATGATGACGCCCCTCAGCCTGCAGCGTGTGAAGTGTACTACTCTCTTACTTCGTGTGCTCCCCGCTAGATTGCAAATCACGTGTTTTGTGTACTTACTGCTCAAGAAACGATGGAAGCAGGTCATTCCTCCCTTGGACATTGGACAGGTGGCTGCTGCTCGCAGGCCTCGCTCTCCCGCTCTCGCTCCCACTGCTGGGGTTCTCAAGAGGGCTACAGTTGTAAAGCCAAGGTCAGCACCACTGCAACAGTAGCAATAGCACTTGGGAAGGATGAAGAAGAAGTCCGACCTCATGCGAACCCATCTGTTGATATGGCTCCCTGAAGACAGATTCTCAAGTACAGCAGCAGAAGCTGTACCCACAGCAGTGGGTTGCGGCGTATTACAAGGAGATGCTCGATAAACTGAGCTGAAAAGCAGCACCGTGTTGTTAATCATGGTTCAACAACATGTGTACAGTGTGTAGCGGGAGGGAAAGATGGAATCGGGAATCAAGAGGACCACTGGCATCACGGGCGTGGTGGCGTGGGGGGCGGCGCATTGGCCCCGGACCCGCGAATCCATGGTGCCTCCCTCGGCGGTATAGGCGGCGGCGTTCCAGACGCATGCGTAGGCGGAGGCGGCGGCGTTCCGGACGCATGCGTAGGCGGAGGAGGCGGCGTTCCGGACGCATGCGCAGGCGGGGGCGGCGGCCGTGCCCTCGGCGGCATGACGGGCGGCGGCGGCTTGGCCTTGATGGCAGCGCTCGGCACGGGCAGCGGCCTTCTGGGCGACGCCGACCGCGGCGACGCCGAGTCCGGCGACACCGCGGGCGGCGGCACGTCGACGACAATCGGAGGGACAGGGACGGACGGCGGGGAGGCCACCGCGGGGGGCCGGGGCGCGGGCTGGGCTGGCTGGGCGAGCAGGAACGGGGCCGAGGGGACGCGCGCGTGCATGGGGGCCGCGAGGGACGTGCACGTGCAGGGCGACAGCGTCGCGCGGTTGCTCGAGTACTGCTGCGAGGCCGCGCGGAGCTGCTCGGCCGTCAGCAGCATCGACGCGCGGAGGTACGCGTGGGGCATCTGCCCCGCGCGCTCGCTGTTGGCCTTGGCCACGCGCTGCTGCTCGAGCGCGCGGTGGTACGCCATCGCCAGGAACATGTTCATCCCCGACAGGAACTCCTTGCCCGTCTTGTGCGAGTCCAGCCGCCTGAACAGCTCGATCGTCGAGCTCCTCACGCGGTCGCTCGTGTGGAACAGGCCCACGGCCACGGGGAACAGCCCCCCGTCCGCCTCGGGGAAGAACGACAGGAACTCGTCCAGCTGCTGCGGCGTCGCCACGCTCTCGAGGAACGCGTCGTACATGCGCGTCATGTCTGCCTCGGCCACGCTCCTCCGCGTCTTCAGCATCCGCACGTACCGCGCCACCTCGGGGCTCTTGAGCGCCGACTGCGCCAGCCGCGTCTCCCGCGACCGCGCGTACTGCGCAAACGACTCGGTCGTCTTCCACTGCAGCACCCGCGCGCCGTGCGCGTTGATCGCGCGCGTCTCGTCCGCGTCGTCCGCGTACACCGCGTCGCCCGACGCGATGTCCGCGATGCGCTGCGTGTAGCTGTGGAACAGGCTTCGCAGCCTGTCCTCCCCGTAGTGCGCCTGCATCGTGCGCTCAAGCTGCGGCCGCAGGGAGGGAGGGAGACGTCAGCGAACAGAGCGGGGGCGCTGCGGGAGTGAGCGAGACAGAGGGGGCCACTGACGGCGTCCATGAGCTCGTTGTCGGGGTCCGAGCACGAGGCCTCGGGGAAGACGCCGAGCTTCGGGTTCACCATGACCTTACCCGTCTGTATGTTGCAGAGCACGTCCCACCACTCGGACTTCTCCTCGAACATCGGGTTCATGGCCCCCGTGATGTACCCATTCCTGCGACGAGGTCAGGCCACAGGCCAGAGAGAGATATGGGGAAGATATGGGGGAGAATAAGGTCAGGGAGCTCTCACGTCGCGAGAAAGTCGAGGTAGCAGAGGTTCGTGTAGGGGAAGGCGCGGGTGACGACGCCCTTGAGCGGGGGGCACAGCATGGCGACGGCGGCCAGCACGTAGTTGCAGACCTCTGCGGCGGTGCAGTTGAAGCCCAGGAAGACGACGCGCTTCTCGAGCAGTATGGCGTTGTAGACGACCATGATCTGCCTGCCGAACTTCTGCACCAGCGGCATCACCTTGACGTCGCCCACCTCGTCGGGGAACGTCGTCAGCGGCACGTAGACGTTGAGCTTGGCCGGCTGGCCCCGCGGGTCCGACCCGGGCACGGCCAGCTGCAGCACCGACGTCCTCTCCTTGGCCTTTGTCGAGTTGCGCAGCGTCATGCGCTGGTGGTCGGGCAGCGCGGGCACCGACGACAGGTCCAGCGAGTTGAGCGCGTCGTAGAGCTCCGCGAGCACGTCCTCGCTCTGCCGCTTGAAGTACTTGTCGAGCTGCAGCAGCAGCAGCGGCTTGAAGACGTCCACGTAGTGGCACCGCGTGCAGATCGTCAGCGACTTGAGCTCCGACCCGCGCGTCACCGTCGCGTCCAGCCGGTTCCGCACCAGCGTCAGGCAGTACAGGAACTTGGCCCCCTCGTACGGCTCCCGCGGCGCCTCCTTCTTCTTCGCCTGCCCCTGCCCCTGCCCCTGCCTTTGCTGCTGCTGCTGCTGGGGGGCAGGCCCGTCCTCCGAGAAACTCCGCAGCCAGTCAGGGTCTCCCTCTGCAGACGCACGCACGCACGCACGCACGGGGGACGCGGGACGCAGTGCAGGCACGTCAGAACAGGAACCCGCGGACGCGGAGATGCGTGCCCAGCATCCGGTCGACGTGCGACTGGAACGCGGCCTCGTCGGCGGGGGTCGACAGGCGCACGCCGACGGCCGTGTCAGGGGTGTCGGGCACCCCGAGGAACATGTCCTCGAGCTTCATGACCGTCAGGTACTCGTGTCGCTCGCTGCGGTCAAAGAGGGGGGAGGCAGACGGCGTGAGGAGGCGTGACGTGGCGTGGCGTGGGCTGGCGTGCGGACATGCGGGCGACTTCTCTGTCGCCGTCGACGATGCGCATGGGGACCGACAGGATCACCCGCAGGCGGCGCTGCTTGCCTCCGGGCAGCGTCCCCTCGGGCACCCACCCGTCCTGCGACCGCGCCTGCGCGTACTTGTAGATGAACGCCTCCAGGAACGGGCTACGCGCGGAGGGGGCGGCGCCCGTGGGCGTGTCAGGAGCCGAAACTGGAACCGGGGAATCGCGGAAATGCCTGCGCTGACGCACAAGTTTCTCGGGGTCCTCGGGGAGACCGGCGGGGGCGGCGGCGTCGACGACGAGCCCTTGGGGCTCTTGTCCCGCAGCGGCTCGGCCCACGTCGAGTCGCGCAGCGTGCCCACCTGGCCCGGCCTGTTGAGGAAGAACACCGTGCAGTCGTCCTCGCGCTTGTGCGCCCCGTCTGGCAGCATGAACTCTGCCAGCATCCTTCCATCCCACACACACACAACACGCACACACAGACGTGGGGGGCCTACGGTTAATAACGGACACAGAGCGAAATTTGTGAAAGCCCAGTATCCGACGCATTTCCCGGACCGCGATCACGCCCCGCCGCGTATCACGCACGCGCGTGTGCAGCCCGCGGCGCCGCGGGCGGTTAGCGTGCGCGTTCGGGGGGCGAGAGGCGTCTCGGAGGGGAGCAGGGGGCGGGGGGGCCGTACTGGTCGTCAACGCCGATGCGGCGCGGGTACTGGTGCTTCACGGTGCTGCCAGTGAGGATGTTGAACTCGGCGAGCAGCAGGAACTCGACGGCCCGCGCCGGGCCCGGTTCACAGGCCATGTCCGTTGCCGTACCGTTGTTGAGCAAATATCACAAAAGTGAGATATTCTACAGGTATGTAGCTTATCTTCATCTCGATACCGCCTGTCCTCCGGGATCTGGACGACGTGCGCCGCGTTGCGCAACGCCGAGTGGTCGACTCTTCCGAAGGGGTCTAGAGGGCGGTTCCGTTGCAGTCCCTGCTCCCCCGCAGATTTGAAAATGACATCAGTGGGCAAAATATCCAGAGAACTTCTTCGGTACTCCTACTTCGCCTCGCTTCCTCTGCGCGCGCGAAAAGATCTCACGCGCCACAACTCAAGCACCCGCCCCACAAGCAGCCCCTCACACTAGCGTACGCTCCTTGCCCGCCGCCCCCCACCCTCCCCAGCGCTTCCTTTCTCGCAAGACCCGCTCCCCCCGCCCTTTTTTCAATTGCCTTCGGTCGGTTCCGTCGCGTTCTTCGCTCACCCCGCAGCCGCAGCACAAACTCGAACCCCATGTTCGGAGCACCGGCCACGCCGTTCGGCGCCTCCGCGTTCGGGGCGCCCGCGCCGGCCTCCGCCCCCGCCTTCGGCGCGCCCGCGGCCGCCGCCGCCAACCCCTTCGGCGCCCCCGCCGCTGCGCCCGGCGGCTTCGGCGCGCCCGCCGCCGCCAACCCGTTCGGCGCCCCGGCGGCCGCCAACCCCTTCGGAGCGCCCGCCGCGGCCCCGGGCGGCTTCGGCGCCCCGGCCCCCGCGTTCGGGGCGCCGGCGGCCGGCGGCTTCGGCGCCCCGGCAGCGCCGTCGGGCTTCGGTGCCCCGGCGGCTGCGCCCGCAGCCCCGGCGCCGTTCAGCCTCGGGCCCTCGGCGGCGACGCCGTTTGGAGCGCCGGCCGCGGCGGCGGGGCCGTTCGGGGCCCCCGCGGGGGCGGCGGCGGCGCCGGGGGGGAACGCGCCGCTGGGGTCGTCTGTGCGCAAGTTCGAGCCCAAGTACGACTCGGGCGAGCAGGGCGGCGTGTCGCTCTACCTGCACAGCATCAGCGCCATGACCGAGTACGCCAACAAGAGCGCTGAGGAGATCCGCTGGGAGGACTACCAGAGGCGCGCCGCGGGGCTCGCCGCGGGCCCGGCGCCGGGCGGGGCGCCCGGAGGAGGCCTCTTCGGCGCCGCCCCCGCGTCGACGCCGTTTGGCGCTGCGCCCGCGCCCTCGTTCGGCGCCCCCGCCGCTGCCGCCCCGTTTGGCGCCGCCCCCGCTCAGAGCGGCGGCGGCCTGTTCGGCGGTGCCCCCGCCGCGGCGGGCGCGTCCCCGTTCGGCGCCCCGGCGGCCGGTGGTTTCGGTGCCCCGGCGGCCGGAGGCTTCGGCGCCCCCGCGCAGGCGTCCCCGTTTGGTGCAGCGGCCGCGCCCAAGCCGTTCGGGGCGCCCGCCGCGCCCTCTGGCGGGCTCTTTGGCGCTGCGCCGGCCGCCGCGCCCGCGAACCCGTTCGGGGCCCCCGCTGCCGCCACGACCTCGCCGTTTGGCGCGCCGGCGGGCGCTGCCCCGTTCGGCGCGCCGGCAGCGGCGGCGCCCACGCCTTTCGGCGCCCCCGCTGCCGCCCCCTCGGGAGGCCTCTTCGGCGCGGCGCCGGCCGCTGCGCCCGCTGCCTCGGGCGGCGGGCTCTTCGGGGCCGCCCCTGCGCCTGCGGCGTCGAACCCCTTTGGCGCCCCCGCTGCCGCGGCTCCGCAGGCGTCGCCGTTCGGGGCCGCCACGGCGCCCGCTGGCGGCGGCCTGTTCGGTGCCGCGCCCGCTGCTGCCGCTCCGCCTGGTGGCGGCCTGTTCGGCGCGGCTCCCGCCTCCGCCCCGGCTGGCGGCGGGCTGTTTGGCGCCCCCGCCGCTGCCGCCCCCGCCCCGACCACCGGGGGCCTGTTCGGTGCGGCCGCCGCCCCTGCGCCGGCTGCCGGCGGGCTGTTTGGCGCTGCTGCTGCTCCCGCGCCTGCTGCCGGGGGCTTCTTTGGCGCCGCCGCGCCCGCTGGCGCGCCTGCCCCGTTCGGTGCCCCCGCGCCCGCGGCCGCCCAGCAGCAGATGTACGCGCCGTCGAGCGTCGCCGACCCTTACGGGGCCGCGCCCAACTTCGCGGACCTGCGCAGCGCCAACGGGGGCGCCGCCGGCTACGGGGCGTCCTCGTCCCCCGCGATCGCGAACGGGGCGCTCGGGGGCTCGCAGAGCAACGAGCAGCAGGTCCCCGCGACCGTGTCGCAGATCAGGCGCATGCCGAGGCCCGTGGGCAAGCTGCACAGGGCCTTCGCCACGGAGCTCGAGATCGGGCCGCAGTTTGGCGCGTCGGCATCGGGCTCGTCCTCGCTCAACGCTGTCGGCGGCGCGGGCGACGTGTTCCGCCCGCACGACACGCTCAAGCGCCTCGTCATCGAGCCGCTCAACGAGCCCTCGTCGCTGCTCGCCTCGACGCAGCAGCTCGACGCCAGCGCCGCCGCGTCCCTCAGCGCGTCGGCGATACCCGCCGCCACGCAGGTCATTCACTCGCCCGCGCCGCCGGCGACCCCGCAGTACCAGGCGGCCGCGGAGCCCGTGCAGCCGCCCAAGCTCACGCGCGCAGAGTACGTGTGCGAGCCGCCGATCGAGGAGCTGGCGAGGCGCAGCGCCGAGGAGCTGGCGCACGTGGGCCCGTTCAGCGTGACGCGCGAGGGCGTCGGGCGCATCGAGTGGCTCTGCGACGTGGACCTGCGCGGCGTCGACCTCGACCGCATCGTGCGCATCGAGCAGGGCGAGGTCACGGTCTACCCCGACGACGACGGCGAGGCCAAGCCGCCCGTGGGCACGGGGCTGAACAAGCCCGCGATGGTGACGCTCGAGGGCTGCCTGCCCAGGAACCGCTCGGCGCGGTCGCTCGAGCGCTACGCGCAGAAGATCGCCGCGCTGACGGAGCAGATGGGCGCCGAGCTGAGGTCGTGGGACAACTCGGGAAGGTGGACTTTCTCTGTGCGCCACTGGTGAGGCGAGGCCGGAGGCGCCTATCGATGAATTTGCACTTGCGTTTCACACACATTCAAACAACGGAATGTTGGGTTTAGTTCCAAACATACAACATAGTTTGATTCCGAAAAAGCGCCCAGTTCCTTCTCTCGAGAACAAACTGTATTATTGAGATCCGGAGGTGGAGAACAAACTGTATTATTGATTAGGATCCGGATGTGTGCCACGAATAGTATGTAACTCAGGGGAACCTATTTGTGACCCAATGCCACGTAATGGCCAGGTATTTGAAGGGATGGCAGAGCGAATCGCGGCGCGTAACACGGGCCGAAAATAGGAACAAGTGGTGATGATGTTTCTGGCTTATCTACAAGTGGCAATCGATCATGCACATGTCCTGCGTCATGCTTCCATCCGAATTCGAAGTTCCTAAAGAAGGACCCATCGGATGACCTGTCTGGTTCTAGAAGACAGATTTTTTGGTTGTTGACTTTGCCCACGGGCGGAATCTACCGACACTTTCAATTGGTCTTCGCTATGAAGGACAAGCGCGGCATCTCTCGCGGCGTCTGCGCCGTCCCCGGGTGCGACTGCGTCGAGTACACAGTCCCGCAGTCTGCGCAGCTCTGCACCCGCTGCGGGTTCGTCTCCCCGTCCCCCGCAAACCCTCGCGTGCCAAACCCGAAACCGACGTTTCGGTCTTTCCGCGCTTACTCCCCGCAGGCACTACCCGACAGCGCACCTCAACCTCGACCGCCGGTCGCCCGCCGGACCTCCCGCCGGGGCCGAGGTGATCGTGGTCCCTGATGACTCGCCGCTGGTGCTGACGAGGAAGAGGGGGAGGTCCCCCGAGGTTCTCCTGATCGACGACGACGCCGAGGCCCCGGCCACGGCACCCCGCTCGCCGCGGGCGCCGGCCCCGCTGGCCGCCAACGCCGCGCCAGCGCTCGGCGCCTGCCCGCCCACCTCCGAGCCCTCGGGGCCGCCCGCAGACGTATTTGGAACCCCGTTTCTTGCGAAGCGGCTGACGATACGGGCGAATCCCTCAGTTGTCGCAGTGCGAGGCCGCGCTGCCAGTGGCGGAGAGCTCTGTCGCGGAGCTCCTGGAGCTGTTCGGGGGCCGCTTCGCCCGCGGCGAGGTCGAGGCGGTGCTCAGCGAGAGCGGGGGGGACGCGGACAGCGCTGCCCAGCGCCTGCTCGACAGGGCCGCGGCACAGGCAGCGGCCGAGGGCCCCGCGACGACGGCGCCCACCAGCGGACCCGCTGGCTGCGCGAGCACCACGACGGCGCCGACGACGCAGTCGCCGGGGGGCAGCAGCTCGGGGTCGGAGCAGTGGGTCCTGAGGACGATGAGGCCGGAGGAGGACTTCCCCGAGTGGCACTGCAAGGCCCTCAGGTGGGAGGACGAGGCCGGCAGGAGGCACGCCGAGCTCGCCAAGGCCCTCAGCCAAGAGGGGCGGCAGCTGCAGCGCCCGAACGCTCCTCTGCCAGACAACAAGGCCGCCAGCCGGCTGCAGGAGCACGGGAGTTCCGACGACGAGGACGCGAGGGCCGTGAGGGCTTCCCCCAGCGACGAGGCGATCGCCAGAACGCTGCAGGAGCAGGAGCAGCAGAGCGAGGCGCAGATCGAGCAGGACGCCAGGTTTGCGAGAGAGCTTCAGGACCAGGAGGACGCTGCCCAGAGGAAGAGGCAGCTCGAGAGCGACCTCGAGTTTGCCCGCAGGCTCGAGGCGGAGGAGGAGCGCAGGCAGTCGGCCCCCGTCGCGCCGCCGCTGGCGCCGCCCGCTGTGCCCTCGATGCTCTTCGCGCCGCCCGCAATGCAGTCCGCGCCGACCGTACCGCCCGCACCGACGGGGTCCGTTCCCTGGACGCACATGCCGCCCGTACCAGCGGGGCCAGTGCCCTGGACGAACTTCGGGCCCGTAATGCAGTCTGCTTCCGTCGTACCGCTGGCGCCGCCTTGGTTCGCGGCACACTACTGGCCATCGATGCCCGTCGCACCCATTGTTGCGCAGACTGCCACCTTTAACAACAACAGCGGGCTGGCCGGGAACATCGACATGGAGGTGGACCCCGACATCGAGAAGGCGATTGCGGGCGTGGGCATGTGCAGCCAGATGATGGGCCTCGTGGCGGGGCCCTACAGCGCCACCGACGTGCTCGAGGAGGCCGAGCGGAAGATGCGCAAGGCAGGGCTCCATCACAGCGAGGCTACGCCCATCGCGAGCCCCGACGTCACCAAGAGGTTCTGCGCTGCCTTCGCAGCCATGTCCAAGCACGGCGCGTTCAGGCACGCGACGGGCAGCGTGGTGCCCCCGGCGGCGGCGGCGGCGGCACCTGCCGGGCGGGCCACAAGCGGGGTCGTACGCGGTGGTCGTGTGCTTCCACGGGACCAACGGCGTCAACTTGAAGTCGATACAGGAGATCGGCCTCGTCGTCCCCGGCAGGGGCCACGGCTCGCACATCGCGGTCGCCCACGGCTCCGCACTCGGTCCGCACTTCCCAGGCGGAGTGAATGCGCTTGTGACACAGTCGTCTGACGTGGGGATGCAATGCAACACATACACTTGCAGGGCTGGGCATCTATCTGGCACTCAACCCCATGACCGCTCTGGGGTACGCCACGGGGCCGCCGCCCAATCTGTACGCCAAGACCAGCAACGGCGGCCACATAGGCACTGACGACGGGTACAGAATCGTTTGCTTGGCGCTGTTGGGGGAGCGCTACGTGTCGTCCTCGGACGGGTCGGTCGTTGTGCTCGGCAACGAGTCCCACGTGCTCCCCGTATTCGCGCTCACCGTCCCCGGCTCCTACCGCAGGTCGGGCGTATTTGGCGGAAGTGTGTTCCCTGGGATCTATCTCCCGCACCAGTCCAGCCGCTCTGCCCTCCGCAGGCACAAGAAGAAGCTCGGAACGCCTTCTTCCTAACGTTGTTCTTTTTGTTCGTAGATCGAACGTAGCACGTTCGCAGTCCCTTCTCTGAACTCCCGTTTGCCCCTTGGTCGTGCGCAGAACGACAGCAGAACGAATTGAGGTTGAGGGCGGAACGCGGGCGATGCTCGGGAGGAAGGGCGATTCCGTATTCCGGGAACTCACACGCCCGCAATATCCAACGGAAATATCGGGGGGAATCTTCGCGTGTTTCCCGGGGGCTCAGAATCTTTCAGTTTGTGTCTTCGTCCGCCCACCGCCGCACTCTGCGCTCGCGAGTGCGCGTCTGCCGATAATGAACAGGAGGGGCCAGCTGATGCTGCCCTCAGGCTTCGGCGGCTTCCCCGGTGAGCCCCTGCTCGCGTTTGGCGGCGCGGCCCCGCCGTTTCTGCTCAACTCGCGCCGCCTCCTGCACGGAAACCCGCACGGCTGGCCCGACCTCGACCCCCCGGCGCCCCTGCGGCCCCCGCACGCCTCCTCGCCCCCGCCCGGTACCCCGCATCTCACCGATTTCCGCCCCGGATTCCCGTTAATTTCCGCTCCCGCACACAAACCCGCAAAACGCAGCGCCCGAACGCGCGCAGGGCGAGGGGGCGGCGCCGGCAGAGGGCGAGGCGCTGTTCAGGGACGCGCGAGGTAGCTGGGCCGCGAGCTGGTGCGGGNAGCCCCTGCTCGCGTTTGGCGGCGCGGCCCCGCCGTTTCTGCTCAACTCGCGCCGCCTCCTGCACGGAAACCCGCACGGCTGGCCCGACCTCGACCCCCCGGCGCCCCTGCGGCCCCTGCACGCCTCCTCGCCCCCGCCCGGTACCCCGCATCTCACCGATTTCCGCCCCGGATTCCCGTTAATTTCCGCTCCCGCACACAAACCCGCAAAACGCAGCGCCCGAACGCGCGCAGGGCGAGGGGGCGGCGCCGGCAGAGGGCGAGGCGCTGTTCAGGGACGCGCGAGGTAGCTGGGGCCGCGAGCTGGTGCGGGCGCTGGACGAGCTGCGGAGCGACGCGCGGGCCAACGCGGAGCGCAGCTGCGAGGCGGCCGGGGCGGCGGGCGGCCTCTGGGGCGAGCGCCCGCGCGGGGAGCTCGAGGCGGCGGCCAGCGCGTGGAACACGAGCATCGCGGGGGCGGCCGTGGTGCTGTGGGCGCGGGACGAGCTGCGGGAGGCGTCGAGGGAGGCGGGGCGTGCGCTGCGGGCCCACGAGGCGGTCGACGCTGTCCGCAGGCGCCTCTTCGCGTCGCACAAGCGCAGGGCCTCGGGCGAGGAGGCCGCGCAGCAGCAGCAGCAGCAGCAGCAGCAGCAGAGCCCCGCTGGCGCCCGTGGCGACGGCGACGCAGCGGCGACGGCGAGGGCCGTGGCCGCCGAGTGCGGGGAGGCGAGCAGCGGCAGGGCTGCGGGCGAGCCGCCCCCGGCCAAGAAGAGGCGCGCGGAGAGGGAGAGCGAGAGCGAGAGGCGCGCGGACAGGGACGAGGGGTTCAGGGACGCCGCTGCCGAGGCCTTTGCGTGCGCGGGCGTCAGGGACAAGGGCGCGACGGACATGGTGCTGTGATTCAGGCGGCCGCTCCGGTCTCCCCCTTCTCGGTGCTGGCCCTGGGCTGCCCAACGCTGCCGCCGGGGGCATAACACACTCGTGTCTTTTTTTATACACAGCAGCCCCCCGCCCGCCCGTGCCGTGGAGGGCGGGCCCCGCCTCTCTGTCTTTCCCACGCGTGCGGCGGGTGTAGGACCGTCGCCTCTGGGTGGTCTACTCTCACAAGCCTAACCATCAATTGAATGGATGTTGAAATCTCGAAGACTACTCCTCTACGCCGAGAAGAGCGGGCAGACAACGCATGAGCTTAGCTTGGTCTCGGCGTGACTGCAAATGTGACGCTGGCCAGCGCATAATGGTAAGTGCTTTTCAGGGCGTTTTTCCAAGCGACAGAAACACACTCTTTCTCCCAGAAGGAAAAAAGCAAAAGCAGATATGCAAAATCCGAGATTGTGGGTGTGCGCTGAGGTCATTCGCTCGATCTTTTCAGCACACCCGAAAGCCAGTTTTTGCTCGCATTCCATCCCCTTGCCCGAGTATGATGATGGACGACGCGCACGTCGACCACGTGCAACTGCTGACGGTTGCCGAGCAGTCGCAGCGCTCGGTCGTCGTCGGCGCGGAGCCGGAGCCGACGTCGCCCACGCAGACGCGCGTGTACCCCGTCGAGTGGCGCCGCTGGTACGTCCTGGGCCTCTTCTGCTTCATCTCGTCCCTCCAGTCCGTCGTCTGGTTCACCTACTCGAGGTTCGTTCGAGTCCCCTCGTTCTCGCCGAGTAATCGGGTTCATCAAAGGCCGTCGATTTTCAATTGATTTTCTCGGCAAAAACCGCGCTGGGGCTTCGGAATCGCCAGCGTTCCGAGGGAGGTGAAGGAGTACTACGGGGTGACGGACCACCAGATCGACATGCTGCTGAACTGGGGGTCGATGACGGCGCTTGTGTTCGGGCTGCCGGTCGCGTGGCTCTTCAGCTCGCTGGGCCTGCGCCCTGCGGTGCTGCTGGGCGCCGCCCTCGTCTTCGCCTGCTCGGCCCTGCGCTCCATCCCCTGCCTCGCGGCCTCGACGCCCGCGGCGCGCCTCGCGATGCTGCCGCTGATGAACTTCGCGCAGACGCTCAACGGAGTCGCGGGGCCCATCGTGCTGACGCCCGTCGCGCTGCTCTCGTCGACGTGGTTCCCCGAGTGCGAGCGGGCGACGGCGACGGCCATCGGCGTGCTGGCCAACGGCCTCGCGATGCCCATCGCGTGGCTCGCAGGCCCGATGGTCGTCACGTCCGCGGACAAGTTCCCCCGGCTCATTTACATCGAAGCCGCCGCCTGCGCGGTCCCCTTCGCGATGGCGCTCGCGCACTTCCCCGCGCAGCCCGTGGAGCCCCCGAGCGCGTCGGCGGAGGAGACACGGAGGCTCAGGGAGGAGCGCGCGCGCGAGGTCGGGCACAGGGCCGTCGCGCAGGGCTTCATCAACGCCGCACGCACGTTCGGGCGAGAGCTGCTCGTGTGCAGCAGGAGCGCCGCCTTCTGGACGATTCTCTTCATCAACGGCACGTACGCCGGGGTCCTATGCGCCTTTGGTGCGGCGCTGGCGAGGAACATCGCGGACCAGATGACCACAGCCGAGATAGGATGGGTTGGGTTCGGCAAGGGCCTGGCGTCGCTGCTGGGCAACTACGCCGTGGGCAAAATCGTCGACCTCTGGTTCCGCAGGCGCATGAAAGCCGTCTGCATCGCCGTCTACGCCTTCACGGGCCTCACGATCCTCTGGTTCTCGCTCATCGTCCCCAGTGTCTTCAGCGACAGGCCGCTGCTACCTACATCCAAGGGACTCCTGTTCTTTGTTCTCGCCCTCTACGGATTCGCATCGGTTTGCCACCCTGTCGCTCCTGTACGGACGAATCTCATGACCTGCGCAGTCTGCGGACCCGGTGTCGTACGAGCTGGCGGCTGAGGTAACGTACCCCGTGACTGAGGGCACGAGCACGGGGCTGATCATGTCGTGGTGCCTGCTCTCGCTGGTGATCATGCTGTTTGCACTGTCGAGCATCTCGGCGCCATGGCTCAACGTCATCGTCTGCGTAACGATGTTCGCGTGCGCCATCGGCATGCTGTTTGTCCGCGAGACGTACAAGCGCCAGGACGTCGGGCTGAAGAAAGAAGAGGCGCAGACGATCGATGCGAGCTCTCGCAGCGACGTGGAGGCCCAGGACAAGTCAACAGGCGCCTCTGACATGTAGCTGTACATGTACAACGGGCTGTGCTTGCCACTCTGGCGACTGTACCATCCACGAATGCGCAATAGAAAAGAAGAAGCGCAGACAACTCATATACCTGGTGTATTTTCAAAATGTGCACATTTTCACAATTAACAGTTTGTGAAAACACGTCAGGATCCAGAAGCCCCATCAATTTCCAAGGGAAGGAAGAAATTGGCCGAACACAGTGTAAGACTTGTGTCATTCATGTTCGGGGCAGGGTCCGGGAATGGCATTGGGGAGGTTACTCGACGAGGGGGAGAAGAACAAGAGCGGAGATGCTGATCAAGGGCGAAACCCCTGCTGATGCTTGTGCGCTCTCATGGGTCACCTGAGAGTGTATTCCGGTGCTGCTAGATCCTGCAGGAAGTGGCGAAAGGGCAAGCGATACAGTCCCAGCCTTGGCAGTGTAGTCCCACGACCCTGGTGCAAATCCTTCCTTCTTGGCCGCCACGTGATACGCCACCCCGACCTCAAGTTTGAAAGGTGCACAGCCATCCGCAGCAGTGGTGGCAGACACGGGGCCAAATAGCGTGTCGTTGACGATCACAGAGACACCGCTTGTCCCAAAGCACATCGGGACTTCGACGACATCAAGCCCGTGCAGCTTCACCTCGAACGCGGGGCTCGGATGGTCTGTGCCATGTTGGTGAAGGTACAGTGTGTACACACCGCGCTTGGTTATGCTCGAGCGACTGACACGCACTGTCTGGTCATCAACGACAGCGGACATGGGCAACGAGATGCACGATTCCATCGATGATTGAGAGCATAGCACTGCATTGAAGCAGCTCTTGGCCATCCCGTCATGTCGGTAGCAGGCCATACGAGTCGTGTAGGACCAGAAGTTGGAGGCCGTGATTGCGAAGGTGCTCAGCCCAATGGTGTTGTTCTTAACCTCGGTGATGACTGGGGCAGTGGCCTTCAGCATCGTTACCACAGCGCCACCCACGTCGAAGTCACGGATTTGCCCCATAGGAAGAGCGAGATCGCTGACGTTACATGAGACCAGACCAACCCAGATCGGATTCGAGTCATTTGCAGTGCTATCTGGGTGGGAGGAGTGGACAGAGCACTTGCCCGACATGGTACCATTGTACCGGATCTTTGAGATGCCAGAGTAGTTCCCCCTGACTGTGAACGTGATTGCATACGTGTCATTGCCTGGGAAGACGACTGTAGGATATGGGGGCATGACGTCCCATTCGGTTTCCGGAGATTGTGTGTAGCACTTGGGGACCTCCCTGAGTTTTACAGCCGCAATTGCCAACTCGAGCTGAGCACAATCGCTGCTTGTGATCTGTATAGTAGCCGACCCACCCGACCCATTGACAGCTTTCCCGATCGTCTGGTTGCATGCCATGCTGAGATGGTCTGCATATCTGTGTGTCTGGCGTCAGAACTCGTGGTCTTTGAGATTGGTGAATGGCGCACTGGGCAAACGTGGTCATCGGTGTGTTGAGGAACTTTGCACGGGTGAATATTGCAAACGCCTTCTCAACGCCCATTCCAGTGATGCCGTGAGAGATAGATCCGTCCACGGTGATTGAAAACAGATGTCCTGGAATCAGCGAATCTGTTTTTGTGAGACCAGAGTTTGCCAGATCAGTGGCTTACTGGTATGAACTTCAGCATTGTCAGAGCCTCGGCAAGAGATCTCGTCAACAGTACTAGGATAGATGGCTGCATTCGTGTAAAAGTACATGGAGCTGGGAACCCACAGGTCACGCCACCCCCACACCGTCTCACCGGTCTTCGAGCTAAAGGCCGTGCACCACGCGGTGTTGGGGCAGTCATACGCGATGATCCACCTATTCGAGTAGCCTGAAGAGGTTGTGTTTACTCGAACGACGTATGTTTGCACAACTGGTACCTTGCTCTGGCCCAGCCCCCTCTTGGCGGACGGTGAGGTTCTTCTCTGTCAGGGTTTTGGCGTTGCTGATGAGATTTACTGCCATCGCAATGATGTCACTCCATCCCTCGTTCAGCGCTCCTGCCTCTCCCTCATACCATAGCCTGAAGTGGTCATGTCAGTGTGTCAAGACAGTGGACGACCAACTTGTCAAGAAAGTCCGTGATTCCGTGTCCGTATTCGTGCCTGTTTCGATGTTATGATAATCTGATAGAGCAAGCAGTCATACCACATGACGGTGTCTCCAACCATCCCGGGACCGAAGTGCATCGTACTGCTGTCATAGTACGCATTCCCCTCAGTGTCCATGTCATTGACGAATGTCACGATGTTGGATCCCTTGTTGTCGAAGTTGATCCTCCCGGTGAATCCTTTCCAGATCTCGTCCCTTTTCAGGTTAAGATGTGAACTTGGGGAATCGCAAGTGACAAGCGCACTCGATTGCGATGCCCTTGACAATTGTCTCGATGTCGGGCTGGTCCACGGGGAACGGCTGCCCTGGCTTCCACACGATGTTGTCCCTGGTCCCGTTGTACACAGTCGAGACGCCGCGGGTCCTCTTGGGTTTGCTCGACAGCTTCTCACCCCTCTCGACGCTCACGTACACCACAGCCTCGCTGCAGTCCACCTCCCACGCCAGCACGTTGGGCCCCGGGAGGCCCCTGAGCATCCCCTGTCGCCACACGACCTTGGAGGCTCCTGCACACACTCCCCCCGACGACGGCACGCGCTCGGCGGCGCCAACGGCCTGCTGCTCCGTGTAGACCGACCCGCTCGTCGCTCGGGTTGGCCTGTGCACATCCTCTGCATCCCTGACAACGGTGCCTGTCACGGAGACGATCTCTTCCTTGTCGTTCCACACAACCTGATCGGGACAGTGATCAATAGAGCTTTAAATGCAAAGTAATGGATTGGCGTCCGTGCAGGATTGTTGGATTGGTCCGCATTTTTGGGATATGACGGTTATTTATGAACACGTGGTAGTGGGAGAGTACCTTGAGCTCGGCGCCCATGACGGGGAGGCCGTCGTTGGTGAGCTGCCTGTGTGTCGAAATGCGCCAGCCGGGAATCTGGGGGTCCTCCGTGTCGCCCACGTACTGCAGCTTCGGCAATCCATACTGACCAGCACGCTCCACGAGCGCGTCGAGAGTGTTCTGGAGAGACTCCGCCGTGCTTTGCCCATTTCCTATCCCGAATGGGTAAGATACGGCGCGCTTCGCTTTAAATAATAAAGGGCGCTTTGTGAAAAGCGCACTGCGAGCTGATGGCATCGAGAACGGTGTCGACAGCGCGAGGAAGTGAGGACTGCCCGTAGCGCGGCTCAGAGTGCCATAGGCGACGTTGGGGACAATGGCCATGGCGATGGCTGGTATGAGCGACAACGAGAGCACTGCTAGGCGGTGGTGTGGGCCCATTTTTCTGACTCCTCCCCTGGGTTGTTCTCAACTGCTCGGTAAAACACGAAATGAGCCTTTGGACCGTTGGAGAATCTTCTGGTGCCGATATCTGACGTGTCAGTGACGGCACCAGTCACTTAGTGTGCATTTCCTTGGCAACATTGGCGCGCGGTTTTGCTAGCGTGTGATGTGGGCTGGCGCTGACCACGCGCCAATCTCTGTGGAGCGTTACTGCTGCATGGCGCCGTCTTGGACGCGAAGAGGTTATTTCTATGCAAGACGGGCTTGTTTTGGTTGTGGGTGTGTTGTGCGAAGTTGGTTGTTTTGGAGCGAAGTCCAAACAGAACGACGACGGAGTCCTTTGCAAGGGGGTGGGAGAAAGAGGAAGAGAGGGGAAGGTGGCCGAGTGATTGGGTGTACAGTACGCACTCGTGGGATGGCGCTGACACGGCCTCCGCACTTGTTGTTTCGCGTTGCCTCAAAATCAGTGCAGCAAGGGCGACTGAGCCTGCGCCTGCGCCTGTCCCTGCCCCTGGCCCTGGCCCTGTCCCTGTCCCTGTCCCTGTCCCTGCGTCTGGGACTGCCCCTGCGGCTTCCTCGCCATGTACGTGAACCCCGCGAACTCGGCCTGGTCCGCCTTGCTGATGGGCCCCGAAGACCCCGTCAGCGAGTGCGTCGGCTGCTCCTGCGTGAACGTCGGATCGATCTGGCTCGTGTCCATGCTCCCCTTCTGCTCGGGCGTCCCACCCACCGAAAGTGAGCTCTCGGTGTCGTGCAGCTCGAACTGAGCGGGAGCAGTGCGTGCCACAGGGGGGATGTAGGGGGGCTTGATCTTCTTCTGGAAGAGCATCTCCCAGTTGATGCCGCTGAAGAAGGGGTGGCGCTTGATGATGTTGGGGTCCGCGAGGCGCTTCTCGGGGTCGCGGTCGAGCAGCTGGGCCAGGAGGTCCTTGGAAGCCTCGTCGAGGTACTGCGGGAACACGAGCTGGTCTCCGATGATCTTCCGGTACATCTCCTGCACGTCCTGCGAGTAGAACGGCGGCTGCACAGCGGTGGCGTCAGTTCGTCGGGTTTGCGTCGGCTCTGCTGCTCGCGTCTCCTGCCAGGAGCGTTGCCGTGTGAATGTGGGTAGGGCACTACTCACCAGGCCAGTGAGCATCTCGAAGACCAGCGACCCGTAGCTCCACCAGTCGACAGCCTTTGTGTACCCGTTGCCGTGCAGGATCTCGGGCGCTGTTGTGGGCGGTGAGTTTCGGTATTTCGCTGGCTATGTAGTATGTTGTGTTTGTCGTGTTTGTTGTGTTGACAGTGCACAAAAGTCGAGAAAAAAGGAGTGGAGACGCGAGGAGGCGGACCGAGGTACTCGGGGGTGCCGCAGAACGTGTCGGTCTTGTCGTGGGGCTTCGTGAGGCCCTCCTTGCACAGCCCGAAGTCCGTCATGCAGATGTGCCCCTCGTCGTTGATCAGCAGGTTCTCCGGCTTCAGGTCGCTGCGCATGTGTGCGGCGGGCAGGAGAGACAGAGACAGAGAG
The DNA here is from genome assembly GCA_902651635.1 of Mastigamoeba balamuthi. Taxonomy (NCBI): domain Eukaryota; phylum Evosea; order Mastigamoebida; family Mastigamoebidae; genus Mastigamoeba; species Mastigamoeba balamuthi. The sequence goes on from CACRSC010000009.1 coordinate 186,450, forward strand.
AGAAAGGAACCCAAGCGGGTGAGCCAAAGCGTTCGGGACTGGCTGGGCTTTTTGCCCGGGTGTGGGGGGGTTTGCTGACCGGTAGATGACGCCGGCGTTATGCAGGTGCTCGAGCGCCAGCACGATCTCGGCGGCGTAGAAGCGCACGCGGTCGGGGGAGAAGCGCTTCTCGCGCTGCAGGTGGTAGAACAGCTCGCCGCCGTTGACAAAGTCGAGGATGAAGTACAGCTGTCGTTTGGCGTGAGCCAGAGCGGGGGACACTGGGGCAGGGGGAGGTGGGCGCCGTGCCTTGTCCTCTGTCTGGAAGCTGTAGTGGAGGTTGACGAGGAAGGGGTGGTGCAGCTTCTGGAGGATGTGCAGCTCGGCCATCGTGTGGTCGACCTCGTTGTGCTCGACGATGTGCGCCTTGCTCAGCACCTTCATCGCGTAGACCTGCCCGGTGGGCCTGTACCGCACCTGCATCACCTTCCCGAAGCTGCCCTTGCCCACCAGCTTCAGCAGCTCAAAGTCCTCCTGGCTCACCTTGGTCTGCGCGTTTGCGCGCACGTGCCCCCCAAGCGGAGCAAAGAAAGTTGCACTGTTCAGTAACCGCGGGCGCCGGCGGCGGGAAATATTTACTGTCCGCGCGTACGATTTGCTGCGCGGGCGGGTTGATCTCGACGAGGACGTTGTTCAGCGCCTCGACCCACGCGTCGCGCTCCTGCGCCGTGTCCGCGATCATGTAGTACGTGCGCGACGGCGTCTGGATCTGGAACGCGTTGATCTTGCCCCGCAGGTCCACTGCCTTGATGTGCCCCGCCATCTCCAGCGACAGCGCCCCCTTGGGCAGCCGGTCCTGCGCGAGCGCGGCGCGCGGGCGCGTGGCCCCGCGTTGGTTCGTATCGCGAAAAATATCTGGAAAATGTTGAGGCGGGTGCGCGCACGCCCTCCTTGGCGAAGTAGCGGACTTGGTGGTCCTCGAGGACGAAGAAGCGCCGCTTCCACGACTTCCACGTGCCGCCCTGCTTGGTCAGCCACCCGGTCTTGACGATGGCCATGCTTTCCGTGCTGTTTTGCGTGCTGCCGCTGCTGTGGGGGCCTGCTGGTGCCGGTCGGTGCGGTTTCGCAGGTGCGACTGCCTCTGCCGAGGGGGTGTGGGGAAGGAAATCTAGATAGATTTGCCTCTCAGTGACGCTGGCACCCCCAAAAGGGCGCTTTTCCGTTTCGCCCGCGGGGATCCGAGAAAGTGCACCGCATGTTCTCGAATCTCGACGGAGCGGATTATTGCTGTACATGTTCAAAAACGAGCTCTTCTATTCATTTCTGCCAGTTTCAAGTTCCATACCGGAAAAAAGAGGGGTTGGGCACCCCAAAAAACACAGAGAAAAATCAGCAGCAAACAAACGTAGGGACAAACAGGTAGACAATCGGAGCGAGTGTTGAGATGAGCCCGAACCCCTTGGCGGGTGTGAGTTAAATGTGCATTGTGCGTGAATGTTTAAGTGATTGCAAGACGGGCAGGTGGGGTGTGGGGAAGGGAGAGCGAGAGAGAGAGGGAGGAGTGAAGATGACGTGAGACCGCCTGGCTACATGGCGACTCAGCGCTTCCTGAGGTGCCAGAGGCAGTACGCCGAGCTCTCGGGCGACGAGGCCCACACAGTCGACTCGGTCTCGCTCTCGAGGTACGCCGCGAACGAGCGCGCCGCCATGACTCTGCATTCGAGCTTGGCCAGCCTGCACACGCTGGCCCTCGACACGGCGTCGTAGCACTCGACGGTGCCGTCCTCGCACCCGACCAGGCACACGTTCTGCATCAGCATCGCGCCGTCGGCCTCGGACGACAGCGAGATGGTCGCGACGACGGCGCCGGCCGTGTCGACGACGTAGATGGATCGCCCGCAAACGGCCCAGGCGAACTCGCCCGCGGGGAGCATCTGGACGACCTTCTTGGCGCGCGGCAGCGTGATCTGCCTGATGGGCTGGCTGGCGGCCACGGAGATGACCGTCACGACGCCGATGCCTCCGACCCACACAAAGTCGGCGGCGGGGCTCTGGCAGGCGCAGGTGACGGCGTGGTCGACTATCATGCGCGACTTGACCTTGCCCTGCTTGTTCAGCACGACTATGTGGCAGTCGGTCTGCGACGTGGCGCAGCTCCACACGCGCAGGTGGTTGGCGATGTCGAGCACCAGCAGGCACCGTATCATCTTGTGGTCCGAGTCGTGCACGAGCACCTTCTTCCACTCAAACGCCGGGTGCTGCACGCACAGCCCGCGGTGAGTCCGCGCGGAGGGCTGCGCAGGCGCCAGCGGGGGGGGAGGGAGAGGGGAGCGCACCCTGGGGTTGAGGACGTAGATGTCGCCCTCCTCCGAGGAGCACCAGACCTTGGAGCTGACAGAGGCGATGCTGTAGATGCGGCCCGTGTGCAGGCGCAGGCGCGAGACGAGCTCGCCCGTCACGGCCTTGTGCACCAGCACGTAGCCGCTGCCCGTGCCCGCGTAGACGTTCTTGCCGTGTCGCAGCAGCGACCACACGGCGAGCTTGTCGGGCACGTCGACCGACCGCGGCACGAGGTCCGTCAGGAACCCGCTCTTGATCGTGCGCAGCGACGTGGCCTCCTGCCTCTCCTGCCTCGACTCTGTCTTGGCGCTGCCCGAGCCGTCGGCGCTGTGGTTGCTGCTGCTGCTGCCGCTCCTCCTGTGGCAGCGCAGCGACGAGAACCTCTTGACCTCGGGCAGCGCGCTGATCTCCTGCGGGTCCGCGCAGGACGTCTTGCCGTACGAGCGGCGCTCGGTGGGCTCGGGGCTCCGGATGGGCTCCTTGACCGACTCGAACGACTTGCGGCGGTCCTTGACAGAGATCTCGAGCGGCGGCCCCAGTATCGGCGGCGGGGGGCTCGTCAGCGAGTCGCCGTGCTTGTGCCGCAGCCCCGTCGCCGTCACGACCGTCTCGGTCTTGCTGTGCCTGTGTATCTCTGCCACGTGCACGGGCACCGGCTTGGTCTGCTCCAGCGCCGTCAGCGACTTCCTGACCGACGAGAACGAGATCGAGGGGTCGTGCGACGTCCGCAGCTTCGCGAGGCTCCGCGGGCTCAGCATCACGCTCTGCGTGCTCGACGTCGCCGGGCGCGACCTGTCCAGGCTCGGGCTTCGCGACGTCGACGGCGCGCGAGTGTCCTTGGGCCTGTGCGCGCTCGCGCGGCGGGCGGCGTCGCGGTCGTCGTCGCTCGACAGCTCGACGCTGCCCGACCGCGGGATCGGCCGCACGTGCGACGCCGCCCGCCGTATCTTCTCCTCCTTGAGCGCCTTGCACTCCTCGGGCCTGTCCTTCTTGATCACGTCGACGATGCGGCGCACGCCCTCCGAGTCCCGCGTGACCGACAGCTCGCGCTGCAAGCGGAACGCGCGCGCGCCCACCCCATCGCAGTGATGTCACGCAGGCAAACGCCAGGAAACAGGAAACAGGAAACGGGAAAGGGGGGCAGGAAAACTGACATAGAGCGGCGAGCTTTTGAACTTGTAGAACCAGCGGTGCTGGAGCAGCTCTCGGGCGGTGGGCCGCTGGTCGGCGTCCTTGCTGAAGCACGCGGTCAGCAGCTGCGTCAGCTCCTGGAGAGGGGGGAGGAGGACGACGGCGGCGGCGACAGCGGTTGCGGGGGGGCGCAGCGTTTTGTTGGCGCAGGAGAAACGTGACGTCATGTGCGAATGTATGGTTGGGCGAACAGGCGAGAACGTCTTGGGGATCTCGATGGTGCTCTGGACGGTGCGGAACATGGCGGCCATGGGGCTGAGCCCGAAGTTGGGCGGCTCGCCCGTCAGCAGCTCGATAATCGTGCACGCAAAGCTCCATATGTCCGACGGGAACGAATACGGCCTCCCCTCAATCACCTCCGGGGCCACTGCACAGGCGTAGGGAGGGGGGAGGCGAGGGAGACGCCAGGTCCATCAGAGGGCGGTCGCTTTGGTGGCTCCCCATGCCCCGCAGGGGGACTCAACTCCAGTAGGGCGAGCCAAGCACGGTGGTCCTCTTGAACATGCCCTCCACAACGGCTGCCACTCCAAAGTCTGCCAGCTTCGCAGCCCCGTCTTTCATCAGCAGCACTGGCACGGTGCCCCCAACGGCTCGTCAGCGGAGAGGGGGCGGGCAGAGGGAGGGGCGGCGGGCAGTCCAGACCGTTGCCAGCCTTGAGGTCGCGGTGTATGATGTTGCTGGCGTGCAGGTACTCGAGTGCGCGCGCGATCTGCTCGGCGTAGACGCAGACGACCTCCTCCGTCACGACGTCCAGCACCTTCGTGACGAACTTGAGCAGCGACCCGCCCTCCGCCAGCCTGGCAAGCCGAGCGAGGCGCGCAGCAGCAGCAGCAGAGGCCGGCGTGCCGGATTTCCGTTGTTGGTGAGTGGGGGGAGGGGCAACAAACATGCAGCGTGAAATGGCTGGGCTGGTGGGGGGGGACCACAACAAGACAGCGAGCGCACTCGAGAACAATGTTGAGAAATTGGTCGTCCTGAGAGCGGGCGGGCGGGTCAGGCGTGGGGCATTGGGGGGGGAGGGAGCGCGTGCCTTGTGGCAGTCGAAGATGCGCAGGATGTTCGGGTGCTTGAGGCGCTTCATGAGGGCGACCTCTTCCTGGGGGCCCATAGCCCACGCAAGGGCCGCGTGTCAGTCACTGGGGGAAGCGCACGCACTCCGGGTGATTCTCTTTCGGGTTAAGGTGCACAACTCCCGCCGCAACAGAAGGCGCATCGCACGCCGGGGCCACCCCTCCCGGAGGCTTCTGTGCACCTCGTGTTCCCGCGCACTCGAAGTGGGGGAGCCCCAAGAGGGGAAAAACGGGCGGGTGAGAGCAAAGGGGGAAGACGAGGGGGAGAGGGAGAAGAGAGAGAGGGAGGGGAGCTGCGCGGTTGCACCATCACTCGGTCGATCTCGTCAGGGCCCATCTCCGTAGCGTCGAATCGCTTGATGGCGACATACACGTGCGTCTCGTTCCAGAACGCCTTGTACACCGACGCGAACGCGCCCTTGCCCACGCGCTCCATCATGGTCTGCCAGCCGCCGCCCCGTAGATTCGCCGCCCGCGCGTTCCGTGGCGCCGCCGCGCGCGCCGGCGCGGATTAAAAAATCAGGCCCGCGGTTTGTCAGCACAGAACGGGAGGGGGCCCCCTCTCTGTAGCGGACGCACGAAGGAGCCGAAGGGTGTGCGGACGACAGGGCAGGGGTCCGAGGGCGTGCAGAGCGGCGACGACTCGGCGCTCGACATGCCGAGCGTGATCGAGTCGAGGTTGAGCACGCAGCACTCCCTGTCCGCGGGCTGCTGGCCCGCTTTTGCCGACATGTGGCGACCCCCAGCCGAGCGACAGAGGCGGCCCTTCCGCAGGCGATTTTCGCTTCGCACGCACAGAACCGGCGGGAGCACCACGAGCGGGTCGTGCAGAACGGGGGAGTGGCCCGAACACGCCGGTTCAGGGCACTTGAGGTGTGGGTGAGAAGAATGAAAATCAAAAAGAAAAAAGTGTGTTTGGGAATTTCGGACAGCCGGAAAAATTGGAGGTTCGGGGCTTCGATCCCCGTGCCTCTCCCATGCCAAGGGAGTGCTCTACCAAGTGAGCTAAACCCCCACTTCACATTCATGATCTGGCGGGAAGAACATTGGGGCTCCGCCCGTGCCCGGTTCTCGCGGGAGAAATTGCTCTGCATCAGGAATACAAAACCGAAATGGACCGCCTCCGCGCGTCTGGCCCCGCCCACTCGCTGCAGGATCTCAGCGCCCGCGTCCTCGCAGCGCGGGCGCACGGCCTGCCTGCCGCCGGGACGCTTCCCGAAGACGTCGTGCGGATACTTCTCTCTGCCGCCTGCGATACCTTCGAGCCGCGCGGCTCCTGCGGCTTCAGCGACCCCGACGCTCCGGACGCCTGCACGTGCGCTCAGGACAGCGCCGCGGCGGCCGTGCTGACCTCGCTGCTGGTCCCGCACCTGCGGGAGCTCGACCTGGGCCCTCTGGACTGGCGCGTCGCCCACCTGGGACCGGACTTCTTCGACCGCGTGGCCTCGAGCTGCACAGCGCTGTCGTCGCTCGCTGTGCACTGCCACCCGAGGCTCAAGTGCGCTCCCTGCCCGCTGCCAGCCTCAGCCGAGCCAACCGCAGCTGCGGCCCTGCAGGGACACGGACGCCTACGCGCTCCTGAAACGGCTGCCGCTGCAGAGGCTGTCGCTCAGATCCTGCTCGGCCCTCACGGAGCTGTGCCCCGTCGTCATCGCGTGCCGCCCAGGGGCCCTCGACCTGTCGTGCAACCTCGTCGAGGTCAGCAGCCCCCCCCCCCAGAGGCCCCTCTCGTTGCGCGGCGCAGGCTCACGGTGGGGCTGGTCCAGCTGGACCTAGAGGGGTGCAAGAGGTTCGAGGGCGAGACGCTGGGCGTGCTGGCGACGCAGTGCATGAGAGGCCTGCGCGTGCTCAACCTCAAGGGCTGCTCGTTCGTGCAGCCGGCACCGCTCGTAGCGGCGATCCGCACGGCGGGGGCCAACCTCGAGTCGCTCAACGTCGCAGACTGCGCCAGCCTGACGGACGCTGTCCTGGATTGCATCGCGGAGCACTGCCCCAACCTCTCGGAGCTCAACGCTTCGTGGTGCGAGCTGCTGACCGACAAGGGCGTGCAGAACGTGTGCGAGCACTGCACGAGCCTGGCGTCGCTGAAGCTGCGGGCGTGCACAAGCGTCTCGGGGCTCAGCGTTCGAACGGCTGCCCGCCGCCTCCGGGGGAGGCTGCTCAGGCTCGACGTGTCGCGGTGCGACTCTGTCAGCTCGGAGGACGTTTCTGAACTGGTGGAGTACTGTCCGTCCTTGACGAGGCTGAGCCTCTCGTGGTGCGACAGTTTGACCAACGCAGTTGCTTCCGAGTGCGTGCTCGATCCGGAGACCCAGACGTCAGGCAGTCTAACTTGGCCATGCAGGTTGTTCGAGAGATGCCCATACCTGGAGAAGATCAGCCTGGCTGGGTGCAAGATGCTCACGATGGACTGCTTCCGAGAAATCCCCAGGCGGCAGTGCTCACAGACGTTGCGCTGGATGGATCTGTCCTGCATAAATTGCTTGGAGTGCGTGCTTGACAGACTAGCACAGAATCTCATTATGCACCAGATCCTACGAGCTAGAGTGGCTGGTGTCGAACTGCAGAAATAGCACCCTGCAGATACTCGACTACTACGGTGAAGTGGTTTCTCGGGACACAATCAAACAACACCAGTGAGCGCAAAGGCGCACTCTGGCCACCCTTTTCAAGCTTGTTCCCTCAATCGCATTACAAGTAGGGACCAATTGGCCTCGGGTGATCATCCACAGTCACATTATTGACTCAATTGATCCATTCTCGGAACCTGTTTGGCCGTCTCTCGATGCAGTCAATAAAAGACGAACGTGGGGAGGCCGAGGAGTACATAGTGCAGGGGAGAATTGTCAGGCGATGCAATGTGGATGCCAAAGACGAGCAGAACTTGCCTCATCGTGTCTCCACGCCGATTGACACTGAAGTAAGCAGGTCCTCTGTGACTGCCGCTTCGCCCCACGCCTCCAGGCCTGCATCACGAGAAATCACGTAGGTTGAATCAAACGCCTGCAGTCGCGGCATGAAAGCCCTCATTCGATGTGATCTTTCATTTCTAGGTGTCGTCTTCGTGCTGTTCGGCCTGGGCCTCTGCCTCGGCGTCATCGGCGACAAGCGAGGACTCTGGGGCCTTGCCCTCCGCCGTTACAGCAGTGGCAGCACCAGCGGCCTTAAGGAGCTCGAGCCTCACCTCGGGCACGAGCTTCACGCCCTCGGCGTTGACGACCAGATAACCCGTTCGGAGGCTCTCCTCGAGCTCCTTGACCCAGTTGCCCATGACGCTCTCGGCCTTCTCGCGCTCGGCCACGTACGAGTAGAGCCTCGCCAGCTTAAACTCCTCGATCTCCGACGTCCACCTGCCCGAGCCCACGGCTTCGTGTATCGAGTTGCGGCCGTTGTTGTAGACCTCAAAGATGGGCTCGGCGAGCATCAGGCCCAGCGCGGGGGCCGTGGGCGCCAGGCACTTGTCCTGCGAGAAGACGACACGCAGGATGGCCTGCGCCAGCTCGGCGCTCACGCGGGCCCGCACGAGCAGCAGGAGCAGCCCGACCATCTTGCGGATCTGCAGCAGCATGAAGCTCTGCCCGTGTATGCGGATCACCGCGTAGGGCCCCGCGTCGGCGGGGCTGCGCGGGGCGACGTCGACGCGGGCCAGCTGGGCCGAGAGCACGTGGCGCTTGGCGCTGCTGTCCGAGGGCTTCTTGCGCACGGTGAAGTTGTGGTAGTTGTGCGTGCCCTCGAAGGCCTTGAGCACGAGCCTCGCTATCTCCTCGCCCCCCTCGCCGATGCGCAGCGCCGAGGCCGGCATGATGTACTCGTACACGCGCGAGTCGCACCTGTCGCGTGACACCACAAGCCATAAGTTACGTCACCAAAAGCGCACAGACGCCGCACGCCATGTCATCTCGCCGACGCGCGTGGCAGCGGAACTGGCGGGGAAGAAGGGGAAGGAGAAGGGGAAGGGGGAGCCTCCTCCCCTGTCTGGCGCTCACCTCTTCTTGGCGCAGAAGGTGCCGGTGACGCGGCTGAGGCCGTAGACGTGGATGTCCTGGGGCAGCGCCGCGTTGAGCTTGGCGGCGAGCTCCTCGGCGGGGCACGTGCTGACGACCTGCAGCCCCACGACGTTGACGGCGGCGCTGACGCCCTTGTCCGTGCGCGCGCACCGCGACCACGCGACCTTCTTGAAGCTGCCCGCGTTGGCGCCCGAGATGGCCCCGGCCTCGCACAGCGCGCCCTCGAGGCAGCGCTCGACCGTCGGCAGGCACGCGGCCTCCCCCGTCGTCACCTGCAGCCCGTGGTACGCGCCCCCCAGGTACCCGAACATCACCGCCATCCGCCGCTTGGGCCCCGCGCGCGCCTCCTGCGAGGGCAGAGAGAGAGAATGAGAATGAGAATGAGTTTATTCCGATCCGGATCTCGAAAATAGCGGGGACCTTGCGGGTGGCGTCGTCGGGGGCGGCGGAGGCGGTGGACCACGTGCCCGTGGCGGCGGTGCGCGCGGCCTTGGCTGGGGGCTCGGCGTCGGGGGCTGCAGGGGCAGGGGCCGCGGGGGCGCCCTCGGGCTCGGCGGAGCGCTTCATGCAGGACTCTGAGCGCTGACTGACGGATTACAATCTCGATTCTCTGCTGGTCGATATCTCCATATCTGCTTACGTAATTCACGCACGCGGCATGCAAGCATGTATGCCCGCAACAGGAGGGAGACCAACGCGAACTGCGACGATATGCGCTCCCACGCCCACCAATAGTAGCGCCGATTCGGCCAGATCTGCTGGTGTGCTCACTGATCCCGGCAGCGACTGCGGTGCTCCCGTCTCCGAAGTCCAGACCCGAAACCCGCCCAGACAGCGTCCTGTTTGCAAGGGGAGGGAACGAGCATGTCGCTGCTGGCATGTACTTGTGCCCACCAGAAGAGGCATAAAAATCGCAGCCCGGTCCCGCAGGCATTTAGAAAATCGCAGCAGGCGGGTGTGAGTCTCGGTGCTCCCCCTTGAGCGCGCGCGGCCGATGGACGACGACGTGCTGTGGGAGGAAGAGGGCTTCGAGGCCGCCGACGAGGGGCTCATCAACCGCAGCACCCCGCGCCTCATCAGCCGCAAGCGCCAGCACGGCGTCAACGTGGGCCGCATTCTGCCCGCGTCGTTTCTGAAGCGGAAATTCGGTTTGATATTAAGTGCTCTCCCCCCGAGACAAATTCCTGATGAGATCCTCTCTCTCTCTCTCTCGCTCTCTCCCTTTCGCCCGGCCCCCCCCCACGCCGACAGCGTCCANTCCTGATGAGATCCTCTCTCTCTCTCTCTCTCTCTCTCTCTCTCTCTCTCTCTCTCTCTCTCTCTCGCTCTCTCCCTTTCGCGGCCCCCCCCCCAGCCGACAGCGTCCATTGGCTCCTGGGGGTGAGCTGGATGAGACTGTTCCTGTTCATATCGATCGCCTTCCTGATCCGCCACATGTTCTTCACGCTGATCTTCTTCTTCTGTGCGGGGAGATCCCAGTTCCTCGTACGATCAGGAATCTGACATCGGTGCAAATATCCGGAATCTCGCAGTCATGCCGCACTCGGACTACATGCTGAACCCGCACGAGTCGGAGTTCGACAGGTTCCTGGACTCGCTGTGGTTCGTGGTGATGACGGGCGAGGACATCGGGGGTTACGGCCGCTTCGCGACGCAGTCGCTGGCGGCGAACCTGACGGTGTTCTTCCAGCTGTGGACGAGCAACCTCTGGTTCGCCTGCCTCAACGGCATCGTCTTCCTCAAGGTCGCCCGCCCCTCGCGCATCGCCCGCACGATCCTCTTCAGCTCCGTCGCCGTCGTCAACGCCGGCGAGGAGTGGTACGACGAGCAGCGCCACGTGTACACGCGGGGGGCCTGCCCGTCGCTGTGCGTGCGCATGGCGACGACGCGCAAGCTGCTGTCGAGGCCCAAGGCCGTCGTCATCATGCTGTGCTCCGAGGACCCCGAGGGGGGCGTGCCGAGGCCCGGGGGCCCGCGGGTGCGGAGGTCGTACGAGCTCAACTACGAGCTCTTCCACCAGCGCGGGCAGAGGACGAGGGACACGTACTACAGCGCCCCGTACATGTACCTGCCCCTGACCTTCGTCATCAACATGGACAAGGGCCAGCCCCCAGCTCTCACTGCTGCCACCCCCGAGGCCCTCGCGGAATCCGAGGTCGAGATTATCTTCATTGTCGAGTGAGTGTGGCCTCTCCCTTCGGGTCCTCGCCCTCGTGCCCCAGTTTCTCCCTGGTCTTCTGTTTTGCGCTTCTGTTGTTCCTGACCTGTGTTGACCTGGGCGAATACCTGGGAGCTGCCCTGGAGCTCGTGGTTGGCCTCTCAGACGCGTTCATTGCCACCCTGAGTCGTTCACTCAACGCTGTACATTTCAGAGGCGTGGACGAGGCCACGTCGGCGACGGTGCAGGCGAGGTGGTCGTATGTCGCGGACGAGGTCCTGTGGGACGCCAGGTTCAAGCCGATGGTCAGCGAGACGGCGGGGCGCGTCGAGGGCCGCGAGCGTGGCTTCGATGTGGACTTCAGCAAGATCAGCGACATCGAGTTCCTGCAGAGGACCGTCATCAAGGAGGACACTGTCCACTATGCGCCACACTGAGCCGAGCCACACCATCTTCTCCCGCCCGTGTAACACAGCAACACTGCCCTTTTGAATACAACTGTGACTTTTGTGGTGAAGTGGGCGTAAACCCCTGAGCTGTCTCTGATGACGTCTCAGTACACCATGAGGAGTAGATGTGTTACACAGCCTCTCCAAGACGTGTGAGCGAAATGAAGTCCGCAGTTTTTTTTTGCCCGGGCTGCGCCCGAAAAATGAAGCACCCCATTACGGCGCGAAGCAATCGAGTGTGGTTGTTATTTCTTCCACGCAGTACACGGGCGTCGAAGGGAGAATCCAGTTTCCCAAGCAATCCTGCTCTAGGTGAGCTGGCCGTTTTCCTGTTCCGCCACGCAGCTCAACTCGACCAGAAACGCGAATCCGGCCAAACGAGGACACGACGCTATCTGCCAGACAATGCGCGACACCAAGTCTTCATGGCGGAACAAGTCCCTGAGGCATCTCTCGTCCTTCAACACCTGCGGGATTGTGAGGAAGACCGAAGGAAAGCGCCAGCCAAATAAGTAATCTGAAGTTCATCGCACCAGTGTCGTGAGAGCGACAAACAGGCTGTACGTTGTGTCCACGTTCTTCTCCGTCAGGATCATCTTCTCCAGAACTGACGCGCACTGCAGCAACGCCTCAGACAGGAAGCAGAGCGTTGCGATGCTGCAGGGATGAACAGGAGAAGGTCAGTGCGAAGCTGGTTGATCGTCTGCTACCCACTTGATCAGAACGATCGATAGTGGCTGCCGCACTTCGTCCGCAGGCGACTCGCACAGAGCGAGAGCGTACTGCTGGAACGAGGGACTCTTGGCAACGAAATTGACCGTTCGATAGGACCTGCGCGGGCGCCGGTGAGGACACGCCAGAGGAGCGGGCAGGGAGGGCCACGACTCACGACGTGAGGTTGGCGAACAGCCGGGCGAGCCCGACGTGCGACGCGAACGGCGCCGTCTCGATGGGCACGCGCCGCACCAGCAAATCGACGAGGGGCGCGGCGTCCTCGCGGATGCTGGACTGCACAGCGGGGTGCAGCACAACGTACCGCATCAGGTCGAGGAGCTCGTACGGCAGCACAGGGACGACCAGCGCCATCAACTCCACGCGCGACCACCAGTTTGCCTGCAGGCGCTGAGACGCCTCCGCGTCCCCCGCGAGTGCCTTCCTGACCACGTCGACGACGTCGGCGGCGAGTTCCGCGGGCATGTGCTTCGACAGGACGGGCTCCTCCTCGTATCTCACTCCCCCTGCCCGGATAAAGCGCCGCGCAGAGGCCAGCAGCTCCTCGGGGATGGCTGGGGCCTGCGGGTACTTTGGCACGATCGGGGGGTCGAGGCTGGGCGCCTCGGCACCCTGCTGGAGCCGCAGCAGGTAGAGGCGGATGACGTCCGCCTTCCTGTAGTCCCTCTCCTCGTCGAGGTGGAACTGCGACGCGAAGCTGCGCAGCGCCTCGTCAACGGGCACTGAGCAAGTTGTGAGCCACAGGGCGCGGACCGGGTGGCGCGACCTCGGGTGTCGTAGTCGAAGAAAGACGTCGAGTGCCCGAGCTGCACGGGGATGCGCACCACTCGAGGTATCCGCCTGGCCAGCGCCTTGGCCGCGGGCGGCGCCTGCATGCTCTCGGCACTGTCGACGTACGCCGCGACGAGCGCGCAGGGGTCCTCGCCCGAGGCCAGGAACGCCACGGGAAGCGGCGGCCAGGCGATCGAGCGGCCCCGCGGGGTGTCCGCCGGCGCCAGGGCCACAAAGTGGCGCATCTCGCCCGAGGCCCAGGCGAGCGCGATGGGGCGCCTGGAGCTGACCTCCTCCGGGGGGATGCGGACGGGGAGGAAGACCGCGGCGGCGCCACCCTCGGCGAGCACCTGCGTCCTCGCGACGTCCCAGTCGCTCGCGAAGACGAGTATCGGGCGGCGGATGGCGTTTGCGAGCGCGAAGCAGTGGAGGAACTCGAGGTACTGCCCCGGCGTCTCCGCGGCCCTCACAATCGACTCCCACCACGCGTCATCGCTCTTCCCTGGAAAAAAACAACCGGAGTGTAAGACGCGGGAACCGACCGGGGGGGCGGGGAAAAGCGGTGCGAAAACCGAGCAGAGTCCGGGCGCGATAAAACGGGGCGTTGTCTTTGAGCTCGGCGGCCATCGCGTGACGCAATGCCACGTCATGCGTCTCTACTCCCCACATGGCGCGCGAGACGGCGTGCAGCAGGCAGTTGCCGTCGCCCGTCGTGGAGAGCGGGAACACGTCTGCGCGGACGCGGACGCCACGTGTCCTCAGCGTCGCGTCGAGGTAGCGGCACGCGAGCTCGTCGACGTCGCCCGCGAGCTCGGCCACGGCGGGCACGCCCTCGGCCGACGCCGGGTACGCGAAGGTGGTGGTCGTGGGCGGCATCCTGGTGCCCCCGCCGCGGGCGACGGCGCCGACGAGCTGGCAGAGCAGACACATCGGAACCTCGATGCCCTTCAATTGAAGGGCCGATATTGTCACTCTGTTTGATTTCAGCGCAGATATTTTGGACCTTCGACGTCCGAGATATTTTCGGTTCTTGTTCGGCAGGACGCTCCAGGCGGTCTGGGCGAGCTTTCTTGGCGGCGATGGCCGTGCGATGCGCATCGAGATACTGTGGTGCGCGATCTGGTGGGATTGAGCGCCACCGAGATCGGGAATTTCCAGCCCAGATCCGTCAGTTTTCAGTCCGCATTACGGAATGGCGTCTTCGCCGTGCGCGGTCTGCCAGAAGCGCGTGTACAGCTTCGAGCGCGTCCTCGCCGGCGACCACTGCTTCCACTTCACGTGCTTCCGCTGTGCGTCGCCAGCGAGCTGGCACACTCGGCTTCATTTTTTCGCACTGGCCCCCCCACCCCCACCAACCGGCGTTCGCCCCTTTTGCATTCATCCAGGTCACGAATGCGGCGAGCCCCTTTCCAGGGCCACATTCGGCGGGTGCGTCGCCACGACGGTGTTCTGCCAGCGCCACCTCTCGTGTGCGCTGGGCCTCGCGACCTCGAGCGCCGAGGAGGCCGTCCGGGCTGTCAGTGCCGCTGCGAGCGCGGTGCTCAGCCAGCAGCAGCCCTCGCCCAGCGTCCCGGAACTCCTGCAACCGACGCCGGTCCTGGCGCCAAACGCCTCCCTGAAGGCGAGACTCCCAGCTTCGGACGAGGCGCAGCAGCGGTCGGAGAGCACCCGGGCGATCGAGGGGCAGGAGGTGTTCGTGATGCCCGTCAGGAGGGTCCTGTCTGACATGTCGCAGTCGCCGATCGCGCCTCCTCCAGCGCCCTCGAGCGCCCCAGGGCATCAGCAGCAGCAGCAGCCCAGGATTGTCGTACGGCAGGCGCCCCCGCAGCGACAGAGGGCAGACGTGCCGTCGTGGCCGGCGACGAGCTCCGCGGCTGCTGTACCCATCCAGCCCATCCAGCCCATCCAGCCCGCCCGCAAGGCAGTTCCCGTCGCCGAGGCACCACACGCGGCCGCGGCGCGACGGACGAAGACTGTGAGGTTCGACCTGCCCAGCATCCCACGTGTGCTCTCGCCTGCAGACGTCGTGCCCCTCAAGAGGTCGCCCGGGAGAAGCCCCAGAGACCCCGTCGATGCAACACAGTCGCTCAGAGAGGAGCTGGCTAAGACTCAGGAGGCCCTGCGCGAGGCCCAGATGAGGGCAGAGGCTGCAGAGAGGCTCTCCTCTGAGAGGCTGCGGCGGGAGATGGCCAAGACCGACAAGATGGCTGCGGAGCTCGCACTTCTCCGTACGAGACAGCAGAAGCAGGCGCCGAGCAGAGCCGACTCCCGCGTGCGGTCGACCGTGTCCTTCGGCAACGCGTCGCCCATCAAGAGGGCCGCGGGCCGCGAGCCCCTCTCGGCGTGCGCTCTGCTACTGCCGCAGAACGGTGTTACGAAGGCTCCACCGCCGTACGTTGACGGCGAGTGGTACGGGCAGCTCTCGGGAGGCGCGGACTCGACGAGGAACCCGCAGTTCGCTCTGCTGCTCCCGACGTCGGCAGCCAAGGTCAAAATCACGCTGAACGTGCTCGAGACCAGCTCGGCACACACACCACCCCAGGTCTCCGTGCTCCGCAGTCCGACAGGATCCAGTACGAACAACCCACAGACTTCGCTGGCTGATTGGGCCTCCAGGAATCCTCGAGTTCACCCCGGGCAACGTATGTGCGAAGGCCGTTGGTGCGCACGGACAGAACGGCGGTGCGTCGTCTGTCCAATGGAGCCTGCGACTGATAATGCGTACTGCAGTCTCTCTCGAGACTAAGCTGCCGAGTACGACCGGTCAGACGTGCTTCGTAATAATACCGTCGCTTGCTGCGCCTGGGGTCACGGGCAAGTTCAGGTCAGCGTTACTAGTATCGCTCAGACAACGCTGACAGGGCCACAATTTACATCGCAGACTCCATGTGAAGTCCGAGGGGTCCTGCCACTACCTGCGAGAGTTACCGTCAGCGTCGTGCATCAGCATTACGGTACGCGAGGGGGTGAGGTGCACTCGCCCTCGCTGACTCTCCAGTGCAGTCGAAGTGGGAGAGAGGGCTCTGCGGGGGATTCAAGTCGTCCAGGAACCCGCAATTCAGAGTCCACTCGTCGAAGCCGTGCTTTGTGTCGGTTACCCTCACTGCGGCCGCGTCGTCCAACCCCGACCACGGTTTGGCCATCGTCGTGTGCAAGCCGGCGCCTCGTGCGTTCTCATCCCGACATTGCAACCGACTGAGCTTTGTGGCAAGTGAGAGACAACCACGCGCGAAAGTTCGTGGACGATGCGAGTGTGGTGGGGACAAGCACTCTGCGCAACACCCTATGCAGTGCGGGTTATCCCGCTTGCTGCCGTCTTCTGAACGCAATCCGCACAGCGTCGTATGGGTTCTCGCTCGAGGAGGCCGGGCAGACCGTTGTTGTCGTCGCTTGCCGCGGGAACTCCGGGGCGCACACGTGTTGCGATTTCGAGGTCGCGTTCGAGAGCGACGACCCCGCTCTGGCCGTCTCGCATCTCGAGCAGCAGCAGGCGGTTGAGGAGGAGCCCATCGCTGGGGACTCGTGTGCTGCGATCATCGAGAGAGAGACCGCGCTACCCGGCAGGCCGGAAATTGTCCGCGACAGCGCCGCAGACGAGATCGTTGCGCAGCTGCGCAAGACGCTCAAGACGTTCCGCGACTCTGTGTTCCCCCCGGGCCAGCACTCGTTGGTCGGGAGCTCCGAGGGCCCCCTGGGGTTCTCGGCGTTCAAGTGGCGCAGACTCTCGGCGTTCCTGGACTGCCCGTGCCTGCGCGACGGCGCCCTGCCCATGGGGTTCGAGGACACGCTGCAGCAGGGGGCGTATGGCAACGGGTGGTTCCTGAGGGCTGTGTACACAGTGGCGAAGCACTATCCTGGGCAGCTGGAGAGCCTCTTCACCTCGACAGAGTGCAGGGACTCTGGAGTGTTCGAACACCCTCCATTTCCGCATTCTGACGCACTTCACAGATTCGGAATCAAGCTGTTCTGGGAGGGCGAGTGGAGGCACGTCGTCGTGGACGACTACTTCCCCCTGATCGACGGGCTGACCCCGCCATTCGCGCACTGTAGCAACCGTACGAGCGGGACACAAGTATCGTCTTCTCACTGAATGACAGTGAACGTCGTGTGGCCCATGGTGCTTGAGAAGGCGATTGCAAAGCTGCACGGATCGTACCTCTCCTACGCAAAGCGGATGATGGCATCGTCCGGGTTCTCTCTGATCGTCTCGGCGCTCACAGGGGCGGACGCAGAGATATAGTGAGCCCTCCATTTCCCATCCGTTCGTCTGCACGCACGCACACTGAGAGCAGTCTCGTTATACAGCGAAGTTCACAGGAGCGCCATGGACATGCGCCTGTTCGACACCCTCCACGCGTCGCACCAATACAAGTGGGGGTTAAACGACGTCATCACTCCTCTGACCCTTCCTAGGTGGCACGTGGGGCTCTTCGCGCGCACAAAGCACAACGCGCCCGCGCAGAACCTCCCGTGTGTTGTCACGTCGTCCAGAGTGGCCGAGGGCGTGCCGTTCATGAGGGTCGCGCACCACTCTGGGTCTGCTGCTGCGTGGGATGGCACCTGGGCGGAGGATAGCAAGCTGTGGACGTTCGAGCTGATGGCTGCCCTGAGGCTGACAAAGAACGCCGAGTCCGAGTTCTGGGCAGGCTACTACGAGGTCTGTCGCTCCTTCGAGTATGCCTACATCGCCCGCGTGCCGTCCGACAGTCTTCCGCACCTCACATGCTTGGAGGTGCGCCAATGCAGCGCACAGAGTCATATTACTCACCACGGGGGCCCAGGGAATGTGGACAGCTGCAGCGTGTGGGGGTCTCGGCTCGGCCTCGAACCCGCAGTTCTCGTTCAGGATCGAGGAGAAGAGCAAGCACTCTGCCCGAGTTCTTGTCAAGGCGCGGATGGACGACTCCTCTTCGCCTCCTGTCCAGCCGACGATTTTTCTCTTCAGAAGTGGTGCTCTATCAACTGAAAGCCCCCTCTTAAAAGGCTGTGCTGGCAGATGGCAGAGTGTTCGACGTCGAGAGCAAAAGGTCACAGGGGTTTTTGTTGAGCACCAGTGCGAGCACTGAGAATCGCGACGGTACTGCAGTTCTGGTTGTGCTGCATCTCAACTCAATTCTGTGGTACCTTGTGTGTCACCCCGAGCAGCGTCGGTGGAGGTCTCTCTGCCGTGCAACGGGGAGGAGTTCGTCGTAATGGTCGCTCAGAAAAACCCCGAGGCAAACGTTCCGCTGAAGCTCTTCGTCTACAGTCAGGTCCCGCACACAGTGACAATGATACCACAGCCAACAGTCGAGACACTCGAGGCGCGTCCCCTTAGGTCGCTGAGGCGTGGCCGTCACTGACTGTGGGCATTAGGGCAAATGGGAGGCCCACTCTGCAGGAGGATTCAGCTCGCCCTTCAACCCCATGTTTAAGGTCAAGTTCCCTCGCGATGCCAAGGGCATTCATTTGTGCGTAATTTTAGTTCTCTCTCGCTTCCACTGATTGGCTCTGGACAGCTGTTCGTTTCTGCTACGCAAACCCCAGGGAAGCCAAGCATTCGACATACAGCTTCTGATCCTGAAAAAGAGGGATGCTGCCAGCGCCCGTAACCACAGGGCGGACATCGCAGACAGACGTGTTGTCACCAAGAGCGACGTGGCCAAGGGGAACACTTTGCGGCTCGAATGCAAGCTGCCTGCAAAGAGTTTCGTCGTTGTCGCATGCAGAAGGGTCAGCGATGGCCCAGAGAGCCACTTTACCCTCACAGTTGAGTGCTCTGACGTCGGTGTCCACCTCTCTCCGTTCTCGTGACCTGCTGTTGTTCATCAATGCGCCGTGTGAGGTCAACCAAGAAAAACCACCAATTGATTGCTGTGGTAATTTCGCTCAACATTTCGGGAAAATTGATGCAAATGGTGCTTCAGCTGTTGCTGATGGCAACAAATGGGGTAGGGTCGAGAGGCCATGAGGTCATATCGTTAGTCGCCGAGATAATCATGTTTATGCTTGGACGGCCGGCAGGAGTCGTTCCTGCACACTGCCATTCGGTCTTGTTGTTCTTTCTCACACTGTACCGAGCTGGCAACTAGCACAAGATCCAGTCTGATGCATTAGAGTGGGTCATTCATAGATCCTGTTGTTCTGCATCTTGAGATGCACTCCGTGAACGAGCTCTGCAAAGTTCACGAGAGCGTCTGCCTCTCCCGAAGGGACAGGAGCGATCTGATCGAGGACTGACGAGAAAATCCTGCCAGTCCTTTTCTCGTTGAGGCCCACACGCCTCGGCCGCCCTCGCCCCCACGAGACCAGTGAGCCGCCACCTGAAAACACAACACCACCCCCACACACACCGAAGGGGAGGAGAGGCGCGCCGGGACCCCCCCTCGCGGAGCCCTCGCCCGCCCCAACAAGGCCAACACGTTCCTGGGGAAGAAGGCAGACATGCTGCGTGAATGTGGCCTTCCGCAGACTCGCAGTGCCCTTTGGCCGACCTCCTTGTAGGGTCAAAAGTGAAAACGCATGTGAACACTGTACAGCACCATTTTCGTTTCCAAACAGGATTGAAGCCTCATCCGTAGTTCGTGTGTTAAGTCGGTTTGATTGAAGAGTCATCAAAATATGAATAAGAAGTGCCGAGCTCTCGGCAGATTGCCGTAGTTTTCAACAAAACAACTGTTTTGTTGGAATGTTGTCCGCAGGCCAGAGGACCCTCATCATCTCTCTACAGCTGATTTCCTCATAGCCATATCCTTCCCTCTTAGAGGGCCAGCAGAGCTGCGAGGATCAGTGCTGAAACTGCTGCATGAGTCCCCGTGCTGAGGGGAGAGTCCGTGTCGTCACCCTGGGAGGTGCCCTTCCTGCGGTGTCGGTTAGACGATGACAATGCAGAGTAATGCGACGCACGAGCAGAGGCGCTCGAACTTGATGTTGAGGGCATCGGTGTAGGCAGTGCGGACCGCGGACAGGGGGCACCAGTTCTTCGAGCAGCCCGAAACTCCAGGGAAGTTGACCGGGGTCTCGCTCTCCAGCATCTGGATCTGATGGTTGCCGTTGCTGCACTTCGACACGACGAACGCGAGGTTCGAGGCCATCGTGCAGATTTCCGACGTGCGCCACACGCGCTTCTCCCTCTGGTCCTTGGTCCACGAGGCCAGCAGCGGCGTGGACTCCTTGTGCAGCCCCAGGATTGCCTTGAGAGGCAGCACGGTCTCCGCATGGGCAAACATGAGCTTGGCCTTGGGTGTGCCCTCCTTGCCGTCGATGACGTCCGCCGTATACTTGAAGATGCTCTGCAGCAGCGGCGCGGCGATCTTGTAGGACAGCGAGATGCCGTAGCCCCTGGCGTAGTACTTCTCGATGTCCTCGGCGTACTCGAAGTCCTTGGCGTCCTCCTTGTCGAACAGCTTGCACCAGCGGTCCTTCTCGAGGACAGTGAGCTCGTACGTGCACGTGTCCCACATGCGCTCGACCATGTCATTGGACACGAGGTCAGCGGCAGGGATGCCAGTGAGCTTCTCGAGCTTCGCGGCGATCTTGGGCGTGACGCTGTCCATGAACTTGTCAACCTCTGGGGTTGCGCTCTTGTTCTCGTCGACCTCGTCGATGTACCGCTGGCACGTGTCGAAGAACCTCAGCTCCTTGTCGTTCTTCTTGCTCTCCGAGACTGCCACCCACGGCCTCTCCATCCACTTCTTGTCGTCGTCGACGGCACCGGTCGTGAACGCCGCGGCAGTCTGAGCAGTCCTCGGTACCTATTGATTGATAGTGTTGTGCAATTTCTCAGTTGCCGTTTATTTTTTCGCAAAGAACTAAAACCGCCGTCACTGAGAGAGCGGCTCCGCACCCCGGTGCACTGCGTCGTGACGGTGTTCGGGGTGTAGTCGGAAATGAGAGACTTGTAGTTCTTGGCGAAGCGCTTGCCGATCTTGACGAGGTCCTTAGCGCCGAGCTCCGAGAGCATTCCCTCCTGGCTCAGAGAGAACCCCGGCGTCCAGTCCTTCATCCACTTGAAGTCGCCCTTCACGTTGTACTTGTGGACAAACTCGGCGAGCTCCATCTGCTTCTTGATCTTACCGGCCGTCGGGTAGCGCGAGCCGTGGCGAGAGACGTAGTAGATGCCAGACAGAGAGCAGCCGGAGAGCGGATCTGACGGCTTCCCATCGTTGTACGGATAGGGCCGCACCGTTGCGAAATACTCCGTCAGGTCAGAGCCCAGTACTACGCAGACCAGGCACGCGGCTGCGAGCAGCGCGGGAGACACAGTCATCTTTTTTGTGTTGGTGTCGGGTTTTTTTCTAGTGGGTACAGACAACAGACACAGCAGCGAATGCAAAAGTGGCTCGCTCGGATTGCGAGGTCGATATCCCGCAATTACGTCAGCTGACTGGTTTTCTTAAGTCCTCAAACCCGCTGTACACCACTTAGGACGTTTTTCCATAAGAAAACAGATGTATCACCGTCATTTCTTCCCCCACCCGTTTTTCCGACAGCGGTTGATGTCGCATGTGCGTCGGCGCCGCACGTGCTGCGGCCCAGGCGACAGGAGTCATCAAGGGAAGGCCGGATATCAGGACAAACGGCGTTGTATCCGGCACAATTACTGCGATCACGCAACGCTTTGTCTAAGAGCAACAGACGAAAACGGCGGTTGCGTGCTCTAGTCCCTGTTTCGAGTGCGGTGCTGCGGATGGAAAACCGCCCCAGGATCACAGCGTTAAGCACGCAGCCCGCAACTCCCTGGAAAACAGCACTTGGCGATGTACCCTCACCTGCGGTCACGACCGTCCGGGGATCGGAGTGTCCGTCAGCGAGCACGTGTGGCCAACGCGGCATCTGCTGACGGATTTGCCTGTGCCCCCCTCGCTGTCCAAGGATGGCTTGGGCAGGTCACACCCAACTAACTGCTGACGAATTGCCTCGTATTCTATCGGCCCAGGGCAGTATCTTCTGCGGGCTGTTGGCTCGTGGTTCTTCGGAGCGGTGCAGGGTGTCTTCACTACTACCGTCGCCTTGAGACCCAGGGTCTGCTCATTTGTGTGGTGCTGTCGAGCATTTCCACAAGCACATAACGGCAACCGAAACAGACCCGCACCTACTAACGGTCTCGGTTTTGACAACGCCCGCCTCGTGGCGCCGAAGGGTCTTGTGGACAAGTGATTTGAAGCGGGTCGAATGCACTGTACACGAGTATCACACGGTGCCGGAAAAGAGGGACTCCCCCGGTTTCTCCCTGCGTGCCCTGGGGACACTCTGAGTGACGCCTGGGAAACGAGCAAACTCTTCGGGCAGCACCCGGGGGGAGCTCCCACGTTTGCACAGGCAGGGCGGCGGGCACCCGTTTGTTTCCCAGGTGTACACAGGGGGTTTCGTGCGGGACATGCTCAACAGGCAGTTCAACAAGTGGATCCGCCCAGTATACGCGGACGCTGCCCGACGGGCTGGCACGTGTATTGGGATCGTGACTGTCTTCCCCTCCGATTTATCCGATGAATGTGTGGAGGAGAAGTGTTGAGGAGAATCGACAATACCTGAATTCTCACGTACCCCGACTCCTGTCAGTCCCAGCACAGTTTCGCTCCTCCGCCACTCTCCGGCGGCTGGATAGTAAATCTGGGGTTCCGGCAAGGGTGTGACTGTCACAGTCAGCGACTGCTCAGCGGGGCAGAGGCAGCAGCAGTTGGCTGGTCTTTATTTTTCCTCGATCGTCCCTTTGGGAAAGATATTGCTCATAACAATCTTTTAATCGGTAACCAGCAGACGCATCAAGAAACAGTCACGCGGCGCTCGATGGCGATCACCCTGGCGACGGCCGACACGCTTCTCTTCTTCGGTTCGCGCCCCCGCGCCCCCTCCGCGCCGGTTCCTGACGCCTCTGGGCCCCCGCGCGCCCTTGCGGCCGCCCAGTCGGCACCGGGTCTGGCATCCGCAAGCCCGGCCACCTGCTGCGCCTGCCCGTGCGCGTCTACGTCGAGCTCTCGCTCGAGGACGAGCCCAACTCGCGCTGCCTGTCGTGCGCGCGGACCTCGGTGACGCCGGACAAGACGACGTGCCACGACTGGAGCGAGTCGCTGGCGCTGACGGGCGCGCGCTCGGCGACGGCCCTGCGCGTGGCCCTCGTGCGCGTGCGCGACGACGGGACGCGCGCGGAGATCTCGAGCAGGCGCGTGGACATGGAGCGGGCGCGGGCGGCGGGCAGCGGGGGCGCGTGGTTCGAGCTGGAGCCCTGCGGGCGCGTGTTCCTCTCGGTGTCGCCCGTGGCGGCGACGCACAGGACGTCGTCGGGGTCGCTGACCGTCACGGCGCCGCCGGGCAGCGACGCGGACATCGCCTCGTCGGTGGCGGTGGGCACGGGGGCCGTGCAGGTGCACGAGGCCCTCGGGAGCGCGTTCCGCGAGGCGGGGGCGGCGACCGCGGAGCCCACGCCGCTGTCGCAGTCGCTGCACAAGAAGCGCTGGTCGCTGGCCAACCTGCTGATCCCCAAGAGCAAGTCGGCGCACGAGCTGCAGTGGGACCTCTCGGTCGAGGACGACGAGGCGCCCCGACGGCACTCGGTGGGCTCGGTGCTGGGCCCCAAGCCAGAGGACGACGACGACGACGAGCCGCCGTCGTCCGAGCACGCGAGGGCGGGGTCCGCCAGCGCCGCGGTGCAGTGCGGCAGCCCGCGCGACCAGCAGCAGCACTCGCAGCGACGCTGCAGCCAGCTGATCCACAGCGAAACGGTTAGCTGACGGCGGTGGTTCCGGGAGTTTGGCTTCCCCTCATCCGCACTCGTTCTAGGGCGTGTGCGCTGCTGCCTGCCCGGTCGAGCCAGCGCCAGACAAGGCTAACAGCGAGACTGTGAACAAGACTGCCCCTGCTCCTGCTCCTGCCCCTGCTGCAGTGCTGGAAGCAGCCCCTCTGGGCAACGCGCCGCCAGAGCCTAGTGGCGCGGAGGGTCGCCGGCACCCAGACGCGGTGTGCGAGTGCCCCATCTGCTTGGAGGCAGTAGCTCCCGGCCTCTGCGAGGTCACGAGATGCAACCACGTCTTCTGCTCTCGTAAGACTGCTCTCCCCCTCCCTTTTGCGGCGCCTCAGCGCTATCAGAGTGCCTGAGGCGGGTGCTGGAGGTCCGGCCGTTCTGCCCTCTGTGCCGGGCGCCGCTGCTGGACGAGCCTTGCGCAGCCGAGGAGCGCCCGTCTGAGAGCGACTGGTCCGTCGAGATCGCCAGAGCCCGTGTGCAGTTCTCGCAGGCAGACGACGGGGGCGCCCGGTCTGTGGAGATGGTGTCTGCAGACGGCACTCGCGAGAGGACGTGCATCAGTGTCAGTCCCGGTGCGCGCATCGTAGTCTCGCCCTCGGCGAACATCGTGATCAACGGGA
This sequence comes from Mastigamoeba balamuthi, assembly GCA_902651635.1. Classification (NCBI taxonomy): domain Eukaryota; phylum Evosea; order Mastigamoebida; family Mastigamoebidae; genus Mastigamoeba; species Mastigamoeba balamuthi. Next base: position 210,487 of record CACRSC010000009.1, read on the forward strand.
AGAAGGTAGAGAACCCCGCGGATTGCTCCCAGCAGTAGTAGTGCAGGCACAGGCGCCCGGGGAGAGTTCACACAACGAGCAAACTGCTTGTTACTGGCCTTGTTCATACCTCCCCCCTGCTGCCCAAAGCGTTTACGACAGTGACTGTGGAGCAGGCAACCCCACATAATAAAAAAGTAGCACCAGAAGAGATCGGCTGGCCGTCCGTCCGCGGTTTGCACTGTTTTTATGCATCGTCGAAGAACATGTCGTCGTCCTCGTCCTCGTCGAACGAGCCAAGGCCAAGCTTTTTCCGGGCATTTGCGAGCTCCAGGTCGGCCTCCTCGTCCTCCGGGGCCCGAGGGGCTTCAGGCGCCTCGTCCTCGTCCTCCTCCTCCTCTTCCTCGTCGCTGCCAGCGCCCGCGGCGGGCTGCGCACGCACAGGCTCCCGGGGGCTCTCAGACTTCTTCGGCGGAAGGAGGTCCGAGGCGTCTCGTATGTCGGACAGGTCGAGGAGAACGTCGTAGTTGATTTGGGCCGACCTGGTCTTCTTAGGCGTCTCTGTGGCGTAGTCGTCGGCAGCCCGCTTTTTCCTCTGCTGCGGCGAGTGAACGCTGTCAGCGGCTGCGAGCTGGGCAACGCAGGGGAGAGTGCACCCTGGGCTCCCTGCTGCCGTGTTTCTCGAGGCGCTGTTTTCGCCTCTCCTCGCGCTTCTGGTACTCCTCTTCGTTGAGGCCCTCCCAGATCTCCTTTCGCTGCTTGTACTCATCGTCCGACACGATGAGGTAGTGCTCGATCTCCGAGTCCTTAACGTCGTCCAGCGGCTCCTCCACCGGCTGCCCCTCCTCCTGGTCCTGCTCGGGCTGCTGCATGCCCTCCGCCGGGTTGATCTGCAGCGGGTTCGGCATCTGGTACCCCGGCGGCAGGTCAAACGCAGACTCTGCTCGTCGCTGCTGCGTCAGCTATCGCTCGGAGCCGCTCGGCGCGGGGGGGGCGCGTACGGTTCTCGGTGAGCACCTGGCGCGCCGACTTCTCGAGCGCCGTGAGCTCGGGGTTCTCCAGCGCCTGAGTGATCTCGTGCGCGAGCTCGTCGGCCTGCGCGTCGGCGGCGACCTGCTCCTTGATCTCGGACATCATCTTGCGCCTCAGCCCGCGCTTCCGCTTCTTGCTCTTTACCGAGTCGCTGTCGTCGTTGGCCTTTCGCTTGCCCCTCGTGCTCCTGCGCGGCGCCTCCTCCTCCTCCTCGTCGGGCTCCTCGTCCTCGTCAAAGTCGTCGTCGAGGACGTGCTTCCTGCCCTTGTGCTTCGTCAGGGCCGTGGCGGGGGACGCTGGGCTGCCGCTGCCCTCGGAGGCCTTGCCGCTGCCGCTGCCGGGGAAGACGACCAGCGACGCCGCCTCCCGCAGCATCTTCTTGTGCTCGGCCCTCCGCTGCGAGTCCTCCTCCTCCTTCTCCTCGCGCAGGCGCGAGACGACCTGCTCGGCGTCCTCCTCGCCCTCGCGGATCTTCCTGAGCAGCTCCTGCTGGCGCTGCAGCTTCTGCTCGGCCTTGCGCGCCCTCGTGAACGCCGGCGGGTCGAACTCCTCGGCCTCGGGGGCCCCGTCGGCGCCGTCGGCCAGCGCCTGGAACTGGACGACCGTCAGCGCGCTCGCCGGCGTCTGGCTGAACTCGAGGATGCGGCGCTTGATGGTGCTGTCGCTCATGCTGACGACCTCGGCGATGTCCTGCGGCGTCCGGTCGAACCCGTGCAGCCGCGCAGAGATCACCAGCGCAGCGCCGACGATGCCCGACGGCCTGCGGCCTGCGTGCAGCCAGTCCCGCCGCATGCGCTGGATGATGCGCAGCGCGGTGTTCACGATCGCCATCGTGCGTTTCTGTTGGCACGTCGCGGACGACCAGCGCGGGGAGCAATCAGCGAGGCGGGAAAATATCAACTGATTTGTGTGCCTTGTCGCCAAATTCCAGGCGCGAAGCGAATCTGGGAGCGAAGAGCGCGGGGTCGACGATGTCCGGGAGCGGGCCCTCACCGCCGCGGCCGCCAAGGCAGAGGGCCTCGCACAGAGCTTCGTACGTGCGCGCCAGAGCATACACGTCAACCTGTGTGGGCCGAATTGGTTTAGTATCTTTTTGTCTTGCCATACAGAGATACTTCGGCTCCTGATATCTGGATCTGGAGAAATGCCGGAATCACGTCATCTGAGAGGGGGGAGAGAGCGAGCAGCGATCTCTGTGACTGGCTGCAGGCGGAGGAGGGGGGGACGAGGAGCACCTGGCCCGCGTCGGCAAAGTCCACGAGCAGGTGCGGGGTCTTGTCGCGGCGCGACGCGAGGTAGAGGCACGTGGGCACGACGATGCGCCTGCTGCGCCCGCGCATGAAGTTCTTGTGCGTCGCCAGGTGCAGGAACCGCTTGCCCATCTCGCAGACGGGCGCCGGGATGCCGAGCTGCTCCGCGAGCCGCGTCATGTCGCGCGTGCCGCGGTCGAGCGTCTGCTGCCGCGACTCGCTGAGCATGTCGTACTCGACGGTCGTCGAGATGAACTGGCCCGTCGCCGTGGCGTTGCCCGCGGCGTCCTTGGCGAACATGGGCGCGTCGGTGATGATCGCCGCCTCCTCGAGCACCTCGCCGCACTGCGAGCAGATGGTGTTCGCGCCGTCGACGACGGCGGTCTCGCCGAACTCGTCGTAGCACCTCGGGCACCGCACCATTTTATGCGCCGCTCGTCGCCCAAGGGGGTCCACAAGTTTCGCGGCAAAGCGAGCGCGCAGGCGAAAGAAACGGGGGCGGCTTATGCAAGATATTTGACTGACGTCACACGAGATATCATTTGATTGCGGGATCCTGGTCTCTCTTGCCGGACTGTGTCTCAACTCAGAGGAGCGCGCGCTAGTTCAGGGCTTACTGTGCGAGTACCGGGGTGAGAGGCAACCGGAGAGTAGGTCGGGGTCAGAGATTGCGGCTGCAGTTAGGATATTTGTGACGTCAGGGGAATATCTCCCGAGGTATTTTAAAAGGCAGAAGTGCTTCTCGTCGGTCCGCTTGGAGTACCCCCACACGGTGGTTTCGAATGGAGGCGAACGGGTGCGCCCCGGCCAGTGACCGCGCCCTTTACCGCCGTTCTTTTCGGTCGAACACGCTCGGGGCTCTGTGTTGGCGTGCCGCCGTGAAAAATTGAATTCAATTCGTGGCCGCCTCCCCGAAAATAACAACCCCCGCGCTGTGCGGAAACGCGCTCGCCGGCCCGCGCCCGCAGCGACCTGTTCTTCAAGGTGGTGCTCGTCGGCGAGTCGGGCGCCGGCAAGACGTCGATTGTCCTGCGCTACACGGTATGGGCGCCGGGCAAATCCGTTTGGGGGGCGTTCGCCTTTCTTCTCACTCACGCCCTGCGTCCCCGCCCCATTTGGCCCCTTTGCCCCTCGCTTCCTCCGTGGACCCCGTCCAGGACAACACCTTTTCCGAAGAGCCCCTCACCTCCATCGGCTCGGACTTCGTGCGCTGGCCTCTTCCCCCACTGCCCCCCGTGTCCCGCCTCCCCTCCCTCGCGCCCGCGTGTGCTTGCTTCGCACTTTCTTTTTTATTTGCCAACGCCCCCCGCGTCCCGGAGAGGAGACGCTGCCAGGCCCCGGGCCACGCACGCACCCGCGGCACCGAGCGCACCCCACTCACTGGCACTCCCGCGCCTCCCGCTGCAGAAAGTGAAGGACCTCGTGGTCGACGGCCGCCCTGTGAAGCTCCAGATTGTGAGTCGTTGACCAGACGCTTCACACGCCTCTCCCGCTGAGCCGCTTGTCTCCCTCCCTCTCTCCCTCCCCCGCTCCCCCCCTCTCACCCCCCTTCGCTCGGGCGCGCGCAGTGGGACACGGCGGGCCAGGAGAGGTTTGCGTCTGTCACTGCCAGCTTCTACCGCGCGTCGCACGGGGCCCTGCTTGTGTTTGACGCGGGCGATGCGGAGTCGTTCAACAACGTGGCCAGGTGGAACGAGGAGCTCAAGAGGCACGAGGCCGATTCCCGCGGCCGCCCACCCGCCCTTCTTCCCAGCCGCACTTCCCAACTCACCGGGGGCGCCGTTTTCCCGAAATATCTAGATACGCGCCCGACACTGTGTGCCGCGTGGTGGTCGCCAACAAGGTCGACATCAGCACCGCCACGCTCGACGAGAAGGGCATGCAGACCCTGAAGGTGCGGGCCCCCCCTTCCCCCCGGGGCATGCCCCTTCCGGCACTGCACGTTATTCTCAACGGCTTCCTGTCCCCTTAGGACATGGGCGTGACGTGGGTCAGGACGTCTGCCAAGACTGGCGAGGGCATCGAGGAGGCTCTCACGACTCTGGCCCGCGAGATGCTCAAAAAGTGCGCCGGACGCTGCTCCCGCTCCCGCCGCCTGTCTGTCCGGTCTCACCCTCCCCGTGGTTGGGCAGGCACACGCCGTCGGCGCCGTCGGGGACGCTGAGGGCCGAGAAGAAGAAGGGGAAGAAGGAGGGCGGCAAGTGCGCCTTGCTCTGAGCCGGCTCCTTTTGCTTGTTTTCCCCCCTGATTTGCTGGCGATGGCAAAAATGGAAGGGTATCATAACGAGGGCAGCGCAACACGCGTGTCTGTCTTGCTATGCACGTACCCAGTCTCTGGCGTGCCCTTGTTCTTGTCTTTGCCCCATCTGTTCTGGGCCTGGTCTGGGCGTTCTGCTTTGCGCTGGTAGACCAGCATTCGAGGAGAGTTGTGGCGGTGATGGGTGATGTGTAGTACAGCCGCCGCCAGCGCTCGATGTGCTAGCTCTGGCACAGGGATACCTTTGCAGTCTAGAGTTGATCTCGAGAGCGCGCGAAAAAAGAGTCTGGGAAAAGACGGGATTACGCTAATACTGGTAAATCAACTGAGGATGGATATTTGTGACGTGCCCGTATCAACGAAGATTCCGTTGTGTTCTCCCGCCAATTTTCTTCCCGCTGCATTTTCCTCCCGCGGCAGCTCGCCCCCCGCCTCCGCTGCGCACCCGACGTGCCCCGGAGCGATATAGTCACCCACCCCCTGAGAATCCGCTGATCTTGCCGAATCGCGGGACTATTTTTGGCGCCTAAAATCAACGTCAGCGTTCTTACATCAGCAAGCAGCTGAGTTTCTTCAGTCTTTTTAAGCTCCTCCCTTTGTGTACACTCAAAACAGTCCCTCCTCCCCCACACACACCAAGATGCGTGAGATCGTTCACATCCAGGCGGGCCAGTGCGGCAACCAGATCGGTGCCAAGTTCTGGGAGGTGCGCTCGTCGCGTCTCCGCCGCTTCTCTGCACACCCCTCTTTTTTTTGCCTCCCCCACCGCTTCTGCTCGCGCTTTTGGAGTAGAAGCCACGGGGACAAAGAACACGTCTCTAAAAACGGCTCGCCGCCTCTCAGGTCATCTGCGACGAGCACGGCATCGACCCCACGGGCGCCTACCACGGCGACTCGGACCTGCAGCTCGAGCGCATCAACGTGTACTTCAACGAGGCCACGGGCGGCAAGTACGTCCCGCGCGCCATCTGCGTCGACCTCGAGGTCCGTTCGCCCCCGCACCGCCTCTCGCCGGTTTTTTTTTGGCGCGCAGTCGCGAGTCAGCGCCGAGTTTTTTTTTCCTGTCTGGGGCCACCGGTCCGGCGCGCTTTTTGGTGCAACTCCCGGGTCCGCGGGTGGGGTGGACTCCCCCCGCGCTGGCGTGTGCTGTTTTTGGCGCCAAAACATTTCCACCCGGCTTTTCTATTTTTAGTGCAATGTACCCCGTCAATCCAAATTGAACCCCCCGAATTCAATCTCCAATTTCCTCGTCTGACTGGATTTCTCTCTCTCCCTCTTCGATTTGCGCAGCCCGGCACGCTGGACGCCGTGCGCGCGGGCCCGTACGGGCAGGTGTTCCGCCCGGACAACTTCCTGTTCGGCCAGAGCGGGGCGGCCAACAACTGGGCCAAGGGCCACTACACCGAGGGCGCGGAGCTGATCGACTCTGTGCTGGACATTGTGCGCAAGGAGGCCGAGGGCTGCGACTGCCTGCAGGGCTTCCAGCTGGCGCACTCGCTGGGCGGCGGGACGGGCTCGGGCATGGGCACGCTGCTGCTGTCGAAGATCCGCGAGGAGTACCCCGACCGCATCATGAGCACGTTCTCTGTGGTGCCGAGCCCCAAGGTCTCGGACACGGTCGTCGAGCCGTACAACTGCACGCTGTCGGTGCACCAGCTAGTCGAGAACAGCGACGAGACGTTCTGCATCGACAACGAGGCGCTCTACGACATCTGCTTCCGCACGCTCAAGCTGAGCACGCCGACGTACGGCGACCTCAACCACCTCGTCAGCGCCGTCATGTCGGGCACCACCTGCTCGCTGCGCTTCCCGGGCCAGCTCAACCAGGACCTCCGCAAGCTCGCCGTCAACCTGGTCCCCTTCCCGCGCCTGCACTTCTTCCTGACGGGCTTCGCCCCGCTGACGTCGCGCCTGGCCTCGGGCTACCGCGCGCTGACGGTGCCCGAGGCTGACGCAGCAGATGTTCGACGCCAAGAACATGATGGCCGCCACGGACCCCAGGCACGGGCGCTACCTGACGGCCGCGGCCATGTTCCGCGGGCGCATGTCGACCAAGGAGGTTGACGAGCAGATGCTCAACGTGCAGACCAAGAACAGCTCGTACTTTGTCGAGTGGATCCCCAACAACGTCAAGAGCAGCGTCTGCGACATCCCCCCGCGCGGCCTCAAGATGTCCGTCACCTTCATCGGCAACAACACGTGCATCATGGAGCTCTTCAAGCGCGTCGCCGACCAGTTCACGGCCATGTTCCGCCGCAAGGCCTTCCTCCACTGGTACACGGGCGAGGGCATGGACGAGATGGAGTTCACCGAGGCCGAGAGCAACATGAACGACCTCGTCTCTGAGTACCAGCAGTACCAGGAGGCCACTATCGACGACGAGGCCGCGGGCGAGGCCGCCGCCGACGGCGACGCCGCGGGCGAGGGCGAGGCCGCCCCCGAGGAGGCCGCCCCTGCCGACGCCTAAGGCGCCAAACACACAGCAACCCCCCCGATCGCTGCCCGCCCTGCTCGCCTACGAGGTAGGCGGCGGGCATGGCGGGCAGGGCGGGCAACTGGACAGTCTCACACAGTCACCCCACCCCCTCCCTTTGGGTGGCCGCACGCTGCCTACCCCCCCCAAGGCTCGTGCGGTGTCTCGGTAGGAGAATCAACAAAGGAATGCTGGTGTGTCTCATTGGTCTTCGCACTGTGGCAACCAACGCCGAGGCCGAGTGACTGCTCCGCATCTGAATAACTGTTGTGCGTGGTCATTTTGTAGTGTAGGTAGGTCTCTTTAATCGAGCAAAGGCAGCAACTGTTGAAGCAAGAAAACGCTGCATTGGTCGGTCTTTTTCCTCGAGGAAAGACAGCCCATACTGTTGGAGAGACTTGCGTGCCAATGCAAGTGCAAAAAAGGGGCGTTCATTACCAACACGACATGATGTAGGCCTGGACCTGCTTCCTCGTGTTCTCGGAGATGAGGTAGTTGTTCGAGATGGCCTCGTACGAGCTCTTGAGCGACTGCGCAAACGCGCTGTACTCCGCCTTTGCCGTGCCCGGAGCCCCGTTGACGCGCTCTCCGGCCTCGTTGGCGATGAGCAGCTGCGTGTAGTCCTCGGGGTAGGCGCCGTGGCCCCACTGCTGGTCGAGGACCTCCTTGGCCCTCTGCAGGCGCCACAGGCAGCGCGTCCAGCCGGGCAGCGGCTGCACCTCTTCCGCCCAGCTGACGTCGATGGCGAGCGGCTTGCTGGCCTCCCTCGCCGGCGCCCAGACCGACAGCGTCAGCGAGTTGCCGTCGTATGTCCACGAGCCCGCGGGCCCATCGTCGGAGTCGAGGTCGAAGCTGGCCTGCGCGCCGTCGATCGTCACGGAGCTCGGGGGGAGCACACCGACGACGCTGACGCGGTACGTGCGGCGAGTCGGCTGGCCCTGGAACCCTCCGGCGGCCCCCGAGACAGCGACGTGCATCGAGCGGCGGTCGTCCGCGAGGGTCCACGCGACGTCGGTCGACGTCGACGCCCCGCTCTCGTAGTCGGACGTGAGTCCGTCGTCCTCGTAGACCGAGGTCGAGCCGGACCTCACAGCCCCGCCCGCGGGGTAGACAGTGAACACGAGCGAGGAGTACTTCCGCTGGGCGCTGCCGAGCAGGGGCTTGCTCTGGGGCAGCGTGGGGATGACGGAGCCCGCGCGCACGAAGACGGGGATCTCCTCGAGCGCGTACTGGCGCTGCAGCGTCTGCGGCCCCGTGAAGACGTTGCCGCTCGAGGTCTCGACCCACGTTCCCGCGGGGATCCATATGTTCTTGGTAGACAGCTGCGTGACCGGATCCACAGCAGAGACGACCGGGGCCACGAGGAAGTCCGAGCCAAACAGGTACTCCTCCTTGGAGTAGTTCTGAGGGCCGGGCACAACGCACGCCGTCAGTCACGTCTGCATGCAGGAAAGAGGGGAGGGTCTGCGCACGTAGGCGTTGTCCTCCTCGGGCCAGTCGTAGTACAGAGGGTGCACGAGCGAGACGGCCGTGTCGTAGGCGAGGCGCGCCTGCGTGTAGATGTAGGGGATCAGCTGGGACCTGTACTGCGCTGCGCTCCGCATGGCCATGAAGTACCGCAGCGGGTACACCCACATCTGTGAAGTGGGGCAGAGGGGGGACCCTGTGAGCCACAGCCGCTGCCGGCTCTGCGTACCCTGCGGTCGTTGTTGGGGTCCTTGGTGCAGTGGTTGCGGAAGATGGGGCTCCAGGCGCCCCACTGGACCCAGCGCGTGTAGAGCTCGGGCTCGACGGGGGTCATGTGGCCGCCGAGGTCGTGGCTCCAGTAGCCGTAGAGCACGTTGGACGCCGTCGACGTGAAGTAGGGCTGGAACGCCAGCGACGACCAGCTGGGTATCACGTCGCCGCTGAACCCCACCTGGTAGCGGTGGTTGCCCAGACCGCCCCAGCGGTGCAGTATCATGCCGCGCAGGTTCTCGCCGCGGCGCTTGTGGTTGTTGAAGAAGACGTGGTTGAGCCAGAACGTGGGGTTGGGGTTGCCGGTGAGCCACTGCTGCCAGTCGAGCCACCAGAAGTCGATGCCCTGATCCGTGAGGGGCTGAAGCACGAGGTCCAGGTACGCCCTGGCGAACGTCTCGTTCTGCAGGTCGTACGGAACGTACTCTGTTTGGCTCGGGTCCATCCCCATCGCCCTCGCCACCTCCTCGAACCTCTCCTCCCACTTTTGCAGCTGCGTAGGGGGGAAAAGGAGCAGTGAGCACTCGGGCGACCGAAGGCCACAGGGAAGCTCGCGTACGCCAGAGGCGGGGTGCAGGTTGAGGGTGTTGCGCAGGCCGCGGCGCTTGCACCACGCGAGGAAGTTCTGTGGCTGCGGGAAGAGGCCCTTGTCCCACGTGTGGCCCGTCCAGCCGATCATCTGGCCCGCGGGGTCCAGCTGGCCCTTTTCTGCCTCCTTGTAGAAGGTCTGGTGCCAGTCCATGTCCGTCACCACCACGTCGAGCGGCGTGTTGTGCGCCACGTACTCCTCCACAATAGCCTTCGTGCCCCTGTCATTGAACCCCCAATACCTGCACGACCAGTACACTTTAATCAAAACGAAACGGAAGCCACATTTGGCTTCCTGACTGATGCTGCTCTTGAAACGTTGTACCCAAGGACCCTAGGGCGAGCCTTCGGAGCAATTACGAACAAAATGAAGTAAATTACCGATAAATAAAACAATTGAATTGCGAACCGGGAGAAGTAGATGCCGAAGGCGTAGCGCGGGGGTAGCGGGATCTTTCCGGCGATGAGCGTGAACTCGGCGAGGGCCTTGCGGTAGTCGAGCCCGTGGCCGAAGAAGTACCAGTCGATCCTGTCGTTGCGCTCGCCGACGAGCCACCGGTCTATCAGCCTCGTCGCCGAGTCGTCGACGAGCGCCCACCCGCCGCGCGAGACGAGCCCGTACGTGCAGTACAGGTCGCCCGCGTGGGGGTTGAGCGAGCAGTCGAGCTCCTCGGGGCCCTGCTGGTTGTCGAGCGTGCGCAGCGTGCCGAAGAGGTTGCCCGTGTCCTTGGTACCGGGCCTCCACGTTCCCGCGGTCGCGTCGCAGACGTCGATCTTGAGGTTCGCGGCGCTGAAGACTGTCTGGCCCTCGTTGCCGGGGGTGTACGAGAGCGACACGCGGGGCGTCTTGATCACTGCGGGCGGGCCAGTTCCCGGTAAGTTACACGGTGTGTGTAGCGTGACGTCGGGGGGTGTCTTTTGTCCTCTTTCTCGGAAGGAACAAAGCCGAGGCGAGACATCTGCGCGCCGGGGTGGAAGAAGAACGTACTGACGGATGTGGAGGTGCGCTCGGTCCAGAACTGCGGCACGGGGAGCAGCCTGTTGAGGAAGACGAGCGAGGCGAGGTCGTCCCAGACACCCGTGTCCGACCACTCGATACGCACGACACTCTCGGTGAGCACCGTGAACCTGGCGTGCTACCCCCGATAGCACACGCTCAGCAACAGTCTCCACGGGGGGATGGGGTCATTGGGCGTGGTGCGTGATTGGCTGGGATGCCGGGCGTACGCCGAAGGTGACGATGGCCTTGGGGTCAGCGGCGGGGTTGTCTGCCGACTGGGCAGCCACGAACAGCGTGGCGACGAGGAGCAGCAGGCGATCCATGTCTCCCGCGACTTCCGAAAGCAGAATAGAGAGTGTGGGTGTCCCGAGCGGTGTGGGCACCTCTGGTGTCGGTTGTGATGAGCGGATATTTCGTAGCAAACGCTGACTCAGCGAATTGCAAGAAGATGATATCGAGCCAATAATGGTTCGAATGGGCCTCATGCCAGCATATCGTTGGCGCGCTGCCATGCCCCGTGGCAGTGGCGATGTGCAGGGCCATCGAGGCCGTCGCAGCAGCAGCAGTAGCTGTAGCTGTGGGCGACAGCAGTGACCACGTCGACGCCAGCAGGAGCTGCAGCAACAGCAACGTCAGCCAGGAGGGGCAGACGAGGCGCCACTGCCGCTACGATTCTGAGAGGACCCTCGGTGTCACGGTTTTGGCAAACAGGAGCACACGGAAACTTGTAATAAAAACCAACATGCAGCAGTTTTGCGTCGAAAATCTGAAAGATGATGCACAAATACATCACCATACTGACATGTTCATCCTTGTGCCTACAGTGTACTTTATCAAAGGCAAATTAAATTAAAGGCATTCATTTAATCAGCTCAAAACTGCTTAAACTGCAGTGCTAATAGCAATTGAAATGCTACATGCGATCTAACTCTGCATTATCGTCCTTGATTACCAAGTGCTATGCAGCATTACTAGACCCACTAGCACAAATATTTGCACTAGTAGCGATTGTAATGCTAACTTAGCACTGCATTTCCATTGCATGCATCATATGTAGCACTATCCATTGCATGTAGCACTATTTCAGTGCATTTAGCACATTCATGCAATAATGGAGAAACGGGTCCTCCTCCGTGCAAAGTGCCCACCTCTTACCCTGTATCTGGATCTGCTGATGGTGCAGCAGATACTCCCACGTGCTGAGACACTTTCACCCATCTCTTAAGTGCTCTCTGCCACTCACGCCTTGCCCTTCTCAAATTTCTTTGTCCTCCAAATAAAAGCAATTGTCCAATAACTGATTTCCCACTTAAAATGTGTTTGATGTACATCAGCATCAATGCACATCACTCTCTCTACTGCCTCTTACTTCTTATGCCGGCTTATCTACTGCTGGTACAGGATATGCCAGTGGCACATGCTGTATGCCAGTGTCATATGCTATACCACTAGCACATAGCATGTGCTGCTGGCACAGTATGTGCTGGCGAAAATAACTGCCAACATAACCACTGACTTATAACCCCCTTGTTCCAGGCCCCAGTTCTCAGGCCTGCCCATGCGGAATCGTGCGCGATTTTGTATACACACTCGCACATGGGCCTCCTGCTCGTGTTGTGAAGCACAGCCAATTCCGAGCTTACTTCACAACTCACGTCGTGTTTTTTTCCAGAGACGAAAACTGCTGGTAGATAACACCTTTTCGGGGAATTCCTGCCCATCAATGTACCACCAGCAGATAGCTATGTACTGCTGGTACATAACATAAAGTTCCACTACTGAACTAATCACTTTCTCACCAACAATCATCCAGTACAGACTTGGCAAGCAGGAAGGAGTCCATCATTGCTGGAGAGCTGGACATTGGCTCCCTCATGCAGTGCATCAGGGACATTGACACAGCAAGGCACAGGTGGACAAGCTGACATTGGAGCTTGCAGCTGCCAGGAATGCGCCTCGTATGGGCAAGGCTGTCAACATGACCATCACTCAGGAGTACGTTGCCTTGCTCAAGGACAAGGCCAAGAAGTCCAAGGCGAAGTATAAGGAGCTCAGGAACGAGCTTGCAGCTGTTAATGCACAGCTTACTGCTTCAGGCATGGTGGTGAACAAGCTGCAGTGGCAGGTCAAGTAGACCGAGAAGCTGCTGGAGTATTGGACTATAGGCGGTGGACATCCCCCAGGAAAGAGCACCCCTGAGGTGGTCTTCAAGCCCTCAGCTGCACAGCCTTCCTCTTCTTCATCTGCTTCTTCTGCAGGTGCAACTTCCCAGGCACCGTTCCACTGAGCTCATTGAGTGTTCTCCCTGCTTTTCATGCTCTCTGTCATGGTCTCAGATCCGTTGCTTGATCTGTTGAATAAAGCAATTAACATTCTGCTCTTGGTAATTTGAGCTGGCTTGCATTTCTCATTTCCCACCTAGAGGTGGGATTAATGCATCTGCTGGTGGTACATGTTATCTGCCAGCAGGCAGGGCAGCAGAACAGTGAAACACCAGAGAAGCAGCTGAGAGACAATGAACCAGTTACTAAGTACATCAGACCTGCTGTCCCAGTGATATGCAATGAAGCCTTCCATCATCTGCACAGACATGATGATACACATGGCATTTGGGAACTGTTTCTACCACTCTCTATCTCTAAGGGAAACAAATTTGAATTTGGGACAAACTGTTTCTAACTTAAAGTACCGGATCTTTGCAACAGCTGCAATTTAAGGATTTAAGGACAGCCATTAGTGTCATTCGAACCCCGCAGTCGCCGCGATTCAAATGAAGCCTTGTTTATCGAAAACGGTGAAGGTGACGAGGAGCTAGAGAATCCGTGAGGTTTTATACCCGCAATTTTGACCTAGAAGCTATCTATGTAGTGCTGCAGTATGATTTCCCCAGTTCATTGTCACACACAAAATTACATTTAGTTGTGGGGTCCATAAGTTCTGCTACATTCCACTGTGCGGAGTTTCGGTCCATGGTGCTTTTCTGCCATAAACCCGTAGCTTCATTTATTTCAGGGTGCCCATTGAAACAACTTCCATGGCCATGTCTCCCGTTTCAGAGTCAAAAGATCTGTCTGTGGCAAAGGGTAGCCATCTTTTCCATTTGCCCGTTTCTACATTGTATCGGTATCAAATGTTCGGGAGTTCTACCTGGGCACTGGTGCAGTCTCCCTCGTGGCGTACAATGCTGCTTACAATGCCCGCTGTTATAGTGCGATTCTTCTGCTATTGTCACGTCGCTGCCCACTTAACCCCTCCGGGACCCACCTGTAGGGAACTGAGAGCAGCGCGAACGAAGAGTGCCTGCTTCCGAACAAAGGACGAGCCAGAAAAAGATGGTGGACAAAAAAGTTAGGGAAAGGAGCCTTGAGCGGGACTCTGAGCGAACAGTTTCGCAGCAGCATGCACGAGGTGGGCAGATGCGGCCGCGACAGAGGCCTTTGCACTTAAAGAAGCAAGCCTCGTCCGCCGTTATGGCAGGCCCCATGGCGACGAGTCAGACTATCAATGACAACACGCTTGGTGGCTTTTGCATACGCAGACAGCGCGTTCCTCGAACAGAGAGCGAGTGAAAGCAATGTTGGTTCTTTCTCGCTGCAACTACTGCAAGCCCCGAGTCCTCCGAATCGTGTGCTCTTGTTTCGGGAGTTCAGCGTTGCTACTTCTTCCCCAGGCGCTCCTTGACGAACGCCTGTATGCGCTCGCGCAGGTCGTCGACGGGCTTCACTTGGTCGATGGTCAGCGGGGTGCGCGAGAAGGGGTCGAGATTGTTGGTCATCAGGTGCCTCGCGATGGTCGAGCGATCCACAATCATCTGGCTGGTGCTCAGGAGCACCGGGTCGGTCATGAGCTGGCCCATCAGAGGATCTGAGCCCCGAGCGTGGTTAGTCGCGAATGTATGCGGGTAACAACACGTATTGAGACGCGCACCGACGAACTCGTCGGGGATGTCGCCGAGCATCTCCTCGAGGACCTCGTCCGAGCTCTTGATCTTGGTCGCACGCGCTATCACCTGGCGCAGCTCCGCGGCTTCGTCGGCGCTCACGACCGCGCTCTCCTGCGCCCAGCTCACGGCCTCCTCGAACGCCTCGGGCTTGAAGCAGCGCCCGTCCTGGGCGATCTGCTCGATGAAGGGCTCCGAGTCGGGGAGCGCCCCCAGCGCCACGTAGATGCCGACGATCTGCTTCAGCAGCGTCCGCATGTCGAACGAGAAGCGCTCGGGCTTGCTCCTCCTGAGCGCCTCCGACCCCGCGCCTGCGAGGTGTGTGAAGAAGTAGTCCAGCATCTCCGCGACAGGCCTCCGAACGTCCTCGTGGATGAGGACCGGCGCCGTGTCCTACAGCGTATGCGGTGAGCAGTGGCTCTACTGGGACTGCTGGAGCCGCCGTGGGTCTCACCTCCGTTGCCAGCCGGTGCAGGAGAGATATGCTCGCCGTCGCCGAGCTGCTGAAACTCCTGGCGTTGGCCTCGGCCTCTGCCAGCTTGCCCAGCTTGTCCTGCACGACCTCGGGGTTCAGCGAGGCCCAGTGCTGCGTGTCCTGGCGCTCCTCCTCGATCGCGGTTATCGTCTCGAGCCTCTGGACGACCTCGTCGAGCAGGAAGTTGGTGTCGTTGACCACGACAATGGCGAACTTCGTGAAGGCCTTGTTCAGCACCGTCTCCGCAAACGACGCGCGGTAGTTGGCCAACGGCCTGACGTACTCGAGGATCGTCTGCACGTCGGACCTCCACCAGAACTTGTCGTAGAACTGCGTGTGCGCTGTGCGGGTGGCCCCTTGAGAGCCGCTAAAGAGTGACTGGCACGTACATCCTGTGTGCTCAACGGTGACGTAGAAGTCCAGCAGCGTGGGAATGAGGTACTTCTCCAGCAGCGCGTTCCGCGTGAAGACATCAACACGGACACGGCGGTCCGGCCTGGGCACCAGAGCAGCCACGGCCTTTGTAGTGGAATCTGAGTACGAACGCACACGTGGGGAGTGCTCGCACCTGGACCAGCTCGGCGCGAGTGTAAGGACTGCGAATGTACGCGGGGCTCGATAGGAAGCAAACGATGAAGTCCATCACCGGCATCACCCACGGTGACTGGAGGACAACCTCCGAGTTGCTGCGGCAGAGTCAGCGCTGTACCGCTGCGGGCCATGTTGTGCGTACACCGCGGCAAACTTGATGAAGCTCCCCAGGTTGACAACGCAGAACTCGGGCAGCGACGCAAACTCCATGGGGACCTCCGTCGGCAGCGGGATGCTGTGGCGGTGCCTTTGGTCAGCCGGCCGATGGGGGTCAGCCTGGCGCCTCACCTTGCGCCCTCGGGGCAGACGAGGAACAGCATCCACCGCGTCGTCAAGTCGAAGTACGACCCAGCGTTGGCGAGGAGCGACTCGTCCAGCAGCATCGTGTGGTAGCACAGCATCATCCTCACAATCATGTCGACCTGCGACTTGGCCCCCGACGTGTCCTGCGCTGGCGCGTCAGCATCCAAGCCCCCAAGGCTCCCGGCAAATCGCGGCAAACCTGGCCCTTGGCTTCCAGCTCCTCCATCTGCTGCCTGTGGTGCTGCGGCAGTGTGAGACGCTCATAAATAGTGGAACCCTGTACCGAGTAGGCGCGCTGGAGCTCGGAGAGCCTCTGGATGCACCGCGCGAACCCCAGGTCGAAGCAGAGCATCGTCGCGAAGAAGCACTCGGTGGCCATCGTGCTGTACGTCCCCGAAGCGGCCTTGGACTCGGCGGTGATGGAGAGCGTCTCCTGGTCCTTGTTGTGCAGCTGCCACTCCTGCTGGCGGCTCGGGTTGCGCACGTCGACCCACGACATGACCTCCTTGTCCGAGGCAGCGAGCTTTGTCCTGTCCGTGAGGTCGATCCTGCGCTTCTCCTCCGTCAGGAAGTACCGCGGGTCAATCCCCGTCTGCTAGCGCCGCCAAGCGAGGTGAGCAGTGGCAGCACCCCCAGCAGAGCATGCCTTCGAGGGGTCGAGCGAGCACAGCGGGTTGACCACCTCGAGCATGACCGCGGTCAGGTTGCACATGAACCCGTCCGTCGCGGTGGCGTTCTCGTCAAACTGCGTTGCCGTCAATTGAGCGAGCGAATAAAAGAAGGGTCTTTTGCTGCCCCGCTCACATGCATCTTCCTCCTCTCGGTGTTCAGAGACACCGCCGTGCACATCCACTTGAGGGCATGCTCGCGTGTCGCTGCGTCGCTGAGGAGTGACAACAGAATCCCAGCGACCTCGGTCTGTGGCGGCTGTGTCAGCAAGCGCTGGGGGCTGTGCCCGAACCCCAAGGCAGCGTCTCACTCACCTGGACGGCGTGCAGCGACTGCCTGAGCGCATTCATCGATGCCATGACGGACCCGTTCTGGTCGACGTTGGGGAAGTTCTGCATGGCGACCATGGGGCGGAATTGCTACCGTTTGCGGTGCGTTGAGTTCGAGCCGCGAGCTCAGGGCTTGTCTCGCACCGGCGGGGGCAGCGGGGAGCGTCTCAGGAAGATTCCGAGGATGGTCTTCGACTCCACCTCGGCGCCGCTCGAGAGCTGCGGCAGCCACAAGTGCGACGCGCACAGCTGCGAGGTGGGCGACGGCGGTGAGCGGGCCCTCTGCGGAGAGCTGCGGCGGCGGTACTGCGTAGGCCGTCTCGGGCTTGGAGGCCAGGAACGTCAGCAGGTTCAGCCACCTGAGTATCCCCGTGTCGCTCTCGCGCGAGGCCCTCTCGAAGAGCTCCTGGAACAGCGGCGCCATCAACTGCAGTCACGCGCATGTGTCAGCCAGGCTTCGACGCTCGGGTCCTCGGCCGCTGCGAGTCTGCGCACGTCAGAGAGCTCTCCGGTGGGCCCGAAGCGCCTGACGAGCTCCTCGAGGAGGTCCTCCTTGTTGAGCGACTCGAGCGCACCGCCCAGCGCCCTCAGGACCCTCCACCTCGGCGTCGCCTGCGGCGCCCCCGCAGCGGGGCTCGCCAGGAGGCTCGGGTACATCGCCGCGAGGCCCGCGTACGACGCCAGCAGCGACCTGAGGTCCGCGACGGCGGCCTCGTGCTCGGCCCTGCACTGCGCGGGCACGCGCGACGAGTGCCTCGTGAGCGCGCCCTCCCGCAGCGCCCTGGCTAGGGCCTCGAGCGCGAAGTCGACGGGCTGCTGCGCGGCGGTCTCCATGGCGAGCACGACCGCGCGGTCGAGCAGGGCCTTTGAGAGGCCGTCGGCCCACGCGCTGGCGGCCACCTCTGCGCAGAGCGGCGTCGCGCGCCAGTCGAGGCCCAGCACGCGCGACAGCACCAGCTGCTCCCACTCCCTCAGCTCCCCGGGCACCCTCGCCGTGGGCCTGCGCGGCCGCTGGTGTCAGAGCGGTGGCCCTGCCCCCAGTGCGTCTCGCCGTACTGCGGAGACGTCGACGGCGACGGCGACGGCCTCGCTGGCGTCTCTGCGGTCTTCTGCTGCTGCGCAGCGGGCCTGCGCAGGTAGCGCACGCGTGAGTAGGGAGCTTCGTCTGAAGCTTGGCTGCGAACCGGGGCGCCGCGGCCGGCGACTGCTTGCGTTCTCCGGGCTTCTGCTGCGGCGCCAGCCTGAGTGGGGTGGTGCTAATTAAGTATTTCCATCGTTCGCATAAAATCAATTGATTTGGGGTGGGATTCACAGCCGAGATCCCGGGTTGGTGGGCGCCGCTTTCGGGGCCTCGGCGGCCCTCTGCTCCGGGCTCTTCGCGGCCGGGGGTGCTGCTGGCGCTGGTGCTGGCGCTGCTGCGGGTGCCTTGGGCTGCGGCTGTGGCTGGGGCTGCGGCGACTGCGGCTTCAGGACCATGCCCGACGCCCTGGGCGCCGGCGACGACGCGTTGGGCTGCGCGTAGCGCTCGATGCGCTTGCGGCGCACCTCCTCCTCGCGCTGCGCACGCTCGGCGCGCTCGGCGTCCGTCTCGGCGGCGGGCGCCACGGGGGCGCCGTTGGGGCCGAGGTCGTGGTCGCCGGGCGGCAGCGGCTGCCGGGTGTTCTTGCCCTCCTCGCTGCCGAAGAACCAGGACCACATCGCCAACTCAACGCGTGTGGTGTTGGATATTTATGGCGAGGGAAAATATCCCGCAGAGTTCCCGATATCTTTATGTTGCTGGCTATCTCCGGGCGGTGCAAGTCACTTGCAGCGGGGCTCCCGGCGATCGCACGGGAGGCCCTCAAGGGTGTCGGGGAGGTGCGGGCGCCATCGTGTGTGGAGGCCACACGTCAAAGGTGGGGGGCGCTGAATCTGCGGCAAAAATCCGCAAATCAAAATCAGAAACTTTTGCCTCTGTGTGGACCCCTGCTGAGCGCGAGCGCGAAGCGGAGCCCGCCTTCCACACCGCACGCACCATGAGCGATCCCACACTGATGCAGAAGGCGATCGACCTCGCCAGCAAGGCCACGGAGGCCGACAACAAGGGCGACTACGAAGAGGCCTACACGCTCTACAAGTCCGCCCTTCCCCCTGCACACTCTCTCCCGCCGCGTCTCGCAGCGCACACTCTGACGGGCGGCGCGTCTCAGGCGGTCCATCGAGCACTTCCTCGTCGTGGTCAAGTGTGCGTCGGGCGCAGACGCGTCGCGCGGGGTCTAACGCCGGTCGAACGCGCAGACGAGCGGAACGACAAGTGCAAGCAGATGATCAACGCCAAGATCGAGGAGTACCTCACACGCGCCGAGAAGCTCAAGGACTTCCTCTCGAAGAAGGCCAAGCAGCCCGTCAAGGAGGGCGGCGGCTCCAAGTGCGCAGCCTGCCCCCCCCCCCCAGAGGCTGCCCTGAACCTTTTTCTCTTTTTTTCGCTTCTCCACATTGATTTGGCTGATTGGACAAATCAATTTCGAATTCACGATATCTTTTTGCGCGCGGGGGGCACACAGGAAGTCCTCTGGCGACGGCAAGAAGAGCGGGGACGACGACGACGACGACGACGAGGGCAAGAAGCGCGTGGACTCGCTGGGCGGGGCGATCCTGCGGGAGAAGCCCAACGTCAAGTGGGCCGACGTGGCGGGGCTGGAGGCGGCCAAGGAGGCGCTGAAGGAGGCGGTGATCCTGCCGATCAAGTTCCCGCAGCTGTTCAAGGGCGGGCGCAAGCCGTGGCGCGGCATACTGCTGTACGGGCCGCCGGGGACGGGCAAGTCGTTCCTGGCCAAGGCGGTGGCGACGGAGGCGAACCAGTCGACGTTCTTCAGCGTGAGCTCGTCGCAGCTGCTGAGCAAGTGGCTGGGCGAGAGCGAGAAGCTCGTCAAGACGCTGTTCGACATGGCGCGCAAGGAGCGCCCCAGCATCGTCTTTGTCGACGAGATCGACTCGCTCTGCGGGTCGCGCTCGGAGCAGGACTCGGAGAGCGGGCGCCGCGTCAAGACCGAGTTCCTCGTGCAGATGAACGGCGTGGGCAACGACATGGAGGGCGTCCTGGTGCTGGCGGCGACCAACACGCCCTGGTCGCTCGACCCCGCCATCCGCAGGCGCTTTGAGAAGCGCATCTACATCGGGCTGCCCGACGCCAACGCCCGCGCGGCCATGTTCCGCATACACCTCGGCGCCACGCCGCACAGCCTGACGGCAGAGAACATGCAGCAGCTGGGCCTGATGACGGAGAACTTCAGCGGCTCGGACATCGCGACGCTCGTGCGCGACGCCATCATGCAGCCCGTCCGCCGCGTGCAGACGGCCACGCACTTCAAGGAGGTCGACGCCGAGGGCCACCTCGCGCCCTGCAGCCCCGGCGAGCCCGGCGCCGTCGAGATGACCTGGGACCACATCGAGGGCGACAAGCTCTCGGACCTCCCCGTCAGCTTCGTGAGCTCCAAGCGCCCCTTCTCGCCCTTCTATGCTCACACAGCATTCCTCCTCCTCTCTCTCTGCCAGAACGACTTCCTCAAGTCGCTGAGGTCGACCAAGCCGACGGTGGGCAAGGCGGACCTGGATAAGCACGTGCAGTGGACAAAGGAGTTCGGCATGGAGGGCTGACAGCGCGTCACGCGCGGGGGGACAGCAAGCCCCCCGCCCACTGACGCGCAGACCATCTTTTTTTCACCCGTTGCTCGTCGTTCCGAGTCCACCAATACAATTTTAACTGTGGTACTGGATTGCCGTCTCGGAAAGGAGGAGGAGGGGCCCCTGCTCTTGCTCTAGGCCCGAGCTCTGTTTGCTATCATCCTTGGTGTGCTGTGCGTATGGTTGTGGGAAAGGTGGTATCCTTGCCAGTTCCCATTCGAGAGAAGCCCCCTGCAATGCAGGTACTGGGGGCTTAGTTAACGCGGTTGTAGGGCTCGCGGTCGTGCAGGGCCTTGTGGCAGCGGCGCATGACAATGGCCGTGGCGGTGATGTACAGGACGCACGCCCCGAGCAGCACCCACGACCCCGGGAGGACCTCGGCCTTGACCTCGAAGCAGATGTCGTTGCCCTCGAGCGGTATGTCGAGCAGCTGGGCGAGCACGGGGTTGACGAGCTCGCAGCGGCCGCCGACCATGAACGCCGCGAACTGGCGGATCTCGAGCAGCGCCGCGATGATCGAGATGATGTAGACCTCGATGGCGCACCACGCGTTGAGCACCTCGGCGACGACGAACGTCGCGCGCTGGGCCACGAGCGACAGCGGCACGAGCCACAGGAACAGCAGCACGACGAGGTGCACGACGGGCACCGCGACGGCCGTCGCGAAGAACGAGACCTCGATGAGCCTCGCGGTGAACCCGTTGGGCTCCTCGCACGACGCGGGCACCTGCGTGCCCATGCCGAGCATCGAGTACCTGCGGATGGGGTCCTGCCCGCCGAGCTTGAGCGCGAGGCCCGCGGCCCCGCCGATCCTGAACTCGACCGACTCGACGATGATGCCGTAGAGCACCAGGGCGAGCGACACGGCGAGCAGCGCCACGACGCCGGCCTGGCCGACGCCCCTGTAGCGCGAGCTGCGGCTGAAGGCCATCGCGCGCAGCGGCACGGGCCTGACGCACTCGGCGTCGCTCTCCAGGCTCGCCACGTCGACTCCACGGCGACGTGCGACCTCCAGGCGCGCGGCCCTCGTCTCGACGTGGCGGTGGACCGCGACGATGACGTGGCCCAGCACCAGCGACGATATCGTCGCCACCAGGAACGACGTGAAGCCGAAGCGCGCGCTGACAAAGAGGTCGATCGAGCCGCCCGTCTCGGGCTGGCCCTCGCGCGCGGGTATCGGGAAGCCGAAGCGGAACGCCACGAGCATCAGCGTCATGACGTAGGCGTCGACCATGGACCACTTGCCGAGCGCGTCGAGGGCCATGAGGATGAGCTCGCGCCTGCGCACGGTGAGCAGCGCGGGCGGGATGCACCAGCAGACGAGCATCGCGACGAGCTTGATGTACGGCCAGAGGCCCGAGAACACGGCGACCAGCAGCGAGATGGGGTAGACGCCCGCGGTCCACATGTCGCGGATCGTGTTGACGAGGCCAAAGTCGAACATCGAGTCCATGTGCTTGCTGTAGGCCGTGCCCAGCTTGACGACGGGGTACACCGAGGCCCCGACGCCCCTGTTGCTGCTCACAAACAGCGCGATGTTGGCCAGCAGCAGCAGCGGCATCAGGTAGCGCGCGACGGCGCTGAGCCCCGGGTGGCTCACCAGCGGCGGCTCGCTCGAGCCCTGCTGCTTGCCCCCGGGCGCCTGAATGAGCGGCGAGCTCTCGAGCTGCGGCGACACGCTCGACGTGTCCAGCGGCGGCAGCGCCCCGCTCCCCCCGAGCGCCACGACGGGGCCCGCGGCGTACCTCCGGCGCGTGGCGGCCGCCGCGACGCAGATGGCGAGGGCGAGGGCCCCGCAGGCCGAGAAGACGGCGATGGTGGCGGCCTTGTCGACGGCGGGCTTGGCGCTGCTGGGCGGCTCGGGCTGGGCGTCGCACTGGTCCGAGTACTTGAGGAGCAGGAAGCTCTGTATGCCGTCGTTGAGGGCCTCGACGACGCGCGAAAGCCACACGGCGCTCGCGAGCTCCGGGGCGACGGGCGCGAAGGCGTCGGAGAAGGCGACGCCCAGCGCGTCGACAAAGGGCGCGAGGTCGCTGTCGATGTCGTCGCTGGCCCACGAGGGGAACTCGGTCGTGATCTCAAAGGCGTCGGCGCCGGCGCTGGTGCCGTTGAGGTACGCCTGCGTGACGCTGAGCGGCGGCGGGTAGAAGGGGAACGGGATGGCCTTGAGCAGGCACGTCGCGTTGAGCAGCATCGGCGTCGTGTACGAGGCGAGCAGCGTGCCGTTGACCAGCGCGCGCAGGCGGAACAGCGCCCACGGGTGGCTCATGCGTATGCGCACGCGCACGTGCTGGTCCATCGTGCATCCGCGGCTCGTCGTCGACGTGTTGAACGTCACGTTGGCGCTGAACTCGCGCAGGCCGATCCTGTTGACGAGCGTGTACGAGTCGTTGCCCTCGCGGTCGGGCCGCAGCACGTCGAGCGTCTCCCACGTGCCCGCGCCGGCCACGTCGAGCGTGCTGGTCCCGTAGGCGAAGAACGCGCTCAGTATCTTGCCCCACCCGCTCAGCATCGCCTGCGCCGCCTGGTTGCCGCGCAGGTCCTCGACGGCGGCCCCCGTGCCGTTGGTCGCCGCCAGCATCACGTCGTTGACGATGCCCGTCCCCACGACGTCGTTGACGAGGTACTCTGCGGCGCGCACGAGGCCGTTGCTGTCGAGCCGCACCCACTCGTCGCCCTCGACGGGCTCCGGCTCGGGCGGCTCCTGCGGCACCAGCTGCGTCCTGACGGCCTCGGCGGCCGCCCTGACCGACGCCGTCGCCCCGACGTCGCTGCTCTCGGCCAGCTCGCGGACCGCGTCGCAGAGGGCGGCGCCCATCGTGCGCTCGAGGCCGTCGAGCACGTGCGCCCGCGCGCCCTCGTCGCTGATCGACAGCACGTCGACGGCCGCGCGCTGGCCGCTGGGCGCGCAGGCCTCGAGGCGCGCGCCGCCCGGCAGCCCGTCGGCGGCCGCGTAGAGCGACGCGCGCGCCGACAGCCCCGCGCGCACGCGGGCCACGACGGTGCCGTTGCGGCCGCCGGGGGCCAGCGACCAGGCGAAGGCGCAGGTCTCGAACGAGAGGTCGCCGTCGACGGCCAGCGCGGGGGCGCCGGCCGAGCGGTTGGCGTCGAGGCGGCGCGCGGCGAGCGACGACGCGTTGAGCGCCGAGCAGAGGCCCGAGCGCAGCGCCAGCACCAGCGCCGTGCCGTTGCCGCCGACGTCGACGGCGCGGTCGCGCGGGCGGG
>CACRSC010000009.1:235347-268612 GCA_902651635.1 Mastigamoeba balamuthi
CAGACCAGTGATGCCCCTCAGGCAACCCAGTCTGATATCCCTGATTCTGCCCAGTCAGCTGCATCAGCTGCTGGTACTGAGCCCCCTGCCTCTTCTCCCTCTTCCTCTGCTTCCAAGCATGCTCTCTCTTCCCCCACCTCCAAACCTGTCCCAAAGCACAGGAGGAGGTAATCCCTTCTTACCTCCTTTGCTTCCTGTTTGCTCTACTTGGTTTTTCAGCTGCTCTTGCAGCTTTTCAAAGACAGTAAATAAACATCTCTCTTTGACTCTCTATCTGTGTCTGCCTCTAAAATTACCTCTTTTACATCCCATTTATACTATAATTAATATCTCTTCATTTATTTATTTGTTTTCTTTCTTTTGCAACTAAATATGTGCTCTTTCTGGTCTTAATTGGAATAATGCTTCTGCCAAAATAATGTGAAATTCACTCATTTTTAAAGCTGTCAATACACAAAAATTGTACTCTTTTTCTTACTATATTGTTTGATTTTCCGAAATCACTCCGATAATAATCATGTCTTTTTTTACTATTTTTCGCCACTGCGTTTCATTGTTTTCCTCTTTTTGCTCCAAAAATCTGCTTTTTTACTAGTTTTTTCCTATCTGATTCATGGCAAAATGCCCCTTTCCCTCCCACAGGAATATGGTGCACAGAACAATTGCATGACGTGAACATCAACCCAAGGAGGACACTCCCCAGGGGGCACTTGTCGTCACATTGGGTGTGTGTGGTGTGGCAATGGCGCGGCACGCAGCGCACTGCAGGCCGCAGCGCTGCGAGTACCTCTTGGAGGTGGCCGTGATTGCAGTGACCAGGGGCCCCAGGAGCTTGGCGACGCTGCTGGCTGTCTCCTTGGCCATCTTCTTAGAGCAGCAGTGGTAGCAGTAAGGCACCACGCAGAGGGCCCGCTCCAAGACCTCGGGGCTCTCCGGGTACGCGTTCAGGGCGTCCAGTACCACCTGTGGGCCCTTGCACTCGACAAAGCAAGTCTGGTAGCGGTCGCTGTCGCTGGTGGGCAGATGCGGCGGCAGGGCAGCGACGCAGTCAATGATCGACGACAGCGCGCGCTCGGTGGCGCTCGCAGACCGCAGCGCCAGCGCGTTCCTCGCGGCCCGGACGTCTGCGAGCACACGGTGAGCACCGAGCGTCGTGCACACAAGGATAGAGAAGCAGGAGGGGGAGGGGATCGGAGGGCTCTCTAGCCTGCCCATCCCCGCTGCCCTAATTGCAGCGTGTCTCGCAGACGTCGACTGCGAAAACCCCCCCCACAGAGAGTGCACCGCGGCACAAGGGACGCTGGGCACAGAAGGGGGCTGAGAGGGAAGGGCCCTGAGCGAACAGTCTCGCAGCAGCGTGCACGAGGGGCCACGCTCCATTCGCTTTGCCTGGCGGTCGGTGGAGCCTCTGGGTGGGTGGCGGGAAGAGGAGTACTCGGCAGAGTGCGCGGAGGGTGTATCTTGTGGCCAAGATTTTATGGCGTGCAGAACAATTGTGTGACGTGGACAATCCCGCCGATGGAGGAAGCTCCCTTGGGGGGGCGCTTGTCGTCGTGCGGTGCACCGCGGGAGCGTGTGGTGTGGCAGCGGTGGGGCTGTTTCTGTTTGGCGCTGGCCCCCCCTCTTTTTTCCCCCCTTTTGTAATTTTTTTGCCTTTGCCTATTCGTGTGTTGGTGGTCTCTCTGGTCGTCGCCCTGAGGGAGAGGGGAGAGCTGGGCGCACAAGGCGCTGGCACTGTGGCGCGAGCACAAGGGGGGACCCGGAGATGTGCGGGCGGAGCTTCCGGAGAGGGCCGGGATGAGCGAGGAGACCGAGCCAAGGGCGCGGGCAGCGGAAAAGGTAAGAATTAAGACTAGAAAGTTATGAAAGGAGCGGTAGCCTAGTTGGCTGGGGCGAGGAAATTTGCAACATCGGTTCTCGGTGGGCTGCAGATCGAGTCCCGCTTAAGGCTCCTTTCCCTCTCTCTTTTTTTGTCCACCATCTTTTGCTGGCTCGTCCTTTGTTCGGAAGCAGGCACTCTTCGTTCGCGCTGCTCTCTGTTCCCTACAGGTGGGTCCCGGAGGGGTCAAGTGGGCAGCGACGTAGAGCGCGGCAGTGCGTGTGGGCCGGGACGCGACGAGAGCAGCAGCAGCAGCAGCATCTGCACATGCGACAGACACTTGCGATGAGCAGCAGTGTGGGGACCCTACGCTGTGTGCAGATTAGCTGCACCCACCCCCCTGTCCTGTCCAGTCCAGTCCACAGCGGGTTCCCAGAAAACACTCTTTATTCGCCACATGGGAAGGGGGTGGGCCCTGGGCCCCTCTGCAGGGTACCTTTACCCTCTCTCTGCATGCCAGAGTGCGAGCATGCTGCAGGGGGAGACTCTTCTGTTCTCGGCCTCCCCGCACTGCGAGTAGTATGCGCGAAGCAGGGAGTCACACGACTCCTGCAATTCCTCAAGCCTCTTTGGTGCGTCGCTGAGCAGTGCCAGCTCGGTCCTGAGCGCCGCGATGCTCTCTCTTGTGGCGCTGTTCTCGCTGCGCGCAGCTGCGAGTGAGGCCTGTGCCTCCTCCATGCACCTCTGCAGCTCCTCGAGAAAGACTGCGCAGGCCCTCCGGCACCTTCGGGAGCCTCGATGGTCCGTAACCGCTGCAGCAGTTCCTGCGACCTCGTGCCGGGTGCTGCACCCAAAGAGCGCGACCGGCTTGGGGCGGGAGGGAGGGGGTCCTGTGCGAACGGTATCGGAGCAGCGCGCGCGAGGGACGGTGCTCCATCTGCTGCTCGTCTGCTGGAGGGACCGTGCGAGAGTAAGCAGATCTCGCGGCGGTCGAGATTCATGTCACGCAAAACAATTGTATGACGCGAGCGATTTTCCGATGGAGGGCGGTCGAGGCGGTGAGGTGAGGTGGGCGAGCTGGCAAGCGAGCGAGTACCCAGCGAGAGAAGCGAGCGACGGGGCCAAAGCACCCGCGGGGGAGCGGGGGGAGGGAGGGCCGGGGTGGGGCTGAGGGCGGGTGAGGCTGGGCAGGGGAAAAGGGAAGGAACCAAGAAATGAAAGCTTGGAAGGAGCCGTGGCGTAACTGGCTGGGGCGATGAAGTTTGTTACACCTTTCCTCGGTGGGCTGCAGATCGAGTCCTGGAGGCGTCACGGTTCCTTCCCTTTTTTTCCCACCGCCGCCCCCTTTCTTTGCGTGCAACAAACAGAGCTCTCCTCATCCTCTGCTGCGCCCAGCGCTCGTGCCTTCGCGTCACCAGCTGCACCCCCCACCTCCACCCGCTATCCTTGCACTCGCGCCCGTGCCGTTTGCAAGCTGAGCGCTTTCAATGCGTGCGAGCGACCTGTGCAGCGCGGCGCGCACGCACATACAGGAGCAGCAGTGTCTTTTGTGCATCCCCATGGACTTGTCGCCCTTTCTCCATGTGACCTCTTGTCCCTCCTGCACGCAGGTTTCCGTCGTCGTCGTGTGCGAGCGGTATACCGTTGCCTTACGAAATTCTGAATGATACTGTTCCTCCCTGAATGATCTGCTTGCTCTGATCTGGGGCCTTTAAAGGGAGCCCAACCCAAAAACACGGAATACGCGTACGTTCCTGAGATTCACCCACCAGTTGCACTGTTTTGTTTTTTCGTAGCAGGTGCACATGTGTTTGCGCAAGCTCAGCTCAGCACGGTACCTCCTCACGGCGGGTGCTTGTGGCGCGTCTCAGCTCGCAAAAGCTTACCAGTCGCGAATGGACAGACAGATAGGCAGGTAGGTGCTCCTTCCATCTTTGTTTATCATTGTGGCAGTGGACATGGCTCTTGCTGTCGGAGAGAGAGAGAGAGGAGAGAGTCTGACTGCCGGTATTCTCCACATCAGAAGACATACGGGAGGATACGGTACGGTACGGCTTGGCAGTACCTGTCCCAATCGGCGCCGTACTTGGCCTTGCAGCGACTGCCATCGCGGTACGTGCGGTGCACCAGGAGGATCGTCATGAAGACGGCATAGAAGTACGGGAGCGGGTGCTGGAAGCCGCAGGGCAGGCACATGGCCAGCGAGATCATGAGGTCGCCGATGTAGTTGAAGTGCCTCGAGAGGCCCCAGAAGCCCGACGTGAGCAGCTTGGTCTGGTGCACCTTGCCGTCTGCGGTGACGTACTTGGTCTCGATGAACCTGGCGGGCTTGCCCCAGACCAGCGCCTTTCCCTGCGAGCGGCGGAACTCGTCCTTTTGCGCGTTTACGGCCCTGAAGAGGAGGTAGCCGCTGGTGCCCAGGGCGAGGATCGCGGCGAACGCGGGCCACGAGAGCTCGACGGGGTTGGCGACGAGGTAAGCGGCCTGCAGGGTGTACATCCACGGGAGCCACACCGAGTCGCCCCAGGCCAGCATGTACCCGAAGTGGTCCAGCGCGATGTCGAGCGTGCGCAGGTACCAGTCCTCGTTCCAGAAGAAGTCGGCGACGTAGTACAGGTGCAGGACGGCCACGAGTACCATCGAGTTGGAGACGCGGCCGTACTTGCCGTACTGCGCGGCCATGAAGCTGATGTCGATGAGCGTCCACGCGACGATGCCCGGGCGGCCGTTGAAGAACAGCTTGAAGTCGAGGTTGCCGATGCGCGGGTTGAACTCGATGCCCATGAAGAAGTCGTAGGCCGCGTTGCCCGTGAACTTGCAGTCGCCGGGGTGCGTCGGCCACAGGTGCGCCTTGACGTAGGCGAACACCGCGAGGAAGTACCCCCAGAGGTTGGCGGCCACCAGCAGCCCGCCCCACTTGTCGTAGATGATCGTCGCAGGGAACCCTTTTTGCCAGAAGCTCTGTGAACGCAAACCCCAAAGGAGGAAGGCAACCGCACAGTGGAAGTGCAGCGAGCAGAGGAGGAAGACGGCGTGCGAGAGCAGGTAGACGCGCCACCCGTTGACGTTGTAGCTCAGCTTGAGGCCCGTCGGGGTCTCCTGGCCGTAGCCCACGGGGCCCGGGCACGCGAGGTAGAGGACCGCCTGCGCCGCGACCCAGCCCACCCAAATCAGCGCCGCCTCCGTGTCCCAGCGTGGCAACTGCTGGACAAAAGCGTCCCAGCCTCCCTGCTCCCACACGCCCACGGGCCAGAGCCTGCGAGGACCATCTCAGCCGAGGGGCTTAGGGGCTGTGCGCACAGGGAGCCGCCGTGGTGGCGGCAGCTGGCCCAGAAGTAGACGACGGTGAGGGGGGTCGTGAGCAGGAGGGCCGAGACGCCGAGGACGGAGGCCAGGGAGGCCAGGCCCGAGCGGCCCCACGTGGGCTGGGCGCCGCTGCTGCCCCGGGTCTCGGAGGCGCGCCTGGGGGTCCCCGCGGCCTCGGGAGCCTGCGAGTCCTGGGTCTGCCGGTGCTTCATTGCGGTTGCGATTGGGGGGGATGTTTGGGGCAACTGGGGAGGTGCGCAGGTCTGCAGGTTTTTTACGTGTCCAGCGAATAGTGTACAAATGATCCACCGGGATCCGAGGAGATCCGCCGTCGACGAGCTCCGGTTCCGCCTGCTCGCCTCGCACCCATCTCTCCCGCGATACGCGGAGACCCTGGGATCTCGTTTGTTTGCCTTTGTTGCGGGTGTCAACTTCAATTGGCGGGAGATATTTCGGCAGAATCCCGATCTATTGATTTCGCTATTTATTTAAGCGGCGCGCGCGTTTTCTGGAATGAGGCCCGTCTGCAACCTCGTCGTCCACCGCGCCACCGTCCGCCTCGCCGGCACCCCCGTCCGCGGCCCCGAGTCCTTCACCCTCACCCTCTACGAGGACATAGGCGCGCCCGCCCCGCTCCCGCCCCCTCGAGCGCTCACCGGGTCTCCCGGCGCGTCTCAACGCTTCCGCCCTCCCGCAGGCCTGCAGTGCCGCATAATGGCGGCCCTGGACATGACCAGCGTCGTCGCGTTCAGGGACTACGTTGCGGAGCCCCTCCCCCCCCCCCGCCCCCCTCCTCTGAGACCCGCTGACGTCACCCCCGCGCTTCTCATCCCCCTCGCGCAGCTGCAGCCGGACACGCGGGTGGACGTGTCGGGCGGGGTGGTGGTGGTGGTGTTCCGGGGGCCGCCGTCGGTGGAGGTGGAGGGGCAGTTCAAGAGCGACGACCAGGGCATCGCAGGCACGTTCGCGGACAGGTGCCGCGAGAGCAAGGCCATGGCCATCACCCTGGGCGAGTCGTCGCTGGCACAGGGGCGGCAGCTGCCGGAGCCCGCCTCGAGCGCGCGGCCGCTGCCGCCGTCGCTCGCGCAGGAGAAGAAGAAGGTCGTGCCCAAGACGTACGGCTCGCGGATGACGGACGCGGCCAGGAAGCAGGGCAGGGGCAAGCCCATGTACCCGCCCCGCAACACGGCCCCCGTCTGGCGCCAGGACACGACCTCGTCGCTCTTCAACGACAACCCCCCGGCGGCCTCGAGGAAGAAGCAGCAGCAGCAGCACGAGGGGGACAGGGGGCCCGACTGGGCCTCGGGGGACGCCAAGGCCAGGAGGCACTCCAAGTCGGAGCTCGTCGACGACGCCATCGAGCTGAGTGACGACGAGAAGGAGAGGCAGGACCGCCAGAAGAGGTTCGAGCAGGGGACGCCCGGCAAGCAGCAGCTCTCGCGGTTCGCCCAGTGCTCGCAATCGCCCGCACGGATGCCGCCGCCTCCGCCTCCGCCCTCGTCGAGCTCTGCCCGCGACGAGGACTTCTACTCGGAGTCCCCTGCACCGGCCGCTGCAAAGAGCGAGAGCACGGGGGCGGGGGCGGGGGCGGGGTCGAGCGCTGCGAGGATCATTGGGTCCGGGAGGAACATCGGCCTATCGCAGTCGACGGCGGTGCAGTACAGGCCGCAGGTGAGCACGCGGCCCACGTCGAGCGTGGGGGGCGCGGCGTCGAGGTGGGGCGGGTGGTCGAGGCCCGAGGTCAGGACCGACGGCGTGAAGAACCTCGGCAACACGTGCTACCTCAGCGCCGTGCTGCAGTCGCTGCTCCACCTGCCCTCGTTTGTGGCGGACCTGCTGTCGCCGGAGCTGACCGCACTGCTGCCGCCTACAGAGGGCCTCGGGTTCTATCGCGCCCTGGTGCAGCTCTCGCGCGAGAAGGTCCTGTCGTCCTCTCTGCTGTCTGTGGCTCACACGCCCCACAGAAGAACGGCACTGTGCTCAATCCGCATTCCCTGAAGGAGGCGATCGGAAAGCACATACCTCAGTTTGCCAACTTCAACCAGCAGGCATGCGAGCAGACCCCGACAGACCCGCCGCGACTGATGCTCCCTCTCCCCCGCAGGACGCGCACGAGTTCCTGATTGGGAGCTTTGACCAGCTGGACAGAGAGCTCAAGCAGTACTGGGGCCCCCCGGAGCGATCCAAGGAGCTGGTGGCCCGGCTGTGCCCTGTGACAAAGAACTTCGAGCTCGAGATCGAGTGCTCGCTGAGGTGCCTGACGTGCGGCGACGTCAGCAGGACGCTCGAGATACACTTCATCATCTCGGTCGACATCCCCGACGCCCCGACCAAGACGGGCCTCGACGAGCTGCTCGAGGCCATGTTCAAGCCCGAGGAGAGGGAGCGCAAGTGCGAGAAGTGCTCGGGGGACAAGGCAGAGGCCACCTTTGTCCTCGTGAAGCTCCCCGTACGCCAGCACCCGCAGCAGCGCTCGTCGCCCCTGTCTGATTACGTGGCAACGCGCAGAGAGTCCTGGTGATACACCTCAAGCGCTTCGTCCCGGATGCCTCGGGGACGTACCGGAAGAACTCGCGCCCTGTCAGCTGCCAGGCGGACCTCGACCTCGGTGCGCGGCTTTCCCACAGCGCACTTCCCAAACGCGGCTCTGACGCCAGCAAGCGCTCTTTGCAGAGAAGTACACGGCGCCCGACGCTGCCAACCCAACGCCGTTTGTCCTGGCGGACGCGGACAACCACGCCTCCAACAAGAGGCCGGCGGACAGCAGCAACTCGTCTGCGCCAGAGGCCAAGCGGAAGCGCCTGGTCGACACGCTGGAGGATGTGTTCGACGTCGACTCGCGAGACGTGCTGCTCGACCCGGTGCCCGGCATCTCGCGCGACGCACCGGCCCCGCCCGGGCGCGGCAGCCGCTCCGAGGAGGACGACCTGCAGGAGGCCATCAGGCTGAGCGAGCTCGAGGCCCGGCGCGCCGCGGACGCCAAGAACGCGGCCGAGGACGAGGACGAGCAGCTGAGGCAGGCGATGAGGGAGAGCGCCGCCCAGTTCGCGCTGGACGAGGCGCTCAAGGAGAGCGCAACGGCGCCTGCGTGCAAGTACGGGCTGAGGTGCATTGTGCGGCACAGGGGGGCCACGGCGTGCTCGGGGCACTACATCGCGATTGTCCGCGTGAACAACGACGCGTGGAAGAAGTTTGACGACTCGATCTCGCAGGCCACGCAGGACGCCACGCTCTCGGCCGACGGCGAGGGCTACCTCTACTTCTACGTGAACCCGCTCGCGGAGGTCAAAGTGCATTCGTAAAAAATAGAACTAGCTCGGGCGTGTACTCAGCCGCGTGTAAGGGGGTAATCCGTTTTCTGCATTTTTTCTGGTGGTGAGGTGGCCACCGTCACGGCAGAATGTCAGGGCGGGGATCTTGTGCGGGGGGGTGCAAATATCTGTGTGCAAGTTTAGTGTAACAAGTCCCAAGGGCAGTGTGACACTGGCTTGCTGGTAAATGGGAGCGTCGCAGTCTGCACTCGATCCCCTGGTCAACGTCCCCACGCGCGGCGCCGTGGTCAGCGTGCGGTGCCGCGGGCTCGGGGACCTGGGGTCGCTGAGCCTCAGCGTCGAGTCGGGCCTGACCAGCCCCGACTGCCCCCCACCGCACGTCGTCGAGCGCTCCTCCTCCAAGCTCTCCGTCTCCATACCCCCGGGCTCGGGCACCGCCGTCCTGCACGTCAGACGCGCCGGAACCGACGGCGAGGTCTCGACGCAGATCGTCTACGCGGTGCCGACTCTGACGCGCATCTCGCCCGCCGTGCTGCCGACCAGGGGAGGCCGCGTGGTCCTCGAGGGCGAGAACCTCGGCCCCAGGTGGTCCAGGGCCGCCGCCATCATGGGCGACCTCCAGAGCGCCGACTCCGAGAACGTGCGGGCGCCCGGGCTCGAGGGCCCCGTGGGCGACCAGATGGTCGAGCTGCGCATGCACTGCGGCTGCGTCCGCGTCGCCAGGTACCTCGCGGACCACCAGAGCGTCGAGTTCGACGCGCCAGAGGGCGTCGGGGCCAAGCAGGTCGTCGTCTGCGTTGGCGACGAGCGCACTAACCCCGTCGTGCTCCGGTACAAAGGTCCGCGGACACGCGTGTTCCCCCTGGGGTGGGGGCTCCTATTATTAGTCCCCCCTTTTCCTGCTCTTCCCTGACCCATCCGGTCCCTCCGGGGATCGTCGCGGCCCCCTCGCTCACCCATGCCACCCACGTCGCCCACCCACGTGGACAACCCGATCCCGCTGACCGTTTCGCGCTCGGTTCTCTCGTCGCAGAACCGGAAATATTCGACGTGACCCCGTTCCTTCTGCCGACGTCCGGGGCGCAGCTGTGCATCCGGGGTGACAACTTCGGTCCCGAGGGCACGCCCGTCTACGCCAGGCTCGGCGGGCGCGAGTGCCGCAGCTCGATGGTGACCATACAGCACACCGAGATCACGTGCTTCGCGCCTGCCGGCCACGGCACCTGCTCGACTCTGGAGCTCTATGTCGGCGGACAGACCTGCACGTTCCCCGTGGCCTATCTCCGTGCGTGCCCTCCACTGGCTCCTCCCCTCGCTCGTTGTTCTTGGAGGCCCCCAATGACACTCTCCTCTCCCTCGTCCCGCAGCCCCGCGAGTGCTGTCGGTGTCGGGGGACGACCCGTCGTGGGTGACTCTGTTCGGGGAGAACTTCTCTGACTCGCAGGGCAGCATCACGGTCATCGTGGACAGGATCGCCACCAGCTGCAGGCTCGACTTCCCGCACGCCACGGTCTCTGCCAAGGTGCCCGTGGGCGATCCTAGTACGTTAAGGTTCGTCGAGCTCTTTGTCAGCGGGCAAAGCTCCGACACCTTTGCAATCCAGTTCAAAGGTACGAAACTGGAAACCCTCATTATCTGAAAGCCCGTTGGAAAACGAGATCTGACGCCAGACACAGAGGGCGAAGGCTGGTCAATGGCGAGGAATAGCCCAAAGCCGTCTGGCATCGCAAGGGCACACCTTCCTGTGGACCTGGGGTTCAACACGCCGGTGCTGGCCCAGGCAGCGTCAACACTGCGGACATTGCTCTTCTCTGACGAGTTCTCTCTTCATTCCTGATTCCCGATGTGGAAGCACCTGCAGCGATTCAACACAAATCGCTCCAGAAGAGAGAGATTAATGCCTGTGTAATGCCAGTTCCAAGTAACAAAGAGATATCTGGCTTAGATTCGCAGTGCACAGACATTTCTATCCTAGGAGCTAGTGACCACTCACTCATTCTGGCATGGGCGGGAGCAGGGGAGTGGGAACCAGTTGTCGCTGGCTGGCGACCCCGGGCGTGCTGCCGGGGGCCAAC
This sequence comes from Mastigamoeba balamuthi, assembly GCA_902651635.1. Classification (NCBI taxonomy): domain Eukaryota; phylum Evosea; order Mastigamoebida; family Mastigamoebidae; genus Mastigamoeba; species Mastigamoeba balamuthi. The sequence continues at coordinate 245,820 of CACRSC010000009.1, forward strand.
CCGCGGATCATGCCGCTCGCAGAGCCATGCGCCGGCCTCGCGGGCGCGCGCAGGAACCTGTCGTTGATAGCACGACCTCCCCGTCAGTGGAGCGTGAATCCTGGCAGGAGACAGGGGAAAAAGCGGCTCTCACACCCGATAGATATAAACATCAAAACACTTCAATTCTATTGAACACTTCAATTGCTTTTGACTCACTGAGGAACGAAGAACAGTCATCCGCCTGCCACTTCACTCTTGCCGTCTTGTGCGTTATCAACGCCGGTAGATGTGCTCCAGAGGTCTTCGGCTGAGCACTGCCTGGCCATGGCCGAGAGAATGGCGCTTGGTACAGCTGCCGCCCATCTTCCCCTCCCCACCAGGCACAAGACAGATCAGCAGAGTAATTGAGAGAACCCGGGCGATTCCCGATGGTCAACACAGCGCCACCGCCTGCAGATTTGGTCGGGGGATGCCTGTGTGGATGGCGTATCTCCCTGATATTTCTCTCACGCGCCCGGTGCGGACGTGAACGTGAACCGCATCCCGGGCAACAGCAGCAGCAGCAGCAGCAGCAGCATGGACGCGCCGTCGTCGTCCGAGGCGGACGACGCGCGCCGCCTGCGCGAGATCCTTGCGCAGCGCGACGACGACTACGACGACGAGCACCTGAGCTTCGACTACGCCGCCTCCTCCCTGGCCCACCTGCTCGACTCCCCCGACCCCCTCGACCTCGACAGCCCCTCCACCGCCTCTGCCCCCGCCCCCGCCTCCTCCTCGGACCCCGGGGCCGCTGTGCTGGCGGCGCCTGCGCACGTGTGCTGCGTGGCGCTGTGCGACGCGCCGTGCGTGAGCGCGCAGCTGCGGGGCGACAGCGCTGCGCGGGAGGCGGGGCTGCCGACGGCGCTCTGCTGCGCGCCGGGCACGTGCGCGGCGGGGGACGTCTGCGTGGGGACGTCGCGCGGGCTGGTGCTGGCGTTCTCGGACGCCCTGGGCGCGGGGTCGCTGCGCGCCGTGCTGGGCGGCAGTGCGACGGCCGACAGCGGCGCCGTGACGTCGCTCGACGCGCCAGAGGGCGGCGGGGGCCGCGCCCGCGAGCGCTGGGTGCTGGCGGGGTACCAGAGCGGCGACGTCGTGCTGTGGGACAGCGCCACTGGGCGCCCTGCGCGCGCGCTGCGTGCGGCCCACGCGGGCGCCGTCGTCCACGCGCGCTGGATGGGCGACGGGCGGGCCCTGACGTGCGACGCCCTGGGCAACCTCTTCGTCCACGCCTTCTCCGCGGGCTTCGCGGGCCTCGCGGCGGCCGTGGGCGGCGGCAGCGCGACGGAGACGCGCGAGCGGCTGCTCGACGGCGCGCAGACGGGGCCCGTGCTGGCCCTGGAGCCGCTGCTGCCCGGCAGCGCGCCCTGGCACGGCGACCGCTTCTGCCTCGTGGCGCTGGCCACGTCGCACCGCGCCTACATCGCCGGCGTGGGCTCGGCGGCGCCGCTCGTCATGGCCCAGCAGCCGCGCATGTCGCGCGGGCGCTCCGAGGGCGACGCGGCGCTGCCGCCGTGCCTGGCGTGGCGCAGGGCCTCGGGCGGGGGCCCCGCCGGGCGCCTGGACCCCGTGCTGGCCGTCAGCTGGGGCCGGCGCGTGCAGGTCGTGCTCGTCAGCGCGCCGCCCGACGCCGAGGTCGCCGCCGACATCGACGCCGTCGTCGTCGCCGAGTGCGACCTCGGCGAGGGCGAGCGCGCCGTGGCCCTCTCGTGGCTCGCGCCGCACACGCTCGCCGCCGTCACGGCCCGTGGGCAGATCCGCGCGCTCGACCCCTTCGCGGGCGCCGCGGGCCCGCGCTCGCTGGACGTCTCCGCGCCCGTGCCGGCCAAGCACGTGGAGCTCGTCTACCACACGCGTCTGGCCAGCGCCGTCACGGGCCACGCGCTTCAGTACTTCTCGCACTGCGTGCGGCGCAGGAGGGCGCGCGTGTTCCTGCTGGGCCTGCAGGGCCTCTACGCCGCGCAGCTGCTGCCCTGGGACGCCTCGCTGCAGGCGCTCGCCGACCAGGGCCGCTGGACCGACGCCCTCGCGCTGGCGCTCGCGTTCCACGCGGGCCGCGCGCCCGTCGCGCCCGGGATGCCGCACGACGCCGGCGAGGCCGCCGTGGCGACGACGGTCGCCCTCGAGGACCTCCTGCGCAAGTACGTCGTCGTCGGCGCCGCGCAGTCGATCGAGCGCGCGGTCGCCCCGGGCGCGCCGCCGACGCCGCAGGAGCTCGAGGTCTGCGCCATCACGCTGCACTGCTGCCTGCAGCTCGGCAGCCTCGCCGTCGCCTTCGAGGACCTCTGGCCCGCGCTCTCGCGCTGCGGCCGCGCGGGGGCCCTCTACGAGGCGCTCGAGCCGCACGTCGCCAGCGGCCGCATCGCGGCGCTGCAGCGGCGCTCGCCGGGCCCCGTGATCCCGACGCCGGCGCTGCTGGCGCTCGTCGAGTACTTTGCGGGGCCCGCGGGCCGCCCCGAGGCCGCCGAGGGCTTCATCGCGCGGCTGCTGCCCACGGCCATCGACGCGGCGGCCGTGCAGCCGCTCTTATCGCTGGCGCGGTCGCGGCAGCTGCGGCAGGCGGTCGTCATGCTCTACAACAAGCGCCTCGACGAGTACGTGGCGCCGCTCGAGGAGCTCGCGAAGGAGCTCGTCGGCGAGGTCGACGACGCGCCGGGCGCCTCGCTCAAGCCGTGGTCGCTGCCCGAGGACAGGCGCCCCGTGGCGCTGCTGCTGCTGCGCTACGTGCGCGCGTGCCTGTCGGGAAAGGTCTTCGACACGTCGCCGGCGCCCACGCAGCGCCTGAGCCCCGCGGGCCGCGTGCTCTCTGTGCGCGCCGTCGTCGCCTCGCACCTGTTCACGATGAACGTCGCCGGGGACAAGCGCGAGTACCCGAGGCTCTTCTACCTGCTGAGCTCCGACGTCGCCGGGGCGCTCGAGGCCCTCGCGCCGCTGGTGACCGAGCCGTTGGGCACGACGCAGGCCGAGGTCGCCCAGCTGGCCACCAAGTACGGCGTGCCCCCCACGCCCACCTCGCTCGCCGAGGTGCTGGCGTGGGTCACCCTGGACCCCAACCCCCGCGCCGGCTCCTCCTGGAGGTTCTCTGTGCGTCGCGCGCCTTTCCCTCCCTCCCTCCCCCTCGCGTCTCTGACGACGCGGCGCAGAACGAGCAGCAGGGGACGCTGCTGCACTTCCTGGGCAGGCACTTCAGCGCGGGCATCCTGAGGCTGTCGGCGGCGGTCATCGACAGGTCGGCGCTGTTCCTGGTGTCGAAGGAGGCCGAGGCGCTGTTCCCCGACCGCGAGGAGCTGCTGCACAGCGTCGTCGAGCGCGCGCTGGAGCAGGGCCTGGGGGACCCCAAGCGGTTCCTCATCATGGCCGAGTCCTCGGAGATGCACTCGGTCTCTGAGTGGCTGCACCTGCGCGACAGGGCGTTCGCCAAGGCCATCGCGTCGCGGCTCAAGAGCTCGCGGGCGCGCGGCGGCGTGTTCGACCTCGTCGCGGGGTTCATGGCCGCCGGCTCGGGCCTCACCGACGCCGAGAGGGAGCAGGTCAAGGCCTGCGCCATCGCCTCGCTGCCGCAGCTCGTCTCGGTCGACAGCGGCGCCACCGTGCGGCTCATCAACGACTGCCTGGCGATGGAGCACAGCGCCGTCGTCGCGCAGCTCGCGGCGTTCCCGCAGCTGCAGCACAGGTACCTCTCGGGCGTGTTCCGGCGCGGCGGCAGGGGCGCGGACAGCGCGCCGCTCTCGCCGGCGAGCCACCACCGCAGGGAGTCGCAGCAGGTGCCGTCGGAGCTGTACGAGCTCTACGTGTCGCTCTCGTGCCAGCTGGCGCCCGAGACGGTCGTGCCGTTCCTGGCGTCGGTCGAGGACCTGCCCATCGACGTCTGCCTGCAGGCGTGCCAGCGGCACAAGCACGCCGACGGCGTCGTGCTGCTGCTCGAGCGCGCGGGCGACGTGCAGGCGGCGCTCGACGTGCTGCTCGACGACCTGCGCAAGCGCCTGAGCGACCTCAAGCTGGCGCTGCACCACGGCGGCGCGCAGCCCGGCGTCGTCGAGCCGCTCGAGAAGGCCACGCGCGCGGCCGTCTCGCTGTGCGAGCGCAACTCGAACAAGCTGCAGGACGAGGAGCAGCAGGCGCTCTGGTTCAGCCTGCTCGACGTCGTCGTGCTCCCCTTGCGCGCTGCCAAGCAGGGCGGCTGGCGCGGTGCGTCCGCCACCAACGCGGCGCCCGCGTCTTCGCCGACGCAGAGCAGCGACCTCGCGTCCAAGGCCCTTGAGAGCACCAGCGGCGGGGCGTCGCAGCCGCAGTCGCAGCAGTCGCAGGGGGAGTTCGCCAGCGTGCTGTCGCGGCTGACGCAGACTGTGCTCGACAGCATGGCGTCGAGCGTGCCGCTGCCGTCGATCATCAGCAAGGTGCTGCGGGACCACGGCGGCGATGAGTTCGGGCAGTTCCGCAGCGTCGTGCTCGGCATGCTCGAGGCGCACACGTACGAGCGCGGGCTGCTTGTGACGGTGAACAAGCTGCTGGCCAAGGACGCCTTCCACGCGACAGAGGCCCGCCTGAGGCTCGGCCAGCGCGCGTTCCCGACGGGCGACAGGCGCTGCAGCGCGTGCCGCGCGCCCCTGCAGGTCGCGTCCTCTATCATCGTGTTCAACTGCGGGCACGCGCTGCACGAGTCCTGCTGCCCCCCGGGCCCCCGCGCTGCCTCGTGTGCACGGGGAGCAGCAGCGCGCGGGCGCCGTCGCCCTCCAACAGGAGGGCCCGCTCGTCCGCGACCCACACGCCGCCTCCGCTTTCGCGCTCGCCACAGCAGGCGGGGAGGAGAGGGCCCGCCGAGGAGCACCAGCCGGAGGAGTCGGCCGCGCCGTACATGGGAAGGCTCGACCGCTACCGCCAGTACATCACGCGCGAGCGCCCGGGGATGGACTTCCTCCGCAAGCTCGAGACGATGGACATCCCCAGGCCGCCGTCGGCCGCCCGGAGGGTCTCCCAGCAGGCTCAGAGGCGCGAGCGCGGGTCGCCGCTGCTCGGGGGACTGGCTCTGCCGCGCCAGTTCATTTCCGCGTTCACCAGCCACCCCGAGGACGACTGACGTGCCGTTCTACGGGGGAGGCTCACACTACACGCACACGCGAGCTCTAACAGGTGGGCTCCTTTGTGCCAAACAGAGCAGACAATTGCCAATGGATGAACAGCTGTGCTGGAATCAGCTAGACAGTTCGGAATTCAGCTGGTCGACCGTGAGCGGAGGTGCGAAGTCCACAGGCGACTCGAGGCAAGTGTTGACGACGTGATTGAGCTTGCCCAGCCTCATCGACGTGTGTCGGATGAAGTCGGTGTCCTGGCTGGCCAGGAAGAACCTCAGTGGCGTTCCGGAGCCTGGCAGTCTGGTCTGCTGTGCGCGGAGCAGCACCTCCACCAGGACCGACTCGATGAGGGTGCAAAAGTTGCCGAAGTCGCCATCGAATGCTGGCTTGAACTTCTCTTCGAACTCCCTGGTCGTCGGCGGCCACGCCCTCTGCGCATATACCGGGTGTCAGCACCGCGGTGTGGCCGACTCGTGCATACCCCGAGCGTGGCGCTGACGTCACCAGCGTAAGCCGCGATGTACGCCCGGTTGAACAGCTCCGAGCGCCGTGACAGGTTCGGTGTGACCGGGAAGTAGGAGAAGCCCATCCGCATCGCGAGCGTGTAGGCCTGCTCGCCGTCAGCTGGTGCTTCACAGTGGGCGTTATGCCATAGACTACTCCGGGGGGCCTCGCGAGGCACTGCTCCTGGTGTAGCACGACGTTGGTGTCCACCATCACTACAACCAGTTCATTCACCAAGTGAGAGGTGATTCGGTTTTCAGCTGGCCTTTCGCACCATTTGTGCCCTCGGGAACCCAGAGCGAGGTGTGAGGAACGAAGGATGGCCTGTGGACCGAGACAAACTCCGTCATCATCACACTCCAGCCGGGCAGAGGGTCTGGCACCGATTGGCCTGCCTTAATGGCGCCAATTGGAGACCCCGTCTCACAGCACAGCCGCGAAGACAAGGCAGCCTCCAGTTCCCCAGAGATGGTGTCAGTCATCGAGCCTGCATGTTGTCCTCTCTGAGGAGGACGAACTGCGATGGCGAGTAGAGGTGCTCGTAGAGGCCTACGTGGAGGAGTTGGAGAGTTGTATGATGAAGGCCGTCGCACCACTGAAGAACGACATCTCCTTCAGGTCATGGCCGTGGCCTGTGTGTAGAGCATGAACCTGACGGGGCGGAAGCCGGGCTCGGTTGGGGAGATCGTGAACCAGGTAAACTTTGCCATGTGGAGCAGATTCAACTGACATGGAAAATCTAAATCAAGACCTTAGATATCTTGGGATTCCAGACGTCAGAATCCCCAAACGAGGATATTTCAGATTTATCATCCACTTTTGGGCTGTGCAAATGAGCGCGACGGCGACAGAGACGCAGACGCTGTCCGAGACCGACGCGCCGCGCGTCGTGAGGTTCACGATCAAGCCGCGCAGGAGCGTCAGGTGGGACGCCACCGTCGTCGACAACGAGCACCTCCACCGCAAGAGCTCCAAAGGCCCGACCCCTTCCCCCTCAGTCCTTGGTCTTCCACAGATCCCCCACCTCCACCGACCGACGGCGTTGCTTTCTGTGCCATCGGCGCGGACCCCTTGCCGTCCCGAGATGGATTCCCAGCCCAAATATCTGTGACGTCAACGCAGGCGTTTCCTGATACCCTGTCCTCGCATAATCATTATTGCCTCGCATTCCCGCAGGCGGCCTCCACTGACGCTCCCCCCGCTGTCGCACAGTGTGCTGCATCTACAGGAAGCCCCACAACCCTCTGCAGGACGAGAGCAGCAGCGACAGCTCGTGCAGCGAGGACGAGGACAAGAACGGCTACGAGAGGCAGCCCCACATGCACTGCCACCACCACCACCGCTGCCCCGCTGCCCCGGACGCCAAGTACGGGCCCCCACGCCCGCTGACGCATGGTCTCTGACACGCATCGCCCTGCGTCCTTGCAGCCCCGGTGGGGTCTCTGGTATCGCTCAGTGAGGCAGCAGGCCCTCTGACGGGAGAGAGCTCCCCCAGGCCTCTCTGTGCTGACAGGACGCCCAGTGCACACCAAAAATGACGGCATATTTATCCCCCCCAGCACACTGGGAGACCCGCTCGGCCCGGCAGGCGCTGGTCCTACAACAACATCAGAACTCGTTTGCTGCCGTGGTCGCGCACGCGGCCCCGGAGCCTGCAGAGGCGTCGCACGACGAGGCTTTGGCGTCGCTGTCGCCCGGGCGCGCGTCCGAGGTCTGGTCCAGCGACCGCAGCCCCTTGGCGTACGCCGGCGGGGTGCGGTTCTCTATCATCGAGAGCCTGTAGCTCTTAGTGCTGAGGTCCTCCTGCGCGAACCCCGCGGCATCGGACGCGGACTCGTTGGGCGCTGCCTCGCCCTCGGATGTCGTCAGCATGCCGGTGCCCGCGGCGGCCAGCAGCCCGGAGATACTCTTCGCTCTGGTCGCCCGCGCTCGCTGGCGAGCCCACGACGAGACGGTGGGCTTGTACGAGCTGCCATGCGAGTGCGTCCGCGGGCGCACCTCGGTGACCTCGCGGGCTGCCTTCTTGGCTTGCTTGAACATTGGTCGCAGCATCTCGGGGATGACGAGGAACAGCGGCCGCTGCTCGATGTCTGCCGCCCAGCATTGGCCGATGAACTCGGCATACACGTTGGGCATCCCGGGGGGGAACGGCGGGCGCTGGCCCGACGTTACCAGGTCGGGAACGTCCCACACGGGGACGTCCTTCCACGGCAGCTCGCGCGAGTACATCTGCCAGGCGACAATCGCGAACGAGTACACGTCGGCCTTGCAGTTGTACGGGGAACACATGAGGACCTCGGGCGACATGTCAGGGGCGTGCCCTGCCCCTTAGTGTACTCAAACAGCTCGCGGACGTCGGTGACGTTCCTCGCGGTTCCAAAGTCCGCCAGCTTGCAGTTGACCTCAGCCTTGAGCGACGTGCTGGCGATGAGGACGTTGGAGGGCTTGAGGTCCCCTGTCGAGGCCGTCCCGAGGTCAGATGGTGGGAGGGGCAGTGTGCGTCGGTGGAAGTCCTCACTGTACAGAACGTTGTTCGAGTGCAGGAACGTCATGGCGCTCGCGATGTTCATTGCGAACTTCAGCTGCAGCGGGTACGGTATCTCGACGCCGAAGATCAGCTCGTCCAGGCTGCCCCGCTCGACGAGCTCGCAGCAGATGCACAGCTTCTCCGGCACGTGGGATGCGCCGACGAACTCGACGATGTAGGGGTTCCGGAGCTTGCGGTACAGCTCTGTCTCGGCGTCGAACGCTGCCCTGTCCAGCGCCGTCATCACCTGCTGCTTCCGCATGACCTTGACTGCGATGAGCCTGTTCCTGTACTTGCCCTTGTACACCGACCCGAACGAGCCGCCCCCGATGGCCGAGGGGTCGAGGATGATCTCCTTGGGGTCGAGCCTGTCCGAGAGCGAACCGCTGATGTTGATGCCCAGCCGCGTCTTGCCGATCATGGCGGACTTGTCCTCGTCGACCTGTACGGCGACGAACGTGCTCACCTGCGTCGTGTAGAGCAGCTTGAACTGCAGCTTGACCTCGACGCTCTCCAGTGGCTTCAGAGCCCCGGTCCCGGGCGACGCGCTCAGGTGGAACGCCGGCGAGGCGTCTGGGACGCGCACAGCGAACACGAGCGGCACGACCGTGTGGTTGACGATCGAGAACGAGTCCTCCTTCTCCACAAACACGGGGAATGCCTCCTTCTCTGGCACGCCGAACAGCAGCTCCTTCTTGCTGAGCTGCACGCCAGCCTTCTCCAGCTCCTCGACCGCGATGAAGCGCCCGTCCGCGGCGTCATCCGGCGCGATGGTGGCCGCGTAGTTGGTCTCTGCCTCGGCGCTCGCCCTGCCTCTGCGCAGCGTGACCAGCAGAGCGAATCCGAGTATGCTCGCAGCGAGCAGGGCCGATGGAGGAACCACGATCGCGGCGAGGACGCCTGCGGAGAGGCTGCGCGACGTGCCGCTGGTGGTCTTGTTCACCCTGTACGACAGCGCGAAGCCTCTGCCCCCGTTGCTGTAGTCCGTGATGAGGGACAGCTCGAGGCCCCGGGCCTGCAGCACCCGGGTGAACGGCAGCGCGCCCAGGGAGAACGACTCCACCAGCGTGACGTTGTCGTGGGCGCCGATGGTGGAGAACGTGAGCTTGTCGCCGTCGGAGATGTCGATCCAGGGCACCCGGACGACGATCTGCGTGTAGTCGTCGCCGTAGACGAGGTCGGGGACGATGCGCCACGTGCAGACCGTGTTGGCCGTGTAGCGCGAGCTCAGCGCCGATGCCGTGCCCTTGTCCGAGCGTATGGTGCCGCTCGAGGCGCTAAGCACCGTCATGGGGTCGCAGCCCCGCTCGCAGAAGGGGCCCCAGAGGGTGTCGGGGCACGAGCACGTCCCGCCCTCGCAGAGCCCGGGCCCGCACGAGGAGTTGCCCGCGCACGTCGTGTTGTGCCCGCAGCTCGAGTAGGGCAGCACCGTCCACCGCGTGGTGCCCAGCAGCAGGTAGAGGTCGTTGCGGTACACGGTCGTGGTGTAGACGCCCGGCGGCAGGTAGCCCTCGATGAGCCCTCCCCCCTTGGCGTGCGGCCAGTTCAGCTTCGCTTTCGCAGGCCGCCCTTTGCGAGGGGGGAGGGGCGACCGAGGGGGCGAAGGCGCACCTGGAGCTGCGTGGCGGAGCTGTTGACGAGGGCGATGCTCGGGGTGACGCTCCACGAGGCGACGTACCTCCAGTCGGTGTCGGGGCTCGCGGGGCTGCTCGAGGAGAGCCACTCGCGGCCAGAGGGCGCCCCCAGTATGGTGATGCCAAAGTCGATGGCGTCGCCCGGGCACACCGTCCGGTTCATCGCCACCCTGAACATGCACGACACGCCTTCGTACCCGTCCTCGCACACGCACTGCCCCAGCGGCACGCTTGCGGCGGCGGCGGCGGTCGGAGCTCGCGTAAGGAATTCGAGATTTGAATTCCCGCGATTTGGGAATTGGACCCGAATTGGCTACGCACATGCAGTGGCCGCGGCCGGGGCTGCCGCACTCGGGCGCGCACCCCGGGACCGCGCAGGTCCACGTGACGGCGAGGTCGATGGGCGCGTACACGTCGCCCGTCTCCGCGTCCCACGCGATGATCCGCACGCCGACGCGCGCGGTGAACGCGGCCGCGCACTCGATGCCCACGGCCCACGCCTCCGCCGCCGACGGGACGGCCCCTGCGCCCGCGAGGCCCACGAGCCGCACGGGAGCGCCGCCCCCGAGGTCGACCGCCGCGCCCGCGCGCAGCAGCGCGAACGTCGGCGTCGCCACGTAGGAGACGTTGGACGACGACGGGCCGCCCGCGTCCAGCGACCACTCGAGCGGCAGCGTCGCGTTGAGCGGCGTCAGCGTGACGTTGGGGGCGCCACTGGCCGGCGTCTCGCCCGCCGTGACGAACGCGCGGCTGCGGTCGCCGGCGGCCCACACGCTGAGCGGCGCGCGCCTCATGTGCGACGGCCACTGCGGGCAAAGGGGAGGGAGGAGGGGGAGCGCACAAGAGGGAGAGAGGGAAGGGGCGTCAATGACGGGAATGTGACGTGGCGGTGGCGAGGTGGCACTCACGCTGTCGGCGCGGAGGAGGGGCGCCATGACGGCCAGCGAGACGAGGGCCGAGAACCGCAGCAGCATCGGCCGAAAAAAGCCTGCGGGTCGGCAAATATCATCGGGGCGGGCGGGATTCGGCAGTAAAGCGGAGCAGAGGGATCGAGTGTGCTGGCGGACAGACGCGCTTGCGGAGGATGCAGCGAGCACGCACCGGATGCCTCGTGGCCTTGGCGACCCTCATCGACGGTCAGGTTAGACGTCAGCAATGTGCACAAGAGAGTCTCTTTCGGGAAACAGGGAAAATCCCTTGTCATGCTCTGGCGCCAACTGCGATTCTGATGTTCGCGTGAGAGAGCCAGGTAGGTGGCCTCTGGATGCGGACGCGCGGAAGCACGTCACCACGAATATTCGCACCAGTTTTGGTGGTTGAACCTGCACTTCTCTGATATGCAAACGGGTTGCCTGTGTTTGATTATTCGCAACACTTTTAACTTGTCAGCTCAAGTGGAGTTGCATCGCATCGTTCGAACAACATGACCCGCGTATTGGTAGTCGCGCTGCTCCTCTGCGCAGGCGCCCTGGCCTCCACAACGTTCTATGCGTTCACCGCGAGCATAGTTATCACAGGCGACCCGGACATCTCGGTCAGTCTAATACGCAACACGGCATTTTGTGTTTTGTGAAAAAGTTCACCCCCCCCCGCACATGAATTCGCCCCCGCGCGGGATACTCCCCGCATCGCTATCCCTCTGAGCCCTCAAGTGCATAGGTCTCCGATGTTGTGTGGTTCGGGTGTGCGGGTGGGCCGCCTCCAATTTTCTTCGGCTATGCCATATTTTTGACTATGCTTGGCAGGGCGCACTGGTGGGGACGATCGTCTACCAGTACGACCCCAGCGGAAAGGGCAGCTACCGCAAGATGAAGTTCACCCTCCCCGACAGCTCCAACACCACCACCGCCGTCTTCACCGAGATCGTCAACTACACAGAGGGCACCAAGTTCCTCTCCTGCCCCAGCACTTGCACCGCCGAGATGTGGTCCTACGACATCGACAAACTCTTCCCCCTCTCCGGCGAGTCTGCCGGTGGCACCTACTCGCGCACAGCATCGTCGGCAGAGGTCATCAACGGCATCACGTTCAGCTCGAGCGGCGTCGTGAGCACCGCGACGTACAGCAGCGGCAAGAAGGTGACGTTCACCAACGTGGTCACGTCCAGCAGCGCGTACGCAGACTCTGTGTTCGACTACTCGAGCTGGGGCTGCCCGGAGCGTTCCTGCAACATCATCCTGGACCTCATCCTTGGTGAGTAGCACCGTGGTCCCTTTCTTGCTGACGATCGTAACACTTGGCCCCGTCGCACAGTCCTGGATGATTCGGGGTCTATCGACACCGCCAGCTGGAAATCCCTGAAGAACTTCGCCATCGCCGTCGGCCAGTCGTTCTCTCTCTCGGAGGACGCGACCAACCTCGGAGTGGTCCTGTTCTCCACCGATGCGAAAGAGGTGTTCGACCTGACGTACGACACGAACCTCGTCAACAAGTCGCTCAACAACCTGACGCACCAGGGCGGCTACACATGCATCGGCTGCGGGCTCGGTGTGGCCACAGACATGCTCAATGTACGCATCCTCCACCAGTACGTAACTGTACGACTGACGCTCGATGCTTCTCACAGCGGCGGAAAGCGACGAGGCTTGCCCTCCACCCCAAGGTGGTGGTCATCACTGTCACCGACGGCGGGAACAACAAGGCGCCCAATGGCGTCGATACGTCAACCTACCTGACGAACTCCATCACTGAACTCAAGTCGATCGACAACATGCTCTCCGTCGTCGTCGCTGTCAAGGGCTCGGACTACAAGAAGGGAGTGACGTGGATCAACAAGATGGCCACCAACAGCTCCTACATCTTCACCGTCAGCGGGTACACGGCGCTGATGACAATCCTCGACTCACTCATCACTGTCACCTGCCAAGGTGTGTCACCAGTTTGCCTGTCTCTCTTCTCACAGCCTACTGAAGACTACCCGCCGAGCCCCTGTGGAGCGGCATGTGAGGGCTTCTGCGCCTGTGGTACATGCAGGTGCCCCAACTCGTGTCCAAACGACGACAAGTGCGTCACGTCCTCATGCAACACCAAGAGCGGCGTCACGGGGTGCCACAGCACCGCCATCGCCTACGACGACAGCAACGCCGTACCGTCGACGCCTGCGACTCCACCACAGGCATCTCGCACACCACTCGAGTCTGCCCCTCGGACCTCTGCACGCTGGGTCTGTGCGACACCACGACGGGGTGCTACACGAAGCCCGTCGACTGCACAGGCAACACCACGTGCTCCAACTACCACTGCGACACAACGACTGGGTCCTGCGTGGCGGACGCCAACTCGTGCTGTGGTGATAAAGCCACGCACTGCAGCAACACGTCCTCCAAGTGCAACATCGCGACGTGCGTGATGTCTGGCGGCGAGCCCACGTGTGCGGGGACCACGCTGAGGAGCACGGACACTGTCTGCTCGACTGCCAGCTGCAATGCGAGAACTGGTGACTGTACCTACACCCCGCGGACATGCGACGACGTGCGCACATATTTTCTCGCCAACGCAAGTTTGTTCTCAACTAAGAGGAGGCGCACAGAACAACTACTGCACGATCGACTCGTGCAACACCTCTGCCACCAGCTCGAGCACAGCGTGCGTCCACACGGCCAACACGTGCGACGACTCGGACCCCTGCACCGTCGACAGCTGCTCGGGCAGCAGCTGCGTCCATAAGGGTCCGCGTCACAGCCCAGTCTGCCTTCGCTGACACCCTCTGTTCCTCAGATCTGTGCGACGACGGCCTGCGGTGCACTGCGGACTTCTGTTTGGCCTCGTCTGACCTCAAGAACGCGAAATGCAAGAACGTTCTGATCGACTGCAGCGACTACAACTACACTGTTGGCAGTGGGAGCAACTGGACGTGCAAGGAGTACACGTGCACCGAGATCGGGACGGACCTGTGCATCCTGGAGACCATCGTCTCGAACGGCACGTGCGCCAAGTGCCGCAACTCGACTTCCACGACCAGGTGCTCCAGCGGCCTGTCCGCAGCCGCCACCGGTGCCATCATCGGCGCAGCAGCGATCGCCGGCATTGTCGTCGCATGTGTCGTTGGTTTCCTTATCTTCAGCGCGGTCAGCGCGTTCGGGACGTACAAGCTCGTGCAGATGAACAGGGCCGGGGCCAACATGGGGGCGCACAACAACCCCATGTACAAGCCGTCCGACTCGGAGTCTGTCAACCCGGCCTACTCGACGTGAGTATTGTGCAGTCGTAGTGCACATGGGACAATACATCGCCAAGCCTTTCTCCCCATTAGATTGTCAAACACCGCAATACCCAATGAAGACTGGCGACTGGCCCCTGGAAAACTGTCTTTCCTTCCTCTTTTTCTTCTTCATAATGGGTCTGTGTGACACGTGCTGCCAGCATAAGAGAACTGCTCATTCTCTGGCATAACCTCATAACAAAGTGCGAGATACTCAGCCGATAGGACTAGATCCAAAGTGGATTGGTATGGCTGGTGCTTCTGCGCGGCCAGAACGAAATACCGGACTCCTGGACACGGGGCGAAGTAATGCCCATTTTTCATAGGGGGCAGACCGATTACTCTGTGAGGTGTACTTACACCACGATTTATCAATGCTCGTCGATACCAGGCAAGACCCCACAAGAAGTGCAGAGGAGAGGGCAAACGGAGGTCTCGGCGGGCAAGACACAAATTCCACGGGCTCAGCCAGCACCACCGCCAGATGGAGCAGCACTGGTCGAGCCAGGCACAGCAGCCAGCGCCCAGACCCTCGACGAGGGACCGGCATGATAGATGATGAAGAACCTCTCTTCCTCTCAGCAACAGAAGGGCAACGCATGCACAAGGCCCAGATGACTGAGGTCGATCTGATATTCCTGGCAGTGTTGGACTCTCTGCTAGGAAATGTGAGGCCCATACCGCCTCTGGACTATGATGTATAGGACGGCGCACTGGACCCAGGGACCAGGAGAACTGCCAGTGGTGGGAAAGCTGTACGAGGCTACCCTTAATCTGGGAGACAGGGATACCACAGTTCCCTGTGCTTTGTTAACGAGACCTTTCTGAGCTCATTTAGCATGTGAGCAGCAGTCCAGGGATCATGAACACCGATCTGACCAGGGATGTTTGTCATAAGATGATCTTGCTCGGACATCCAGAGAACTATTTTAAAGAGAGTTCAGGAACCTGAGCGACTAGATTTTAGGATTCTGGACTAGCCTCGTTTAGACAATGTTGAAAAGGTGCCGGATCCCAATTCCTGGCTCATTCGACGAATCGATGTAATGTTGGTCAACATTGAACGTGTTTGCGGGGTAGGGAAATATCAACGGTGCGGGCGGAATTTGGCAGACAGCGGAGAAGACGTCTCGAGTGTACTGGTGGACCGGCGCTTGCAACGAGTGTGGCGAGCACGCACCGGAGGCCTCGCTGCCTTGGCACCCTGACGGTCAGAGGGTCGTCAGCAAAGGTGCAGTTTGCCTGATCGGGAAACAAAATGCGGGCCCTTGTCATGCTCGGGCGCATTTGCACTTTGACGATCGCGCGAGAGGTCAAGGTCACCTCGTGAGTTGTCCAGACAGAAGAGGATGAGGACTGGGTGAGAGAAAGGCCTGCAGAAAATTCGGCAGTTCTATTTCAAGAGAGAGTAGTAGCATCTTTGAGGAGCAGCAGCCCAGCCCATCGCCAAGACGCCACTTCGTCGAAGACCGGCTAGAGGATTACGGCGCTAATGATGTGGTTGCGCATGCAAGTTCGTTCCGGTAGAGGTGGTCGACCCCACCCCGCACTTCGCCGCAGATATGTAAACGGTTGCCGTGATTGCGCATCCACATTTATTCTTGACGGCCCGAGTCGAGTTGCATCCCACCGTACAACATGAGCCGCATACTGGCAGTCGCGCTGCTCCTCTGCGCAGGCGCCCTGGCCTCCACAACGTTCTATGCGTTCTCCGCGAGCATTGTTATCAGCGACGATCCGGACATCTCGGTCAGTATTCCACCCCGTAGTATTCTCGGAGTGCCCTAAGTTTACCCCGCACATGAATTCGCCCCCCCCCCCCACCGAATTCCGTCTGCTCTTCTCACGCTTTGACTATTCATGGCAGGGCGCACTGGTGGGGACGATCGTCTACCAGTACGACCCCAGCGGAAAGGGCAGCTACCGCAAGATGAAGTTCACCCTCCCCGACAGCTCCAACACCACCACCGCCGTCTTCACCGAGATCGTCAACTACACCGAGGGCACCAAGTTCCTCTCCTGCCCCAGCACCTGCACCGCCGAGATGTGGTCCTACGACATCGACCAGCTCTTCCCCCTCTCCGGCGAGTCTGCCGGTGGCACCTACTCGCGCACGGCGTCTTCAGACGAGGTCATCAACGGCATCACGTTCGACTCGAGCGGCGTCGTGAGCACCGCGACGTACAGCAGCGGTAAGAAGGTGACGTTCACCAACGTGGTCACGTCCAGCAGCGCGTACGCGGACTCGGTGTTCGACTACTCGAGCTGGGGCTGCCCGGAGCGCTCCTGCAACATCATCCTGGACCTCATCCTCGGTGAGCAGCGCAGTGCTTTCTTTCTCTCCTGACGAACGCAACACTTGGCCTCGTCGCACAGTCCTCGATGATTCGGGGTCTATCGACACCGCCAGCTGGAAATCCCTGAAGAGCTTCGCCATCGCCGTCGGCCAGTCGTTCTCTCTCTCGGAGGACGCAACCAATCTCGGAGTGGTCCTGTTCTCCACCGACGCGGAAGAGGTGTTCGACCTGACGTACGACACGGACCTCGTCAACGAGTCGCTCAACAACCTCACGCACCAGGGCGGCTACACGTGCATCGGCTGTGGGCTTGGCGTGGCTATCGATATGCTCAATGTGCGTACCCTCCGCCGGCACGGGACTGTGCGACTGATGCTGGGTGCACCCACAGCGGCGGACAGCGACGAGGCTGGCCCTCGACCCCAAGGTGGTGGTGATCACAGTCACCGATGGTGGGAACAACAGGGCGCCCACTGGCTATGATGCGTCAACCTACCTGACGGACAACATCGCTGAACTCAAGTCGATCGACAACATGCTCTCCGTCGTCGTCGCTGTCAAGGGCTCGGACTACAAGAAGGGAGTGACGTGGATCAACAAGATGGCCACCAACAGCTCCTACATCTTCACCGTCAGCGGGTACACGGCGCTGATGACAATCCTCGACTCCCTCATCACTGCAACCTGCGAAGGTGTGTCACCTGGTTTATCGGTCTTTCTCTTCTCACACTCGACTGCAGATTATCCGTCGAGCGCCTGTGGAACGACGTGCGAGGGCTTCTGCGCCTGCGGTGAGTGCAGGTGCCCCAACTCGTGTCCCAACGACGACAAGTGCGTCACGTCCTCCTGCAGCACCAAGAGCGGCGTCACGGGGTGCCACAGCACCGCCATCGCCTACGACGACAGCAACGCCTGCACAGTCGACGCCTGCGACTCTACCACGGGAATATCGCACACCACGTTGGACTGCTCGTCCTCGGACCTCTGCACGCTGGGCCTGTGCGACACCACGACGGGATGCTACACGGAGCCCGTCGACTGCACAGGCAACACCACGTGCTCCAACTACCACTGCGATTCGACGACCGGGTCCTGCGTGGCCGACGCCAACTCGTGCTGTGGCGACGATGCCACGCACTGCAGCAACACGACCTCCAAGTGCAACATCACGTCGTGTGTGATGTCTGGCGGCGAGCCCACGTGCGCGGGGACCACGCAGAGGTGCTCGGACACTGTTTGCTCGACTGCCAGCTGCAATGCGAGCACCGGTGACTGCACGTACACCCCGAGGACGTGTGACGACGTGCGCACATAGCACTTAATCCGCGAATTTCCGTTCGAACTCACCTTTGGTGGCGCACAGAACAACTACTGCACGATAGACTCGTGCAACACCTCTGCCACCAGCTCGAGCACGGCGTGCGTCCACACGACCAACACGTGCGACGACTCGGACCCTTGCACTGTCGACAGCTGTTCAGGCAGCAGCTGCGTCCATACGGGTCCGCGTCTCAACCCAGCCTGGCTTTCACTGGCTCACTCCGTCCCACAGATCTGTGTGACGACGGCCTGCGGTGCACTGCGGACTACTGCTCGGCCTCGTCCGACCTCAAGAACGCGACATGCAAGCACGTTCTGATCGACTGCAGCGACTACAACTACACGGTGGGCAGCGGGAGCAACTGGACGTGCAAGGAGTACACCTGCACCGAGAGCGGGACGGACCTGTGCATCCTGGAGACCATCGTTTCGAACGGTACGTGCGCCAAGTGCCGCAACTCGACCTCCACGAGCAGATGCTCCAGCAGCCTGTCGAGCGCCGCCACTGGCGCCATCATCGGCGCCGCGGCCGTCGCCGGTATCGTCGTCGCGTGCGTCGCTGGATTCATGATCTTCAGCACGGCCAGCGCGTTCGGCACATACAAGCTCGTGCAGATGAACAGGGCCGGGGCCAACATGGGGGCGCACACCAACCCCATGTACAAGCCGTCGGACGCAGAGGCTGTGAACCCGGCCTACGCGACGTGAGGCGGTTAGTGCAGTTGTAATGCACAGTCATGGGACGATACAACGCCCAGTCTTTCTCCCCCACTAGCAGAGAGCAATACACCGCAATACCCGAACACGACTGGCGCCTCCTGGGGAACTGATTTCTCCTCTTTCTTTTCCTCTAACTTCAATCAGATTTTCTTCGTAAGGGGTCTGTGTGATGCCGCCACCTGCCTTTGAGACTGTCCCAATCTCAGGCAAACCTCTGAACACAGCGGGCCGAGGCTTTCGGCGAAGCAATGTAGAATTCGGATCTCGCCCGAGCACAGACTTCGGCTGTCCGAAATGGACTGTCATGGGCTGGTGCTTCCCGCTGGCGCTAGAAGGGGTCTTCTACGGTGGCTCGAGAGTGACGAGAATTGTCTCCGAAAGGGCGGATAGCTGCTCGTTTCGCGGATGCCTCGGTCTATGCGGCGAGGAACAGGTTGATGGGGACTATGGAGCCTGACGACCAAGGACGTGCGCTAAAATGAGAGGCAAAGGTAGAGCAAAGCCTGTACCGATTCTCGGACAACCGCCTTAAGGTGCCCAGGGAGGAAGAGGTGAGGCCACAGCTGTGAAAATTGCCAGTTCTTTTTCAATCCACAGGAGAGATAAGCCACGGAGCAGCCAATCATCAGAACTCCCGGCCCGCTGCTCGGAAGCTCTCATTTGGCGGTTGGATCAGTTATGTACATGAGATCGCGCCAGTGAGAGGTGGTCGACCCACCCCGCACTTCACTGGCAGATTTGTAAACGGCGTTAACCGAGATTGTCCCCACTAGTTTGTTGTAGTCAATTCGGTCGAGTTGCATTCTCAACGATCGGAATGAGCCGCATACTCGCGATCGCGCTCCTCCTCAGCGCCGGGGCATTTGCCTCGACAACGTTCTATGCGTTCACCGCGAACATAGTCATCAGCGGTGACCCAGACATCTCGGTCAGTAGCATTCCGGCCAAGTACCTTTTTGGGGGGTCTCCCCGAGTTCACCCCGCACGCGAAAATGACATCGGTTTCTCTGCTTTCACAACTGATGCCAGGGACCCACGAGTGATCTCCCCCAGTTTGTGAATGAATCACACTGGTTGCGCGTCTGTATTTGAGAAGCCCCTTGTTCTCACAGCTTTTGGCAGGGCGCACTGGTGGGGACGATCGTCTACCAGTACGACCCCAGCGGGAAGGGCAGCTACCGCAAGATGAAGTTCACCCTCCCCGACAGCTCCAACACCACCACCGCCGTCTTCACCGAGATCGTCAACTACACCGAGGGCACCAAGTTCCTCTCATGCCCCAGCACCTGCACCGCCGAGATGTGGTCCTACGACATCGACCAGCTCTTCCCCCTCTCTGGCGAGTCCGCCGGTGGCACCTACTCGCGCACGGCGTCGTCGGCAGAGGTCATCAACGGCATCACGTTCAGCTCGAGCGGCGTCGTGAGCACCGCGACGTACAGCAGCGGCAAGAAGGTGACGTTCACCAACGTGGTCACGTCCAGCAGCGCGTACGCGGACTCGGTGTTCGACTACTCAAGCTGGGGCTGTCCGGAGCGCTCCTGCAACATCATCCTCGACCTCATCCTGAGTAAGTGCCACCAAGAACTCGTGTCTTCTCAAGAACTCAATATGTCCCTTGACAGTCCTCGATGACTCGGGGTCGATTGACACCGCCAGCTGGAATTCCCTCAAGGCGTTCGCCATAGCCGTCGGCCAGTCGTTTACGCTGTCTGCTGATGCAACCAATCTCGGAGTGGTTCTGTTCTCCACCGACGCGAGAGATGTATTCACGCTGACCTACAATGAGGACGTGGTCAACAAGTCGCTCCACAACCTCACGCACGAGGGTGGCTCCACTTGCATCGGGTGTGCCATCAGCGTGGCATATTACCAGCTCGCAGTGAGCTCCCTATATGTTCAAAAGATGATGTAACTGACCCGGGGTTGGGTGATACAGCATCGGAAAGCAACGAGGCTGGCCCTCGACCCCAAGATGGTGGTGATCACAGTCACCGACGGTGGAAACAACCACGCTCCGGATAGAAACTACCCAGAGCGGTACCTTGCGCAAGCCCTCAAGAATATTACAGGGTCTTACAGCGACGCGCTGTTCATGGTCGTCTCAGTCGACACCCATGACTCCAATTCGGCGGTGATCAATCAACTCGCCACCAACAGCTCGTACATCTTCCCCGTGAGTGGGTACACGGCGTTGATGACAATCCTCGATTCACTCATCACTGCCACCTGCCAAGGTGTGTCCGTCGGGGCATCAGTATCAATTTCTCACGCTGAGATGTAGACTACCCGTCGAGCCCCTGTGGAGTCGCGTGCGAGGGCTTCTGCGCCTGCGGAGAGTGCAGGTGCCCCAACTCGTGCCCCGACGACGACAAGTGCGTCACGTCCTCCTGCAGCACCAAGAGCGGCGTCACGGGGTGCCACAGCACCGCCATCACCTACGACGACAGCAACGCCTGCACCGTCGACGCCTGCGACTCCACCACGGGCATCTCGCACACCACACGGGTCTGCCCGTCCTCGGACCTCTGCACGCTGGGCCTGTGCGACACCACGACGGGATGCTACACGGAGCCCGTCGACTGCACAGGCAACACCACGTGCTCCAACTACCACTGCGACACGACGACCGGGTCCTGCGTGGCGGACGCCAACTCGTGCTGTGGCGACGATGCCACGCACTGCACCACGGCCTCCAAGTGCAACATCACGTCGTGTGTGATGTCTGGCGGCGAGCCCACGTGCGCGGGGACCACTCTCAGGTGCACAGACACTGTCTGCTCGACTGCCAGCTGTGATTCCAGCACAGGAGACTGCACGTACACCCCGAGGACATGCGACGACGTGCGTGCCGTTCTTGTGCCTCTAAAAATCTAGCTCATGTGCAGCGCACGTACAGAACAACTTCTGCACGGTCGACTCATGTGACACGTCTGCCAGCAGCTCGGGCACGGCTTGCGTGCATACAGCCAAAACGTGCGACGACTCGGATCCCTGCACCGTCGACAGCTGCGCTGGCAACAGCTGCGTCCACACAGGTGACCTCTCTGTCTCACTCCCCCATCTTCAGACTGCCGTGTGGTTGCTGATGCCCTCTTCACCCGATCTCCGCAGACTTGTGTGACGATGGCCTGCGCTGTACCACTGACTACTGCAGCTCCTCGTCTGACCTCAAGAGCGCGACGTGCAAGCACGTGCTGATCGACTGCAGTGACTATAACTTCACGGAGGGCAGCGGGAGCGAGTGGACGTGCAAGCAGTACACGTGCACCGAGAACGGGACGGACCTGTGCTTCGTGGAGACGATCGTCTCGGACTCGAGCAACCCGTGCGACAAGTGCCGCAACACGACCTCCACGACGAGGTGCATCGGGGGCCTGACCGTCGCCGCAGCCAGCGCCATCATCGGCGCCGCGGCCATCGCCGGCATCGTCGTCGCGTGCGTCGTGGGGTTCCTGATCTTCAGCGCGGTCAGCGCGTTCGGGACGTACAAGCTCGTGCAGATGAGCAGGGCCGGGGCCAACATGGGGGCGCACAACAACCCCATGTACAAGCCGTCCGACTCGGAGGCCGTCAACCCGGCATACTCGACCTAAGGGAGGCTAGTCGGAGGAGCCCCCGGGGTCTGTATGTGCAAATACTCGAGAAAGCACGCAGGGCATTCCTCAGGCGCAGCACACGCCGGTCACACAATACACTGCAGAGCTTCTGCCTGTTTCACGCTGCACGAGGGCAGTCGATTGGGGGGCTCTGTTGGCAACGAAGTGAGCCGTTAAGTGAACTCCGACCGCGTTGGACAGGGGTGATGACTGTGTGGGCCGAGCCGAGGTGGCTTGTGGAGCAGACAAACAAGGCGAGCTGCAGGGCATGGAGAGTCATACGAGAGCAGCCTGTACGCCTGCGGGGGCGGGGCTGTTGGCTGACACCGCCATGGCGGCCCCTCTGCAGGAGCACCAGTAGTGGGAGGAGGAGGCCAGGGAGAGGTGTGCGTGTGAGAGGCGGAGATGTTCTTCGCGTTACTTCGTGAGGACAGAGCGAAAATGATCGCCGCTGTCCCCGCGGGTAGGGCTGCCGACGAGTATACTTGTCCGAGTACTCGTACTCGGAGACAAAAAGTGGGACGAGTACTCGTCACTACTCGTAACTACTCGTCATTTGAATTGAATCTCGAAATGCCAATTGTATCTGATAACCCACAGATTTTCGTGACGTTGGCGATTTTTGAGTCTCTTTTACTCCGGACCGATGGCGCAACGGTCTCTCCCCCCCGCCAATGGGCCGCTCCAAGTGCCTCCTCTTGCTCCACCACCTCTAGCAGCCGCCCACGCTCCCACCCTACCTACAAGGTGCGAGATTAACCCTTTTTATCTTTTTATTGGCCTCACTGGTGTCTCCCTTCCTGTGTGTGTCTACCCCCGTGTGTTCTACATCGTCCTGGCCATGCTGCCCGTGTTCTACGACGTCCTGGACGTGCTGCACGTGTTCTACGTCGTCCTGGCC
>CACRSC010000009.1:270156-284558 GCA_902651635.1 Mastigamoeba balamuthi
CAGAGAGTCTTGGCTTACAACCTCATCAAGAAAGGGTATTCACACATCACAGTCATGTTTCTGACACAGTGCAGCATTCACGTTCAACAAAACTATTCCTCAAGCAGAGTGAGCACCAAGACAGTGATCTGCTGGCTTGGTGGAAAGCCAAAGCACCTTTTCTAGGACCAATAGCACATCTGGCAAGGTGCTATTTGTCTGTTCCAGCTTCTGATGCAGCTGTGGAGAGGCTCTTCTCTCATGGGGGGATAATCAACTCTTTTCATCGCAGTTCTCTCAGTCCAGAGTTCTTCTCTCTTATTCTTCTGTTTTCCATAAACAAAGAATAAAGCAGTTTACAAACTTCAACCCCTATGGAGTGATGCTCAAGTGAAAGACAGATGCAGTAAAAATATGACACCAATCAGATAAAAGTACTTAAATCGGAATACTCACTGAGTACTTGTATACTCATACTCACCAAAAAAAACTTGACGAGTACTCGCGAGTACTCGGTACTCGTCAGCAGCCCTACCCGCGGGCAGCTCCCACCCGCAGCAGCCATAGCCGAGCTACGAGTCCAAGGACGAGCACAGCAAGTGCAAGAGCGAGTGCTCTGCCACTGCCCCAGTGCCGGCCAAGGACGAGCAGGGTGGGGCGAGCGTGACGCCCGACGCTGCCGGCGCACGAGCGCAAGGAGGTGGCACCCGCGGTTCGGGTATGCAGACATGGTTTTGAAGAGGACGGCGTCGACTATAAGACAACCCCGGTTACAAACGCAATTGACTCTGTTTCGTCGCGTCTTGCGGCCCACCCTGTCCGGTTCCCTCCCCTCCAGCTTTACCTGCAGAGTTCCATGTACCGCACACGAAATCTGGGTGGACACGGCATTTGGGGCCAATCGCCTCTGCCACCTTTCAGCCGGGAACTGTCCGATGTATTTTGCTTCTACAGTCACAGGCTCCATTATATAAATGAAGGCATCCTGTTATGGCAAATTCCAGTGTAAAGAAGGAAATCCGGTCAATTGTATCGTGGATCTTGTCAGGGAAGGGGTGCTGCCGCCTCTGCCATTTGTTCGGGCGTCCTGGCGCTGCCCAGCACGAGTCCGCTGCTGGTCGCCTCCGAGCGCACCTGCTGCTGGGCCGACCGCGCAGGCATCCAGCGCTCGGTCTCGAACAGCGAGCGGCGCCACTTCTCCGGGCACAGCCTCGTGCCGATATCCCTTATATCACGTGCGACCACGGGAAGCGTCCAGCGTACGGACGTGTCGTGGTTCCAGCACGACCGGATGAGTGTGCACAGCTGAGGGTCGAGAGAGGTTTCGTCCAGCGTCGGCCTCTGCACACAGAAAAGAAAAGATGTCTCAGAAAACGAGCGGCAGTCACCCAGCGAGATAAATGGTACCTTCTTCTCGACCGGCCCGTTGGACTTGCTCCACGGGTCGTAGTTTGCCGGTGGCAGCGTGAACGTGAGCAAGCAGTATGCGGTGATACCGAAGCTATAGACGTCCGAAGCCTGTGGGGGCGGGGGTGCTTGTCAGACCGAGAGGCCCCAGATGAAACCGTCGGTATTTTTGGTACCTTTGAGTACGTCCTTTTGTCGCTGAAGCACTCCGGGGCAGTGTAGAAGAACGTACCCACGGGCTCGGGGCAGTTGATGCTGTCCGCACGGTCTGGCAGTTTGATCGAATCGCCGAAGTCACACAGCTTACAGCTTGGCGAGAAGCGATGTGTTCTGCTGGATAACGAGCTGCATGGCAAAGTGTGCATGGATGGGTCAGCTAAAAATGGCTTCTTAGTTCAGAATTCCCAACGGACCAGGACGTTGTCTGGCTTGAAGTCGCGGTGCAAGATGCCCAAGTCGTGCATGTACTGCAGGCCTGTGGCAGCGTCCAGCAGTAGCTTGAGGTGCACGGGAGTTGAGAACTTCTTCTTGTTGATGACGTCCTTGAGCGAGCCGGCGTTGCATGCCTCCGAAACGAGCGCACGCTGTGCATGCCACCGCGTGCTGGCCACCAGGCGGACGATGTTGCGATGCACGCCCAGCTGTCTCCAGAGTTCGACCTCGTCTGCGCCGACACTCGTCAAGCTGTGCTTGAGAAGCTTGGCAGCCACAGGCAGCCATCTCGACCTCGCCTGCACGTCGTCGGGGTCGGGACCATGGTAGAGCCCACGAAGCACAATGCCGTACGATCCAGTGCCCAGCGGCTGCTGCCCCACTGCAATGTCGAGGAGCGCCGGGTCGCGCCCTGCCCACAGTGCGTGTGCGGGGTATGGCGAGGCGAAAGGGCACAGCGCCATTCTGTCACTAGCCGCGTGGTACAGCATGACGTGTGGGCAGACTGTAATGCCGCTCACGTCAGCGTCATGGAGTGTGGCCAACAGCTGGACTTGGATGGCTGCCCCGTGAGGAACTTTTACTCTCAGCACCCCAGCGGCCTCCTCCTGCACCACGGCGACCTCCTCCCGCACCGCGGCGGCGACCTTCCCCGATACCGCAGTGTCAACGGCGGCACCCTCTGTCGGCTCCACAGTGATCTGCTGTGGCACGATGGCCCATCCACCAGCAGGGGGCGTGATCGACCAGCGAGATGTCAGCTGCCAGACGATCTCGACAGCACTGTCACCGGACTGTGCACCGACCAGCCTCAGCGTCAGGCTGGATGCGCACTCAGCGTAGCCGTTCGTGTGCAGCCCCAGTTTCGCCACGGACGGGCATAGGGCATTGTCTGAGAACTGGACGAGCTTGTTGCCATTGCACGCCAGCAGCTCATCGTACTTGCAGTGCTCGCCCATGCAGAAGGCTGCGAGGTGCGTCGGGCGGACACGGCGCAGTGGAAGTGACACAATCTTCCCAGGGACAACCACGCTGGGCCCGACGGCGAGGTGCTCAAGGATGACAACATCCGGGATGTGTGCTCCCTGTGTGGTAAGGAACAAACACAGTAAGTGCACATACACACTCGCCGTGCGCAAAATCACAGTTCAAAAATGGCATTTGAGAAAGGACGAACCATAGTGTTGTCATCACCACCAAGGAGCAGGGCGAGATCCTCAAGGAAGAAGACGGCCTGCACCTCCGAGTCAAGGCTCAACTGACAAAGATGATGTAAGTGTGGGCCCCTGTGACACGAGGGTGCTGGGAGGAGCTTTGCGCACACTAGGAAGGCTGCTGTCTTCTGCGGCGTGTAGGCGTGGGAGTAGCCGCATGCAGAGTGGGCAGGCCGCGGTGTCCGGCGAGTCGTACTTGTGGCAATGGAACGCAGTGTGCACAGTGGGCTTCAACAAGCTCTCTCTGAGCTCCGCAGAGAAGTTGTTCGTGAGGTGCTGGCTCCACACCACCATGGCACTCGCCAGTCGTGGAACCAGGCCCCCGTGGGTCTTGCTGGTGCTGTAGGACCGCTGGAGGGTCGTGGCCATCCCGAGCACGCCCTTAGAGCCGAGCTGGTGCGTGAAG
Organism: Mastigamoeba balamuthi; assembly: GCA_902651635.1. Classification (NCBI taxonomy): domain Eukaryota; phylum Evosea; order Mastigamoebida; family Mastigamoebidae; genus Mastigamoeba; species Mastigamoeba balamuthi. The sequence goes on from CACRSC010000009.1 coordinate 273,595, forward strand.
CCGTATTCGTAGTACACGTACGGGAGCGGCTGCATCTTGTGGACACGGCCACAGCGGAGGGCAAGCACCGTTTTCTCTCCATCGGTGATATGTGACGCCAGAAGGTCGAACATGGAGGAGAAGACCTCGGCAGCAACGAAACCGGTCTTCTGCTTGCTGCGCTCGCACGCGTCGATGAGCTGGTCCAGCAGCTCCTTGGCACCCGCATCCTCGATCGCCACTGCGCTCCAGTCGACATTGGGGCCAGCCGAGACAGCAGCGCACTTGCCCTTGACGTAGGTCTTCGCCGAGAACCGCTTGAACTGTGGCGTGTCCCCCGTCAGCAGGAAGTACAGCGTTGTTGCAGCGCCCGTGAGGTCCACGTTGAGCGACGACATCGTGAGGTTGTCCAGAGTGTATGCGGTCGTTGTCCATGGGACACTCGGGAACGTGTCGGGCCTCGCGCCTCCCCAGTCCGAGAGCACGGTCTGGTCAGTCTCCTCGTCGTAGAGCAGGTTCGAGGGGTTCGTGTCGAGGTGGTGGAGCTCTGCGATGTGCGCCGCCTCGACACCGCTGAGCAGCGCCGCCATGTGGCGCGCGGCGCGCTGCCATGTTAGTGGCCCGTGCGCGAGTACGTAGCGTGTCAGGTCGGTCGTGTACTTGCGCTCGATGAAGAGCCGCCTGTCTCCTGCGAGGTACGTCCTGGCCTTGTCGACCCATGGCAGGGCCACACACCCGCCCGACATCTCGTCGATCGCACAGATAACGTGATGCTCACGCACGATGTCTTCGTTATAAGCGAAGCTGCGTGCCATCTTCGCCACAACGAACTTGGGCAGTCGCTCGTTTTGTGTGGCGGTTCCGGCAGAGCGCGACCCGAGGAGGAACTTGCTGTATGACGATGTATACGTGTCGATATGACCATTGATCATGAAGAAGCCGCATTCGGTGAAGAGCAGCCCCCAGGGGCCTTCTTCCCCCTGCAGCGTGGCACAGTACAACGCGGCTGACTCCGGGTCGATATCTTGGGCGAGCGTCATGCACTGCACACAGTTCGCCTGCTCGAGGATGGCGAGATTGAGAGGAATCGCGCCCCCCGCTTGCGGCTCTGCGCCTGAAGTGAGTGCTGGTCTTCCCAAATTGTGGAAAGAGTGATGGGAGCGCAGAAGAGCATACGGGCGTGTTCGGCGGCCTGTAATGCGGGCACGGTGGCGACTGCAGCGATGGCAAGAGGAGCCGCAGCGGCTGGGGGGCGAGCAATAAGCGGCGTGCATGAGGTTGTCTTCGAGAAGCAATATGCAAGCAGAGCGAGGCGGGGGGTTTGAAAACAAAAAAAGTGAACCTTCAATCTAGACTTAAATATTCAAGTGGCATGCGGGCGGTCAAGACAAACCTGGAGGCTGGGTCAGAAGAGGTTCGGCGCCGGGCCTCACGCGGACCTTGAGGATCCCTTTTCCGAGGAGTTTGAAGAAGTCCGGGCCGAGCTCCTTCTGTGGGTCGAGCGCACCGATTTCCTTGGCGAGGTAGGTTCCGAGCTGTGGGTCAGCCGCCTCGGGCAGGACGAGGAAGAGGTCTCCGCGGCGGTGGGGGATTTCGAGCTGCTCCTTGAGGTTCTTGGTGAGGTCATCAACGTCGCAGCCCTCCTTGACGTGGACCTTCTGGGGCCGGTCCTCGGGGCCGCCATCGGGCCTCTCCCACCTCGCCCAGACAACACTCTCCTGGATCTGCTTCTCCTCGAGCTCCATTAGACCTACCTGACAAGCTCTTGATCTGGACTGATTTGTCTCTTTTGACACGAAATCTGTTAGTGAGGAGAGAATCTGTCCCACACAGTGCCTGCAAGCTCTGTTGGTCATCAGAAGCCCATTCTGATCCGTGTGCTTCTTCTGGGCAATAGACGGCGAGAATTCCAAGAAATTCACCCGAAGATGGATAAAACCAATTGAGAGATTGAAATGGGGGGCTTTACCCGTTTATCACTGTCTTCTGGCTGGTGGTCACCATTATGGTGGTTTTAATTGATTTCAGTTTAGTGGTTTTTCTCTGAAACACATCAATCACGTTTACGTGCTGTAGCAGATCAAGTTCTGCTACACACTGCTATGCATGCTCTGCAATGTAGGGTAGCAGAAGTGAACTGTAGCAGTGGTGTGTAGTGAAGCCTGTGGAACCATGCATAAGTATCCTGCATAGTGAGTGAATGAATCTATAGGAAAAGTAGATATTTTCTCTCAAAACGTCCACTTCGTGGCAGGCGCACACGCAGGTGGCATGGTGTACCACTTGCTCACGGACCTGGTCAAGGAGAGGTTTCAGGCACACATGCAGTGTGCCCCATCCATTTTGTCACTATCAAGTACCATCTTCACACTTTCTTCTGGTGCTAGGCAGGTCTTGGCACCAGCAGGTTCTCACAGACCAGCGTGAGTGCTCCTTGTGGAAGATGACAATGCAGTTGAGAAGCATGTGTGAATAGTGCACAAGAAACGTGTCCAGCTCTGTCATATGCATGGTTGCAGCATGTGGCATGAAGAGAAGGGGCCTGCAGGCAGCATAAAGTACTTCAGGTGATCCAAGGCCCATGAAGATGATACTTGCTCTAGCATCTTCAACTACACAGTGTAGCAGAGGTATTTGTATAGTATTGCATAGCAGAAGGTCCACTACACACCACTATACTATAGGATCTGCTACACAGTGTAGCAGAGGTGTTTATGTAGTGGTGCATAGCAGAAGGTCTGCTACACACTGCTGCTACACTATAGGGTCTGCTACACGACATAGTGGAAGGTGCTCTAGTGCCTTCTGCTATGCTACATAGCAGAGAGTATCAATATCTATTACAGTAGAAATCACTAACAACTGTCCCCTGTATTCTTTTGATCAAATACAGTGTCAAATCTGGTGAGAAGCGGGCCCATCAGCCCTGCACCTTTGAAGAGGTCAGAGTGGGTTTAAGGCCATGCAAATGATGCTTGGTGGTACTAATAACGACCTCATTATGAGGTATGAAACCCCCTTTCCCCTCCCTTCCTTGTTCTCTTTGTGTTAATACAAGTTAAATTCTCCAGGATGAATGCTCTCACGTGTGCTGTTGAGGCAGGCACACAGACCAGGGAGCTAATGCTCAGGAAGAAGCTTATTATGCTCGGCATTTCTGGTGTGTTTCCTCCTATACACTCCGTTTTTCTCAATTCTAACATTTTTATTTTATAATTTAATAAGTCCCGAAGCTGAAGAACCTTCCTTCAGACAGGGGGGCCCTATAGTGAAATTTTTTGCTCTATGTGCAATTTTTGTGCTTCAGCATATAAAATGCAGTGATGATCAAATAATTTTAATGTGTGCCGCCAAACACCATGGGTGGCGGAATGCAATGCTCTGCAGCCTCGAACCTGCCAAGCCCCCAGTGAACACCGTGCTCCCTCTGAACCCCCATCGAGACGTGCGTGATTCTTCGTGCTCTGGGGGCCTGTCTCCAACTGGCCAATTGACGAATTTGGCCATTATGCTCAAATCTCGTGCAGATGCTGCACTGTCACTCACACGTGTGTTTGGAACCTGATCTCGACAGAGATCATCAAGTACATTGCCAACCGGCTCACAGAGGATGCCTTGTCTCAGAGGACGAGGTCTGCTCATTAATCAGAATGATCGTCTTTTCAATTGTGAAGGGACCAGCTGTTGCACATACCCTCACAGAGTTCCTCGAACTGTCATCAGGGTGACATGGTCTGGGTGATACACCCATTCGAGTTCGGCACTGGAAGATTCTTGTGGGCCTTTTCAAGGAAGTTAACCCAACACACCTTTCAGAGTACTTCACTGTGTCGTTTTAGCTGTACTGGAGCCTGTGTTGTCTGTTGTGGCTCGTCTTCGATGAAAGAATTGTGGATTTCACTGGCTGGCTTCCTTTCTCGGTCCACATTGAGTGCAAGCCCAGCCCAGGTGGTGCTCTCATCTATTTCCTGTGTGGTGTGACAACTGCCACTGGAATACCAGTTCCTCTCATTCTTCTCCCGAAGTTCTCTGTGTATTCTAGTGGGCATGGTCTGTCTCCTATCACAGAACTGGAGCTCGTCTGCAACTGGATCGAGAAGCTCCAGAGAGAGAACAAGCTTCCCGTTCCCGTTCGTGTTGTGGCTGATGCAGCCTTCGGCAACTTGAAGACGATTCAACGCCACTGTTTATCATGTCAGCTCAGCAAACGGACCACAAGCTCCTCCTCAGTGCGCAACTCGGCCCAGGAGAAAGTCGAACCATGTCTCGGCCAATTGGAGAGGGTCGTTCCAAAGGAGCTGTGTGCCAGACAGTGCTCAAACATGTTTCAAGTATGTATAACATCACGTCCTTCCTCAAGGTTGTGGGTCCTGTTGCTTCTGTTGCTCCACTGGAATCCGTTCTCAGGCCAGAGAGTGTGCAGATTCTCCAGCAACTCGCAGACGACCAACTCCGAGTTCTGCTGCAGATGTGTGGCTTTGCCAATTCTGGGTTGAAGGAGGCCATGTTACAGTAATTGGCATACACTGATTACTCCTCAGGCCCCCCCCCAAACAGAAGCGAGCCAGGGTGGCAGAGCCAAGCATGGTGCCCCAAGCCAGTGATGAAGAGGAAGGAAGTGATGATGGGGCCTCTCAGACAAGTTCCCTGATGGGTGGGAATTCCCACCAAAAGGGTCAAAATCGTTACAAATGATCAATAGTACATGCCCTTAATATCAGAAGCTCATGGAGGCAATTGAAGCACAATTTCACAGAAATTTTTCAAATCAAGTGATTTGCAACAAAGGCGATATGTGCCAGCATATGTGCCGGGCTATGTGCTGGCAGCACAGCTCGGCCATTGACTATGCTGGTGGCACAGTGATGTGCTGGTGTATAAACCAGTGTATGAGTCGGCATGAAAAGTGTCAGTAGTTATGTGGTCAATGATAATCAATAAGACATTCAAAGCAGACACAGTGACTTTCAATTGTAATGACCAACTGGTTTCATTGCTTTAGTCACACTCAGGGTCAGATTCATCAGAGGAGAGGGCATCATCATCATCACTGCACTCAGCACAATCCATGATGCAGTCCTTTGGATCAGCCATAACGTCGTTCAGGCCATTAAAGGACGCATCTGGATTGATGAATCCCTCTTCAAACATCTCGAGGTCCATCTGCAGAGGACTGGTCGGGAGTAGCTCATCGGAGTTGGAGAGCCAGGAGTCCAGGTTCGCATTACTCCAAAGAGGAGACTCTCTTTCTGCATGACGAGTCACCTGCATGATGTGCTCTCCAAGGCGTTTGACCTCCTCAGTAGTTCCCTTGATGGTGCTGAGCCTGTAGCGCAGCCCCTGAGCATCAGCATCACAATTGAAGGGCGAATCTGGATGAACACAGTGCTCCAACCAGTTGTCGTTGTCCTTGGCAACTGAGATGAGCCTGGAATGCTGCTGGATTGATGGCAGGGATGCCTTGCAGTGCGCCTTGATGCTTCTTACCATCTGTGAGAGTACAGTGTGTTGCAATGAGTGAATTAGATGAAGTTATGTTGTTTTTATGGCACTTATGCCGGCGGCATATAAATTATGCCGGCGGCATATAACATATGCCGGCGGCATAGAAAATTATGCCGGCGGCATAATGCATGTGCCGGCGGCATATAATTATGTGCCGGCGGCATATACAACGGCATAAGAGGAAAACGGACCTTTTCACAGCAGTCATCACTGCAGTGAGCATAAGGACTGGCCCTATTCGTTCGAAGAGTGATGGTCTCGAGTATAGCAGCCCTGTGAGTCGGATGCAAGCCACCAGCAATCCATAAACTGAGAAACTGGGCAGTCATAACCTTATACTGGTGGTGACGAGTGGCGTAGAACAGCTGTGGACAGAGCTGCAGGAGCCCTATGAACTCCAGAGACCTCCCAGCACGTACTGTGGCCCTCATGTAGCAGTAGGGCAGCCCGTAGTGCAGGCAGAAGCACAGAAGACTTCGGGGACGAGAGGGAATGTCCTGACACTGGGCAAGACAGTTGATCGACATCAGAACTGTGGGGTCATAGCTCGGGTGGGACGTGACAGTCTGCAGCACCCATGGCAGCAGGGCAGAGACCAGAAGCACGATCGTGTCATCCAGCTGAATGAAGTTCTTGAGCATGTCCTTTGTTCCCTTGCGACCCAGGAAAGCCAGAGTCGGGGTAATGAGGCAGTCCCACATCTCCCTGATTGCAAAGGCCATTGTTTTCATCTGGTGCCAGCCAGCCAGTGATGGGATGATTGTACTGTGCAGTGGGCTCTCTTCCTGGTCACGCATTCGCCATAGCTTGGAGAACACCTGCTGGTCGCCCTCGAACACCGGCATCAGGGGCAGCTGGGCACCAATGCCTCCTGTGGCCACTCCCAACCGAGTCTCCTCCACGAAACGGACCATGTCCGTATAAGAGGCAGTCTGTGCAGACTCTGTGCTGCCACCAGTCCACATCTGGCAGCTGATGAGTGTGGACAGATGCCTGTTGCAGCTCTCCACAGGAGGAACTGACAACGGGCACCCTGTCTTGTTGCAGTACATCCCCCAGAAGAAAGCCCGACGAACAACCTCTCCCAGCACCTCCTTGACAGGTCGTGGGCATGACAGAGAGCTGCCAGACAGAGACATCCACGCAAAAGTGCAGGAGCTGCACTCGAGAGGTAGGACAGGGGAGTGTGGCACCAGTGGGCAGTACATTGCACACAACTCCACGGTTTGCTGCACGTCATCAGGTGGCTGTTCTGAGGGCAGAACACCCCTGGGCAGTACATTGGGAAGTACGACACCCTCCTGCAAATATCAGGCAGGTCAGTTTGTTGCTGGAGTGATGCAAAGTGAGATGCCACAATATGCTCTGTGCTGGCATCTAATTATATGCCGCCGGCATATAATTATGCCGGCCATTATGCCGCCGGCATATAATTATGCCGGCCATTATGCCGCCGGCATATAATTATGTGCCGCCGGCATATAATTATATGCCAGCAGCACGTAGGACAGCTAATTTAACAAAAACAACGTACTGTAAGTGTGTAGAGCGTGTCCGACTGCACTCTCTGGAGGTAGTCGTCATTGGGTACTATTCCCCCCCACACCACACCATGCAGCATCGTGGCATGCCTGTCCAGACGCTGGAAACCGCACCCTACAGCCACCTGCAGGTTGTCTGCAACCTGCACACAGTGTTTCTGCAGCAGCATGGCCTGCTTGTGCCTGGCCTTATCCAGCTTGTTCGTTGTCGTTTTGCGATCGTACACGAGTCGAAGCTGGCGAAACAGGTCCCACACAGCTGTAGGAGTAGTATGACTCCACAGACGGCAGGAAAGCAACATGCTGAAGTGCACGTCCTTTCTCTGTGAATAGCTGCGTGCACAGATGACGTATATGGCGAGCACACGCATGGCCAGGTCGTTGTCAGGGGCTGAGTCCTTGTAGCCCAGGAGAGAGCACAGAACGAGCATTAAGCTGGGCATCGTCTGCCTCAGTGCAGCAATGTACTGAGGAAACGTGGCCTCCTCCAGCCCTGTGGGTTCCACGGCAGTCTGCAGCTCGTGTTTTGCAGCACGCACCTGAGCTGGATTCCGTCTATCGATGCCCTTGTACACCTCCAGCTGAGTGCTGAGCCGCCTGTTCTGTTGCCTGAGGTTCCTGACCTGTGCCTCGAGTGCCCGAACATGACACAGGTCTGGGTCAACTGGGTCGCCGTCTGGGACGTCGGCTGGGCCCAGTTGAGCCTTGTGCACATGCGTACTGCACTTGTACTTGCCGCGAATAGGCCAGGCGCCATCTTCGGCTTCCATCCCTGCTATGCCTGCAGCTGTGCCGCCGGCAGATATTATGTGCCGCCGGCAGATGACATCATTTTTCAAAAATTGTTTGGGTTGTCCTACAAGCTCCTACAAGCCGATGTCAACCACGCCATCTGCGCCAAGCACCCCCAAGAAGGGGAAGCCCGAGGTATGTCACCGCATTCACTTCACTCCCACTCGTTCTCCTTCTCAAGCATTCCCAGCCCACCGAGTTTGAAGTTGAATACGCCCTATACCAACAGTATATGCGCTGTGTTGCACAGCGTGAGCGCGAGAGGCTGGGTGTGCCTTCATCCCCCGATCAAGCCCCTGCACCGCAGGCCTCGATGGCATGCCGTTCTGGTGAGTTCTTCCCTCTTCAAACTCACAATCATCTGCCGGCACACGCTATGTGCCGGCGGTTTAATTCTGTACCGGCGACAGTGCCGGCGGTACATAGTATATGCCGCCGGCACATACTTATGCCGGCCATTATGCCGCCGGCATATAATTATATGCCGCCGGCATAAAATTCTATGCCGCCGGCATATAATTCTATGCCGCCGGCACATACTTATGCCGGCCATTATGCCGCCGGCATATAATTCTATGCCGCCGGCATATAAGCCGGCACATAACTATATGCCACTGACACAATCACCTGCAGCCCCAGTTGAACGCGAGGCCATGGCAGCAGCAGCAGCACCAGCCGCTGAGCCCGAGCTGTCTCCCGAGCCCCAGCAGCAGCAGGACATTGAGCCAGAGAAGGCGAACGAGCAGCCGATGGAGCAGGACAAGAACACTGAGCAGCAGGACGGTGACACCGAGCAGCAGGACGATGCAGAGGCTGAGCAGCAGGACAAGCAGCAGGACGAGCAGGAGGAGAACGTGGAGGACGAGCAACAGGACCAAGAGGGGGACGAGGACGACAGCGACAGTGGGGGGGCCCCTAGTGCTGAGCCCACCAGCATGCAGGCCCGGAACGTGGGATGGCCTGCTTCCTCTGGTGCCAGGGAGCTGCAGCCGTGGCAGAAGCCCCGGCCCTGGCCCGCTTCCTCAGCTTCCTGTGACTGGGGGGCATTCCAGGGTGCTGGGGTGCGCACCAGGCAGCAGGTTGCTGCCATGGACCCCTGTGTAGCGGGTCGCCCAGCAGAGTGCTCCGAGCACGAATGAGCTGACCTCATGGCCCTGTACCCTCAACCACACCCTGGAGACATCACCACAGATAGCAGCACGATTCCCAAGGAAGCCAGTGCCAGAGCAGTATGCATTTCATTCTCAATTCTAATGTCTGACTGAATTGAAACAGACTGGGATATACCTGCCAGTGATCGGGTCAATGACTGTCCCATGCTTCGTGACTGGCCCCCGTCGCATGGGCCTGCATGACGTGTACTTCTGGGACGTTTTCTGCATGGAATCTGGCAAACGGGCCACATTGCTGCAGTCCGGCAGTGTGTACTGGGCCTATGTGGAGGACGAGTGGACTCTCGTCATTCTCCTCAACCTCATCATTCCGGTCAACACCAGCATGAAGAAGCAGTTGAACTGCCTCGTCCTCAACCAGGCATTTGCAGTGGCTGGCGTGCAGAAGAAGAACACAGTGATCAGCATCCCCTGTGGTGCTGTAAGGCACCCTGCTGTGCTGACAGCACGGCAGCACTTCTATGTCGACTACATCCTGCACAACAGTAAGGACGCAATCAATTTGTACGTATTTCCTCTGTCTTTCACTTGTATTTCAATTGCTTTCATTTTTTTGACTTTGCTGTTTTTTGATTATGTGCTGCCAGCATATAGCTATATGCTGGCGGCATATAGAAAAAGTCTCTGGCATAACCAGTCTAACTCGCATTTCAGCCCACTGCTGCAGCAGTACAGGCAGGCAACGACGCCTGTGGCACGCCAGGACTATGACGATGCTGTTGTGCAGGCCTCCATCATTGCCATCTCCACCCTGACCAGGAACAGGGTCATTCCGACCATGGAGGAGGCAGTCCAGGCAAGAACTGACTGCCTGAAGGTGTTGTACTTCATCACACCGTTCTGGGACCTGACAGAGAACACCATGCAGAATGCAACCACATCACTGACTGCAGTTGCAGCTGAGGTGCATCGCCTCAGCCGCCTCAGTGCGAGGGGGCGTGCCATGGATGGCCCCAAAGCCATGCTTAATGCTGTGAGGAGCATCAAGAACAAGATCAAGGGAGCAAAGCAGGCCAGCAAGAAAACGTCTTCTGCATCTGGAGACGATGCTGAGAGCTCCAGCTCTGAGTTTATTGACGAGCTGCGGGGCAAGAAGGTGGTGGAGCACAACGTGGACGATGACCAGGAGGAGCACAAGGAGAAGACAACGACATGCAAGAGGACGAGGGAGGAAAGCAACGAGGAGTACGTGGCTCCAGCTGCACCAGCTGCATTGCAACGCCTCCTTCCACATATGCCTTTGAAGATCCAGCAGTGTCTGGCACCAGCCCCAGCAGCAGCACCAGCAGCAGCAGCAGCACCAGCAGACCACGAGATGCTTAGGGCCCCTGGTGCTCCAGCAAAGTGCACGTGGTGGTCTCAGCAGCCCACAAAGGCCTGGGACATCAATGACATCGACACCATGAGTCTCCAGGATGCTTGCACAGCCCTGCACCAGGCCGTGAGCAATGCTGCTGGTTGCATATAATCATATGCTGGCAGCACATAATTTTATGCTGGCGGCACATAGCATATGCTGCCAGCATATAAATATTTGACACAATCTCCACTAATCATTGTATACCACAGAAAGAGCAAGAGGAGGCTCTGCAGTCAGCACTGCAGTCCATACAGTCCCTCAGTGCACGTACGAAGGACCTGATAGCACTGAACGAGAGAGCTCAGGACGAGGTGAAAAGGCTGACTGCCGAAATCACCTCTGCTGCTGGACCAGGTCTCCTCGTTCCAGCACAGCAGCAGGACCAGATCATCAAGGGCTTGGAGGCTGCCAGGGCCAAGTTGAAGGAGAAGATCGGCATGTACAAGAAGGAGCAGGTCAGGGTGACCAACGAGCTGCATGAGCAGCACATGCTCGTTGCAACGTTGAAGTGCCAGAACGAGGGGCTCAAGGAGCAGCTGGAGCTCCTCAAGTCTGAGCGTGCCAATTGGAGGGAGTACGAGTCCCTCAAGGGCACCAGCACCACTCCCTCCAAGC
>CACRSC010000009.1:288951-317783 GCA_902651635.1 Mastigamoeba balamuthi
GACGCCTCGCTGGTCTCGCTTGCGCTGCAGAGGAAGGCCGCCGGAGCCGCAAAGCCCGCGGACCCCAGGGACGGCGACACGCCGCTGCTCTGCGCGGCCGCCGCGGGGCAGCCCGAGGTCGTGCGGGCGCTGCTCAAGGCCGGCGCCGACCCCAGCGCCGAGAACCAGCAGACGGGCGAACGGCCGCTGCACAGGGCCGCGCTGGTCGGCCTGCTGGCCGTCGTCACCGAGCTGCTGGGCGCAGGCGCCGACGTCAACGCGCAGGAGAGGCAGCGCGGCGACACGGCGCTGCACGTCGCGGCGCGCCAGGGGCACGACGCGGTGGCGCGGGCGCTGCTCGCCGCCGGCGCCGACAAGGAGCGGCGCAACTCGGACGGCGACGTGCCGCTCGACTGCGCGCTCGAGAACGGCCACAAGGCCGTCATCGACGTACTCTCGCCCGAGATTGTCGACCCCGCCGCCGACGCCGACGCCGAGGAGCTCTGCTGCTCGGCAGAGGAGCCCGCGGAGGACGACTTCCTCCTCTTCCTGGAGCGCGAGAACGCGCTGCTGCAGCGCAGGTGCACGGGGACCGGCGACTACTGCAGGAGCCCCCCCGAGTGGTACTGCGACAGGTGCACGGCGCTGTTCGGGAGCAGCACGGCCTACTGCGCCGAGTGCTGGCAGAAGGCGCACCAGAGGCCGTTTGTGTCGGCGCACGAGAAGCAGCCCGTCGGCAGGGCCCCGCCCGCCTCGGACCTGGCGGGCTTCGCGCCGCGCGAGTTCGAGGAGTACCACGCGGGGCGCGCGCAGAGCATGGAGGACAACATCTGCAAGCTGTCGATGCTGGGCTCCGAGGTCGAGAAGCTCCGCAGGACGCAGAACGTGCTCGCCGCGGTGTTTGCCAAGGCCGCGGGCTCGTTCATCGCGTCCGAGTGCGAGCTGCTGGCGTCGACGCGGGTCTCGTGCACGCGGCTCGAGGCCGCGGCCGCCGACGCCCACCGCGCGTGCGAGCTGGCCGACATGAAGGTGCAGCAGATACACATGCAGACGCTGCTGCAGCTCTGCCAGGCCATCGTCAAGGCGCTGCAGTGCCCGCAGTCGACCTCGCCGTCGGAGCTCCCGTGCAGCTCGCCGCGAGTCGACGCCATGTACAGGGAGCTCATCGGCGAGGACCCGCGGGGCCCGGACACCGGCGACGGCGCCGCAGCGGGCCAGCCACCGGCGCCGGAGCCCGGGTTCCAGTTCTTCTGCCAGGCCCTGGGCATGAAGTCTGCGCAGGAGGTCAGGGCAGTCCTGGGCATGTTCCTGCACAACGAGGAGGCGCCGGGCGACCGCAAGCGCATGGAGGCGCTGGGCGTGCTGCTGCGCAGGGCGCGCGGGGACTGGTCGATCCTGACCGAGGAGCAAAAAAAGGTGCGCGGCCTGCTCAAGTGGATCGATTGAACTTGTGGGGGGGCTTGGCCATACTGGGTCCCTTTGCCCAGAGCCGCACAGAGGCAAGGCCAGTGGTTTCAATTGCATTTGCATTTTTGGGAGGACTTCGCCTCAGTGATCCGTTGGCCGGCAGCCGTACCGAGAGCTCGAGGCCAAGTGGAGAGAGTTCACCGAGCACGAGGCAGCCAAGGAGGCTGCTCGCACCGCGTCGTCGTCGCCGCAGCAGCAGCAGGCCCTCGCGGGCGACGACATCCTGCACGCGATCGTCCCGTCCTTAGGCGAGAAGCGCAACGTAACATAGAGACACGCAACTACTATTTCGCTTAAACAGGCGCAGTTTGTTTTTCCCTCCGGTTGGTGCGATTTCCTGCTTCCAGTTCGCCAACTTGTGGTCAGCGTCCTCACCCCTCCGCGCCCCCCGAGTGTCCCCCGGGGCCCCGCTGGCTGCCCCCGCGGCCCCCTGGCCCGGAAAAGGGCCGGCGACGTTGTGTTGGGTCGCCGCAAAAGCGAAAACTGACGTGTCGGAGTGCCCCGAGCGCCGGCGCCGCTGTCGCCTCCGCCCGCTCACCCTCCCGGAAGCCCAGCGGCTCCCCGGCGGCGCGCCAGTGGTGTGGCGTGGGGCCCCCGATATCGCGGCGCGTGCGTGTGAGATTTCTCCGAATTGCGTCATGCTGAGTCAGCACGCCGGGGCCTTTTTTGTGTGTTGGTGTGTGTGGCCCCCTGCGCGCCCCCCATCGCGACCGCGTTTGCACCGCTCACAGGCGCCGCCGACATGTCTGCCAAGGACGAGGACCTCGTGGCCGCCGTCGACTACAGCAGCGCCAGCGACGACGAGAGCGGCGCCGGCGACGACGACGAGAGCGAGCGCTCCGAGACGGTCGCGCCGTCGGACGACGAGGATTACACGGAGCCCGCGCCCAAGCGCTCCCGCAAGGCACGCCACCCGCAGTGCCCCTTCCCCCACCCCCTGGCCTCCAGCCCCTTTCCTCTCCCGCTCGCCCCGGGCTCCCCCATCGCCGTTGGGGTGATTTTCTCGGATTGCTTTTTGCGATTCAAATTTCGCGATTCGCGCGCGCTGGAGATAAGAGATTCTTGGTTTGGGCGCAGTTGATTTTTGTCCACCGCCGCGCCAGTTTTTTTTAATCTCTCCCCTGCGGGTCTGAGACGGTTATTCTCGGGCAGGGCGTGGCGGTGCCGGGACTGCTTCGCAGGGCCGACGTGGCCAACGTGGCTGCCGCCGAGGCCGCTGCGACCGTGGCGGCGGCCGCTGCAGCAGCGGCGTCGACGTCGGCGGCGTCGTCCCCGGCCGCTGCTGCGCCGACACCGTCGGCATCGCGCTCGCGCGGGCGCAAGGCCGCGACGGAGACGGCCGCGCGGCAGCGCCTGTGCCGCTGGCACGCGCGGCACTTCCGGCCGGTGGAGTTTATCGCGCGGGTGGACAAGAACTCGTACCACAGCGGCGTCAACGTGCTGCACAGCGGCTGGGCCGACACGGACGAGCAGGGGCCCGGGGGCCAGTCGCAGCTGCTGCTGCAGAAGGCCAACGAGGACAACGAGGCCGCCAGCGTCGACGCGCGCGTGCGGGCCGGCGACGTCGTGTGGACGTGGAAGTTCGGGGCGCTGCCGCTGGTCGTGCGGGCGGTGCGCAGGTACCGCGAGAGCCACTGCTTCTACGTGATGCTCATGACGCCGAGGCCCGGCGAGGACCTCGGCCGCCTGCCCTCGGACCTCGACCTCTCCCACCCCGCCGCCGCCGAGTGGTGCGCCCGCCCCCCAGTGCCTCCCCCCTGCGCCCTCTTTTTGCTCCTCGGAATCCGCTGCCTCTTCTGGCCTCTCGTGCTCCCACCCCCACCGCCTCGCTCTGGGGGCTGTCTTGGGTTCTGTGGGTTCTGTGCACAGTCTCTTCCCGCCGTTATTCGCTTCTCCCTCAGCTCTCACTCGGCGCTGTAAGCGGACTTGCGTTTTTTCTTGGTGTGTTCTCGTTCGCCTCTCGGTTCTCTCTGCGGCTTTCGCCTCCGCTTCTCTGCCCCCTTCGCGGGCTGTTCCCCGCCAGCCGGGACTCAGCGCGGATGCGCACCGCTGCGCTGCAGGAACGAGAAGGACTCGACGCAGCCCGTGTCGGAGATCACGTGGCACGTCCCGCGCCCCGCGCTGCACGAGGCCTACCGCGCAGAGGCCACGGCGCTCGTCAAGGGCCTCGTCGAGGGCCACCGCGAGCACCGCCGCCAGCTCGAGCACAACCGCCTCAGCAGCGTCGGCTCGCCGGGCGCCCAGCAGTCGGCCGCCGCCATCGCCGCCGCCGTCGCCAGCGCCTCGGGCGCCACGCCGACGCCCTTCGACCCGCTGAGCTCGCCGTCGCCCAGGGCCCCGCCGCTCGCCAAGAAGCGCATGCTGCCGCTGTCGCCCTACCAGCAGGTCGCCGCTGCGGCGGCCGCGGCAGCGGCAGCGGCGTCGGCGCAGGGCGGGCCGGCGGGGACGATGCCGCCGATGCCGCCGTCGCNCCACAGCGGCGTCAACGTGCTGCACAGCGGCTGGGCCGACACGGACGAGCAGGGGCCCGGGGGCCAGTCGCAGCTGCTGCTGCAGAAGGCCAACGAGGACAACGAGGCCGCCAGCGTCGACGCGCGCGTGCGGGCCGGCGACGTCGTGTGGACGTGGAAGTTCGGGGCGCTGCCGCTGGTCGTGCGGGCGGTGCGCAGGTACCGCGAGAGCCACTGCTTCTACGTGATGCTCATGACGCCGAGGCCCGGCGAGGACCTCGGCCGCCTGCCCTCGGACCTCGACCTCTCCCACCCCGCCGCCGCCGAGTGGTGTGCCTGCCCCCCCAGTGCCTCCCCCCTGCGCCCTCTTTTTGCTCCTCGGAATCCGCTGCCTCTTCTGGCCTCTCGTGCTCCCACCCCCACCGCCTCCCTCTGGGGGCTGTCTTGGGTTCTGTGGGTTCTGTGCACAGTCTCTTCCCGCCGTTATTCGCTTCTCCCTCAGCTCTCACTCGGCGCTGTAAGCGGACTTGCGTTTTTTCTTGGTGTGTTCTCGTTCGCCTCTCGGTTCTCTCTGCGGCTTTCGCCTCCGCTTCTCTGCCCCCTTCGCGGGCTGTTCCCCGCCAGCCGGGACTCAGCGCGGATGCGCACCGCTGCGCTGCAGGAACGAGAAGGACTCGACGCAGCCCGTGTCGGAGATCACGTGGCACGTCCCGCGCCCCGCGCTGCACGAGGCCTACCGCGCAGAGGCCACGGCGCTCGTCAAGGGCCTCGTCGAGGGCCACCGCGAGCACCGCCGCCAGCTCGAGCACAACCGCCTCAGCAGCGTCGGCTCGCCGGGCGCCCAGCAGTCGGCCGCCGCCATCGCCGCCGCCGTCGCCAGCGCCTCGGGCGCCACGCCGACGCCCTTCGACCCGCTGAGCTCGCCGTCGCCCAGGGCCCCGCCGCTCGCCAAGAAGCGCATGCTGCCGCTGTCGCCCTACCAGCAGGTCGCCGCTGCGGCGGCCGCGGCAGCGGCAGCGGCGTCGGCGCAGGGCGGGCCGGCGGGGACGATGCCGCCGATGCCGCCGTCGCTGGCGACGACGTCGGGCAGCAACCTGATCAGCGCGGTGCTGGGGGCCAAGTCGCCGCTGGTGGCCACGGCGCTGCTGCAGACAAAAGGCATCCTGGCGGCCTCGATGCCCTCGCAGATGCGCCCCACGGCCACGCAGGCGGCCATGCAGCAGAACCTCTTCGGCCCAGCGGGCCTCGTGCAGCAGGGCGCCGCCGCTGCCGCTGCAGCCGCCAAGAGCCCATCGATGTCGTCGCCCCCGCCGGCGTCTAGAGGCCTCACGCCTCCCGTCGCCGTGGCCCCCGTCCAGGGCGCCGCCGCTGCCACGGACTTCAGCTCTCCACCGCCGCCGTCGAGCGCCGCAGCGGCCGCTGCTGCCGCCGCTGCCGCCGCGGTCGCGGTGACCGCGCAGCAGCTCGCGCAAGGGCAGGTGGCCCAGGCAGCGCACGCGGCCCAGCAGGCGATCCATCAGCACGCGGCGCCCGGCGATAAGGCCAGCCCGACGCTCGGGGCTGCTGCGCCCTCGGGAGCGGCGCCCGAGGCGAAGCTCGAGGCGGCTGGCGCGGCGGCAGCGACGGCGACAGCGGCAGCGGCAGCGGCGGGGGCGGGGCTGCAGGGGCTGCAGGGGCTGGAGAAGAGCGTGGCGCAGCTGTCGGCAGGGTTCGGCGACCTGCGGCAGAAGGTCCTGCAGGACTGCGCCCTGACGCGCCAGCTGATCCTCGGCCAGATGGAGCAGACCAACAAGGCGCTGCTGCAGGGCATGGAGACCCTCATACGCGAGCAGCGTGTACGCCTGCGGGATCCGTTGCGCGGGGGCGGGGGCTGTTGGCTGACACCGCGATGGCGGCCCCACCGCAGGAGCACCAGCGCAAGTGGGAGGAGGAGGCGAGAGAGGCGCGCGTGCGAGAGGCGGAGATGTTCTTCGCGTGGCTGCGCGACTGGAAGCCGCCGACGTCGAGGACGAGCGTCAAGATAGCCGCGGTCCCCGCAGGCGGCTCCCACCCGCGCGCGCCGCAGAACAGCGGATCTTCGCCGGCCCCGCAGCAGCCGCAGCCGAGCGACGAGTCTAAGGACGACCACAGCGAGCGCAAGGGCGAGTGCCCTGCCGCTGCCCCGGCGCCGGCCAAGGACGAGCAGGGCGGGGCGAGCGTGACGCCCGACTCTGTTGCGCACGAGCGCAAGGAGGTGGCGCCCGCGGTGCCGGCTGCCGATGCCAGCGGCCCTTCGGTAATGCAGACTTAGTTTTTAAAAGAGGACAGTGTCGAGTATAAGACAACCCCGGTTATAAACGCAATTGACTCTGTTTCGTCGCGTCTTGCGGCCCGCCCTGTCGGGTTCCCTCCCCCCGCCCGCTCACTGCTCGCCCTCCTCGGCGGTGTCCGGGGCCTTCTCTGCGTCCAGGGCGCTAAGCAGGGCTGCCAGAGGGTCAGCGAACTGGCGAGCGTGCTCCGTCAGCATTATGAGCCGCTTGATGCCGATCTGCGAGTCGCCGAACGACGCGGCGGCCTTCTCGAGGGCCGCGACCGTCTGCGGCTCGGTGCTGCCGCGGGGACCGAATGTGCCGAGCTCTGAGAGGACCGCCCTGAGCTCCTGCGGGCCCTCGACAAGCGGCATCTCGAGGACGTTGTTGAACGCGCTCAGCAGGCGCAGGCGGCGCAGCACGTCGGGGCAGCACGTGGTCCCCACGACGAGCAGCTTGCGCTCGGGGCTGGGCGGCGGCTTCTTGACCAGCACGCGCAGCGTCTGCAGCACCGCGTTGCTGAAGCGCGGGCCCACGGGCACGTAGTCGAGCAGCCCCTCGATGTCGTCGACGACCACGACGCTCGTCGGCGACCTGTAGGCGTCCTCGAAGACCCTGACGATGTGGTCGCAGCGCGCCAGCTCGGTGCCGTACGACACGAGCTCGTCGGGGCTGACGACCTTGACGTACTGGAACCCGCTCTCGAGGGCCGTGCGGACCGCGAGCGCCGTCTTGCCGCTGCCCTCGGCGCCCGCGAGCAGCACCGAGACGAGCGGCGTGCGCGCGCTCATGCGGGCCTGGTTGACCAGCGTGCGCAGCGTCGCCTGCGTGCGGGCGAAGCGCGGGCCGAACGCCACGATGCCGTTGGCGAACCTCCGCGCGAGGTCCTCCTCGACGCAGCCGAACTGCGGGCGGACGTCGCGGAGGGCCTCGTCAAAGTCCCCGCGCGTGACGACGACGCCGCGGGCGTCGGGCTGCTTGAAATTCTTGAAGTCGATGTTGGACATGAGGGCGTGCGACGTGGCCGCCTTGACGACGGCGGCGAGCTCGGCGCCCGTGAAGTTCTTGGTGCGCTTGGCGAGGTCGGCGACGAGGCCCTGCATGTCGACGTCGGGCGCCACGAGGCCGTTCTTCTCCATGCTGCCCGTGTGTATCCGCAGGATCTCCTGGCGGCCCAGCTCGTCGGGCAGGCCGACCTCGATGTGCACCTCGAGGCGCCCGGGCCGCAGCAGCGCCTCGTCGATGAGCTCCTTGCGGTTGGTCGACCCGATGATCAGGATGTTGTCGAGCGCGTCGAGCCCGTCGATCTTGGAGAGCAGCTGCGTGACGGCGTTGTCCCCAGAGCCGCCGCCCGAGTCGGACCGCGTGCCGCGGGCCCTGCAGAGCGCGTCGAGCTCGTCGAGGAGGATGATGTGCAGGGCGCTGTTCTCGCCGTTGGCCGCCTGGTCCTCCTCGGCGTCCCTGAACAGCTCGCGGATCTTGCGCTCGACCTCGCCGACGTACTTGTCGAACAGCTCGGGGCCCTTGACCTTCTTCACGTCCTCGACGTTGAGCATCTTGGCGATGGCCCGCGCCATCAGCGTCTTGCCCGTGCCCGGCGGCCCGTAGAGCAGGATGCCCTTGACGTGCGAGAGGCCGAACTTCCTCATGAGCGCCGGCGAGAAGAGCCGCGAGGCCAGCGTCCGCCGCACAATCTCCATGAACTGCTGCCCGAGCCCGCCGAACAGCCCCGCGGCCACGGGGTCGAAGCTCTCGAGCCGCACGCTGCCCCGGCCCTCGCCCCCGGCGCCGCCCTGCTCGTCCGCGTTGGCGAGCTTGACCTGGTGCGCAGCGTCGACCTTGGCGGCCGACAGGCGCACCTCGGTCGCCGCGTGGAGCACTCCGCGCCTCGGCGCCGCGGCCGCGGCCGACGAGCCCGTGTCCGAGGAGCACTCGGTGGCAGCCGCGCTGCCGGCGTCGATGCCGGTGGCCCGCAGCACGTCCTCTGCGCAGCCCACGTCGACAGCGCGGACGACGAGCTTGAGGTTCAGGTCGCCCGGGGCGCTGACGACGACCCACTGGCCCAGCGCCAGGAACCGCTGGTCGAACGTCCTGTGCACGAGCCCCGCGAGCTCCTTGGCGTCGACGGCCTGCTGCTGCTGCTGCGGGGCCTTGGCCAGCGTCTGCACGTCGAGCGCGACGGACTTGAGGAACACGCGGCCGTCGGGCGGCGAGTACGGGAACACGCGCAGCTCGGCCCCCAGCGCTGCGGCTGCGCCGATGACGCGGCGCTGCACTCCGCTGAGGTCGATCTCGCCGGGCCGCACGCGCGGGTTGGGGGCGAAGCTGTAGACCCAGTCGCTGATGAGCAGGTAGTTGCGCTGCGGCAGGGCGTCGGTGGGGCCCGGGGGCGGCAGCAGCGTCGCGTAGTCGCCGGGGGCCACGAAGGCCTGGCCGTCGTCGAAGCTGAACCCCGGGGTGCTCGTGACCCGCAGCGTGCGCTCTGACAGCCGCGGCTGCTCTGTCATTGTGATCCGACGGGCTGTGCTGAGTGATGTGGGTGCTGATCAGGTTTTTAATGCTGGTGACCGGCTGCTTGTCTGCAACCAATTTAAGGGTTGGGATTCGTTACTGTAAAAACGAATTACCTGCCGAGTTCCATGGACCGCACCCGAAATCGACCCAAACGAACGCCTGAAGGGCTTACAAGGCATTTGATGGGGCCAATCGTCTCTGCCACCTATCAGCGGCGCTGTCCATGAATTGCGCGGCGTGGAGAGCACATCTGTGCATTAGCTCCATTAGATCCCGACGTATAGGGTGAAAGGGGGTAAAGCGGGTAACATGGGTAAACATGGTAAGATTGCAGAACCCTGCCATCGTGAAAAGAAGTATCCTCATTTCAAAGGATTCTTCTCGCCTCACTTGTGTGATGGCAGGCAAACTCGAATCTAACCATGTTTACCCCATTACCCACTTAACCCCCTTTCTCCCTAGGTGCCTCCTTGCCAGCCAGCTCCACGCCACGGGCCCCGCAGATTCGCAGATCCCCCCCCCCCCCCGATAACCTAGACCCTGACCTGGCGAGTGTAAACATGTGGCAGATTCATGTGGCCAGCCAGCCTCCAGATCCGCAGCACCGCACGGCTGCAAGTAGGTGAAATGCTACTGTGGGCCGCCAGTTTAACCTTGGGTTAAATAGTGACCGCCCTGTGTTTGGTTGAATTTCCTTGGGAAATTTCATGAGCTCGTGAACTCCAGAGTTTCCAACCAACCACGGATTGGAACGGAAGCACAAGGAACGCGGGAGAACAAGGCAGAAGGTTTGTTTGTCTTATGAACGCGAACTCAGAAGTTTCCGTTGTTGCAGCCGATTAATGAAACGACCCTTCGTGCGTCCCGTGTGCGACAGACGAAGGAGGGTTAAGGGGATGCATTAGGGAGGTGGTTCATGCGGGGGCAGTAGCTAGTAAAGAGGGAGAGGAAGCCGCTCTAGATGCGCTCCTCAGCCTTGACGCAGTGCGCGCTGTGGCCCTGGAGGATCAGGTCGACAGTGTTGATCTCGATGATGTTCGAGCCCTTCTGGTTGCCGGGGGTGCCCGCGACGAAGACGATCAGGTCGTCCTTGCCGACAGTGGCGGGCTCCGAGAGCGCCGTCAGCGACTCGACGATGAGCGCGTCGGTCGAGTTGGGGAGGGGCACGTAGCGCGAGTAGACACCGTACGACAGCGCCAGCATGCGGCTGATGCGCGAGTCGTGGCACTGCGCGTACACGGGGACGGGCGCCTTGTACGTCGCGATGATGCGGGCCGAGCGGCCGGTGAGGGTGTCGCAGACGAGCGCCTTGACGGGCAGCGTCTGGATGGCCGACATGGCCGCCGAGCAGAGCACCGCGCGGGGGGTGTTGATGCTCTTGCAGAGCGTGCGAGTGCACAGCTCCTTGTTCTTGGCGCGCTCGCTCTCGATGCGCATGGCGATCTTGACCATGGTCTCGACAGACTCGAACGGGTACTTGCCCGAGGCGGTCTCGCCCGACAGCATGATCGCGTCAGTGCCGTCGAGGATGGCGTTGGCGATGTCCGAGACCTCGGCGCGGGTCGGGCGAGGGTTCTCCATCATCGTGTGGAGCATCTGGGTGGCAGTGATGACGGGCTTGGCGCGCTCGTTGCACTTGCGGATGAGCATCTTCTGCATCATGGGGACCTCCTCGAAGGGAACCTCGATGCCGAGGTCGCCACGGGCAACCATGATGCCGTCGGCAACGTCGAGGATCTCGTCGATGTTGTCCTGAGATGGCGAACCGGAACCGCACCGTTAGCATCAGAATCGCTCGGGATTATTTTTGGTTATTTCGCGGAGTCGTTCGGTTATTTCAAATTTATGAGAAGGGGCAGAAGTGCAACAGTAGAAAACCGCGGCTACGCAGAAAAGTATCGGAAGACTGCGGGGAAACGGTTGGGAAAGGGAGAGCCGGAGGAGAAGAGTGGCGGTGGGCGGAAAGAAGGAAGGAAGAGACGGGGCAGCATGCGTACGATGCCCTCACGGTTCTCGATCTTGGCGATGATCTGGGCGTGCGAGCCGTTCTCGCTGAGGATGGCGCGGACGTCCTCGATGTCCTTGCGGCAGCGGACGAACGAGTGGGCGACGAACTCGAGGTCGTGCTTGGCGGCGAACCTGAGGAAGGTCTTGTCGCGCTCGGTGACCGACTCGAGCTGGAGCTTGACGTCGGGGGTGTTGACCGACTTGCGGCCCTTGATGACACCGTCGTTCTCGACGACGAGCTCCAGGACGCGCCTGGCCTCGTCCTTGGCAACGACGTGCATGCCCAGCAGGCCGTCGTCGATCAGGACGCGGTTGTTCATGCCGACCTCGTCGGTGAAACGCGCGTAGTTGGTCGTGAAGGCGTTCTGGCCCTTGGCCTTGTACTCGTTGAGGATGGCCTCGCTGGGGCAGACGAAGACCTTGTCGCCGGTCTTGACGTCGATGACCTTCTCGGCCGTCAGGAGCGCAGTGCGCACCTCGGGGCCCTTGGTGTCGAGCATCAGGGGGATCGGGCCGACGGCGCGGGCGTTCTCGACGACGAGGAGGGTGTCGGCCTCGGTCTGGTGCGCCGTGTTCAGGCGGATCACATCGACGCCGGTCATCCACAGCTGGCGCAGGGTCTCAACCTGGCAGCGCAGGTCGCTGACGGTCGCGACGATCTTGGTGAGCTTGGCGGGGCGGACGGTCTTCTGGGCCATGTTTGCTGCGGAGGAGGAGGTGCTTGAGATGTCTCTGAAATAGAGAATGAAAAGATCCACGCCGCGCCCCGCCCGCCTTTGAGGGCCCGCGGGCGTTCGTCATTCCTTCAAGCTGTCCGACTTTCTGCATTTTTTCTAAGTCGCAGTCACCCCGTTTTCCCTTGTGTTGGAAGAAAGTTCTGAGTGAACTGAAGAAAAACTGTGGAAAAGCTACTGTTTGGATAAATCGGCTGCAACCGCACTGCAGTGCCCGATCTGCCCTCCCTCCCGGGCCCCCTCCGCAGCGCCCGTGCCCGGGGTGCGCCCCCTCCGCGCGCGCCGGCGCTGTGCGGCCCGCGGGGGCTCCGTGTGCCACCCGGGCGTAAAACTTGACAAACTGAATGCCGCCGGGCCAACGCCCCTCGGTTCCCTGACGGGCGCGACAAGGGTCTGTCACCCTGTGACTCAGCTCCAGTCTCGACGCATTGCGGATACGCCACGTGGCTGGCTGCCCGGGGTGGGACCCCAAGGGGGCGGCCTGCCGCCCCGGGCAAACGCGGTGTGAAATGCGGCGGTGCACACGACATCTTGCCACCGCATCTGACATCTCTGCATGTGTCCGTGTTCGCATTTCAAGCATAAGACGTTCACCGGCGCCACAGGAGGTTCACTCAACATAATGGCCGTGATGCAGTGTCTGCGGTGTGCAGTGCCCAGTGCCCCCGGGTTCGCGCCGCAGGCGCGCAGTGCATCGCGCGGCCCCCTGCACCGGTTTACTGCACATCTGACACGCGCGGGTGTTTGTCCTCTGCCGCCGCCTTCGCGGCCTGCGGCATGGTTCAGTGCACCTACAGTGAGCGAACAGAAGCGCGCATAGAACGCGGCACAGGAGCGCCAGCGCTGGTTGCCCGGCACCGCGTTGTGCAGCGCGTCTGGCACGTGCGGTCGTCTATCCGGACGCTTCTGCCGATTTTGCTCGCCGTCAGTGAGCCAGCCCACGCTGCAGACAGACCAGAGGCACGCAGCACGCATAGATAAAGGGAACCCGAGGGGCGCTAGCTGCCCGAGGCGCACGGAGAGGTATGAACGCTAATAAGTGAAGCCGTTTACTTTGTCGATTCTCGAACGCGATTGCCGGGGGAGGGAGAACCACCCCCCGGAAACCACCGACGGCCGCCATCTGCCTAGAGATCGGGCCCCCTATTGGCCCTGTGCGGGAGGGGACAACGGGGGCGCGCGGGCGGCCGAGCGGGAAGTCCCAGAAAGTGCCCTCTGCTCTCAACACCAGACATTTTGGAATACAGACATCCGCCGTCAGTACGTGCCGCTCCACGCAGCCGCCGCGGCCCCCTGCTGGAACCGCATCACGGGCTCGAAGGCCGCGGGCGCGGCGGACGCGCCGGCGGCTCGCATGGGCAGCGAGGCCGCCGCCGAGAGGGGGACGGGGACCTGCAGGCCAGCCTGCATCATGGCGGGCATCATGACGCGGGTGGCGCCCATCTGCACGGGGAACGCCTGCGCCATCTGGGCCATCTGGGCCATCTGCGCCACCTGGGCCATCTGCAGCACGGGGACCTGGCCGCGCGAGGCCTGCATCGCGACGTGCATCGGGACGGCCACGGGCATGTACATCTGCGTGTACGAGCACGGCGCCTCTGCGAGCAGCGACGCCAGGCCGGGCAGCACCAGCTTCTCGCTCTGCGGCGCGGGCGGCGACGACGGTATCTGCGTCAGGCTGCACTGCGGCGGCGTGCGGGGCTGCTGCTGCTGCTGCGGCTGCGACTGCTGGCAGGGGACCGAGAGCTTGGGCGTCGTCGATGTGGACGAGCAGATGACGACGGGGCGGGCAGCGGGGCTCTGGGGCTCGGCCAGCGGCTTGGCGACGGGGCTCTCCCTCTTGGGCTGCTCGGCCGCCACGTGCTCTGCGGCCTGCTGCTGCTGCTGCTGCTTCTTGGGATCGGGCTGTGTTCGGGGATTGGACAAAGAAACGTCGTCAGACCCGAAACGCGGAAGAAGGATGGTGCGGCGGGGATCGAGACGCACCATAGTTGCGGTGGTGAAAACGCGGAGGGCCTCGTTCCAAAAGTCAAAGTCCGCTTCGACATCTGTTGAGGAAAAAGGTGCGTTAGCTGCTGAGACAAATATAGGCCGCCTCCGAGAATTACGCATGAGGTCCAGGAAAACGAAAAGCTAAAATACCCCGAACCCCCCACTGCATTTTCCCTGATGCTTCTGTCAATTTCGCACTCTTACTCCTCTCTTCCCCCCCCCCCCTTTTCTTCCTTCTCCGGGCAGGCGGAGCCAACCGCACGACACCGCGTGGTGGGGGGGGGGGGGGTTACGGGGGGAACACGTGGAGACGGACCTGCCTGGTGGACGCCGACGAGGCAGAGCTTGCCGGTGATGGTCTTCCAGAAGCCGTCGGGCCTGGCGCCCTCGATCTTGGACGGCGCGTCCCTGTTGATGAACACCACGCGGCGCCCGCGGACCCACGTGCGCACGACGTCCCTGTCCCGCTCGAGCGTCTGCAGCAGCGCCTCGGTGTACAGCCGCGCCGTCTTGCGCGCGTTGGGCGTCGGCTGCGCTGGCGGCGACGGCGCCCGCTCGATCGTCGAAGTCGACGACGCCGCCGACGACGACGTGGCGGGGACGACGGTGCCACGCACGAGGGCGCTGGCGAACAGGTAGTACTCGACACCCGTGGACGACTTCCAGAGCACCTTCATTCTGCGAGTGTCTGCGACGGGGGCTTGTTCGACGCTGCTGTCCGGGTTTTATTGCTGTCGCCACTGCAGTCAGTCGCGGGCACGAATCCGGACCCGGGAGCGCGGGAGGCAGCGGGTACCGGTGTGGTGGCGGGCGAGACCGACGCACTCGAGGAAATGAGTGAATGAATGCGAGGAAGTGCGGGTTGGTGTGAGGGCGATCTGGATGACTGGAAGAAATGTGGCTTCTCGGTGGTGTGCAGGTTTTTCCTCTGCCACCACGGTGGGGTCCCCACCTACTCGACAAATCTGTTCACACGTGGCGTTTTTTCGGAAAAGAACACGCCACCTGAACTCCTCGGGCACGCTTCTCCGGCGAGGTGCACAGAGGCCAGCCTATATCGCCGCACACCAATCGGTGCACGCGCGACCCTCCGAGGGCGACCCTCCCCCAATCGGTTTTCCATTTTTGCGTCTGCGGGCTGTGCATTGCAGCGGAGATTTCTCACAGCGCACCACCGAAATCTTCGTTGTGCACCATCCTCCCCCCCCTGTTACCCTCGGCCCCTCAGCAGCACACCGCAGTGCCCACCCACCATCATGCTACATGAGGGCACACACAACACAGACCGTCCCACTCGTCTCGCGTGTCGTTGACTGTTTGGCTGCCGAACAAATAAATCCATCCCCTTACGAGCCGTTTGGGGGTGTCCAAACGCCGCGGATATCCCCTGTCCAAAAACAAACCCCCAGCCCGCACACTCGAGTCTCCTCACGCCAGCGACTCCTTCCTCGCAGTGCTTCCGTGTTATACGCGACTATTCTCCAGAAAACTCAGACTGGGAAATTTCCCAACACCACAAAGCGCAGCCGGAGCCGGCAGCGTGCGGGACGAATCAGGGACGGATTTGTAGCAATTAAACGATCGGCCCGGCCCGTATTGCAAAGCAACACACGGTCCGGATAGGAACAAAATAGCTCGTTCGGTCGTTAGGGAACGCGAGTGGGCTAGTCGTCGACCTCGGAGGAGCCGCCGAAGCAGCACCCCCGGCGTTGCACGGGCGCGGGCTCCTCCAGGGAGACGTCGCCCTTGGGCCTCTCTGGCGAGAAGTTCTTGGAGACCTCGAGTATGTGGTCGACCATAAACATCATCGCCTTGTCTGAAGCGCCAGCCACAGCGGGGTGGTGTGAGGAGGCCACTGGCCAGCGGAAGGGAGGAGGCCTGCGTGCGCACCGATGTTGGTGTCGCTCAGGGCGGACGTGGGGAACCACCCCACGAAGCCGTTGTCCCGTGCAAACTTGTCCATCAGCTCGCTGTCAATCGGGGTGTTCGTGTCGCACTGCAAAGGCGCGGGACGAGTGTTACCGGCGTCCGTGCAGTGCCGCTGGACGTGCCTTGTTTGCGAGCAGCATGCAAGGGATGCGCTCGCCGCTGGGGAGCTCCACCTTGGTGTCCACGTCCTCCTTCCACTGCGAGAGGCGTGCGTCCCGCGTGCGCTTGAGTGTGCGGCCAGCCCGGGAGCGCACTCGCGCGAGCAGGAGGCTCCCACGCAGGGGCTGTGCGAGCCCAGCACAGGGCACCCGCCCCCCCAGCAGTGGTCTCGGACAGCGGTTCCCAGCAGAGTGTCGTGTGCAGGTGCGCTGGCATCGAACCTTCAGCACGGCATCAAACGTAGATGGTCGCTGGACGTCGTACACTGCACGCAGCACTGTCAGCCCCAGACGGGCAGGGGGCGGCAGTAAGGGAGGCGCATGCACGCACCGATGATGGCGGCGATGGCGTACTTGTAGTACACTCTGGTCATCGTACCTGTGGTGCGTGCGGCCGTCAGTCCAGTTTCCCTGCAGCGCCCAGCCACCGCTGCCACGCACCGAACCTCTCGTGCCCCGCGATGTCCCACAGCTGCGCGCAGTGCCACAAGCACACCAGCCCCCTCCCACAGTCAGTGAGGGCAGCCGTGCAGGGGGGTGTGGGATCGCCTATGCGAGGATGGAAAGGGGGCAAGCGGCGGGCCTGAAGAGTGACGTCTGTGTCCATGTGGCGGATGTTCTTGACAGCAAAGTCGACGCCGATCGTCAGCTTGTAGTTGGGCGTGAAGTAGCCCTCGCAGTACCTCTTGATGAGGCTCGTCTTGCCCACGGCGTAGTCTCCTATCACCAGCACCTGCGGCCGGGGGAGGGGGTGGGGCAGGGGGGCACGACGCGACCCGCTCAGTGCGGTGTGGATTTTGTGTTGTGTTCTGGTTCTGTTGGGCCCACAGGCAAACGGACACAGCCGCACGCACGCACAGGCGCCACGCTGGGGGGAGCGGTACGAATCAGGGCCACACCTTGTAGAGGTGCTTCTTGGCGTCGTCCGAGTGGCGCTCGATCTCCATCGCAGTAGTCGCTTCTCGCCGGCGTTTGGGGTGTGGGCGAAAAAGATACCGGGAGCCCTCTCTCGCCCCCCAAAAATCTTCTCACAAAAAGCTGCGCCTGCACCGCAAGGCTTTGCGCACTCGCCCGTGGGCGCCGGGGGTCGAACTGCCAGTGCGTTGTTCCGGGGTGTGCTCCCCGACAGAGAGGAGGGGGCCGTGCCCCAGAAAAATAAGCGAGAAATTCACTTGATTCAGGGCGACAGATTGGGCTGCACGCGCAGCTTGGCGATGACCTCGCTCGGGGACGCCGCGCGGTAGACGGCGCTGCCCGCCACGATGACGTTGGCGCCCGCCCCGGCCGCGGCTCCGATGGTCTCGGGCGCCAGGCCGCCGTCGACCTCGATGTCGATGTCGGGGAACGCGCGCCTGATCTCGGCGACCTTGGGCATCATGTTCTTCATGAACTCCTGGCCGCCGAACCCGGGCTCCACGGTCATCACCAGGATCATGTCGGCGTCGGCCGCGTACTGCAGCGCGAGCGAGGCCGGCGTGTTGGGCTTGAGCGCGAGGCCGGCGCGCATGCCCGAGCGGCGGACGCGGGCGAGCAGGTCGCGCGTGGTGCAGCGCGGCTCGGTGGCCTCGACGTGGAACGTGAACATCGAGGCGCCGGCCTTGGCGAAGTCGTCGACCCAGCGCTCGGGCTCCGAGACCATCAGGTGGCAGTCGAGGAACGCGCCCGGCAGCTCCTTGCGCAGGCACTTGACGACAGGCGCTCCGATCGTGATGTTGGGCACAAAGTGCCTGCACTCAGCGCGTTAAAAATAGCCCCTCAGGCAGCATTCCCCAGCAACCGCCGCCGTGACCCCAGGCGCGTCAGGCCCGCCCCCCCGTGCTGCGCGACACGCGTGCCATAACCGTCGCAAATCGACACCCTGACGCGGACGAAACGGCGCAGACCCGCAAGCAGGCAGCACAGCACAAGGGGGAGGAGGAGAAGGGGAATAGGGAAGCCCAGAGAGCACAGCAGAGAGGGACGCGGGCTGCGCACCCGTCCATGACGTCGACGTGGAGCCAGTCGGCGCCCGCGTCGAGGACGAGCTTGCACTGCTGCCCGAGCTTGCTGAAGTCGCTGGCGAGGATCGAGGGCGCGATGGTGCTCTTGGGGCGCTCGCCCGCCGCGCGCTGCGGCTTGCCCGCCTCGTACGTCTGCTTGGCAGGCGCCACCGCCACCGCCTTGGGCTGCGTAGATGCCATTGCGCCCGTTTTGAGCCGAGTAGTATCTGGGGTCCGAAGGGGCCCGCTTTGACGTCAGGGTTGGGGGTGCAGCTGCGTTCGCGGGAGATGCAGAGCAGAGCACCCGAACGGCGTTCTGAATCACCAAAAGCCTTCCTGCAGGATTTCTGACATCTCCGGGGCGGATCGGCGAGACATCTCAGAGAGCGACACACGGATGACACACCACAAGGGGCAGTGCTCTGCTGCTGTTTTGCTTGCGGTCTGCAAGGGGGGACGGTGCAGTGTTACAGTTGCGAGTCGGGGGCGGACGCTGTGGGCCCGAGCGAGGACTCGAGGGCAGGGGAGCTCTGCCCGGCCACCGGAGCAGGCGAGAAGCCCAGAGGCCTCACGGCGCTCAGTATCGCGAGCACAGCACGGGTGAAGTGGGGCTCGCGCTTCGCCACGTCCTCCAGCAGGTGGGCCGAGAACCTCTCGCTCTTGCTGAGCAGCGACTGCAGGTGCGCGTGCACCTCGCACCCGTGGGCGCAGTCGTGCGAGAACGTGGGGGCGAACTCGGGGAGGCTCGTGAACGCGCAGCCAGTCGGGTGCGTGAGAACCGTCATGTACTCCTGCGGGTCCGGCGAGTCCTCTGGCGACACGCGAAACGCAAATTGCTGGCGAGCGTGAGTTAGTTGGGGTGGGAGGCTTGTGTCTGTTCCGACGTACAGAGACGCGGGAGACAACGTGGTTCCACTTGCTCGAGCAGAACGAGAATCCAGGGACGAACTGGCTGATCTGGTCGTAGACGTCCTTCTCGCGCACCTCGCCCTGTACGAAGGAGCTGTCAGTGTATCCGCATGGACCTCGATGAACTTACCTCTTTCGGTACACCCGGAGGGCTCCCGAACGGGATCAGGTTGATTCCACTGCTGGCAAGTCTCTGAGATAGAGGGATGTGAGTCAGCGATACCGATAGCTGGCACACCTTGAGCAGCAGCTTCGGCGGCAGGCGGCTGCTCCTCAGGCCCGCCAGCTCGTCGAACGAGGGCTTGATGAGGCGGCACGTGTCGTCCGAGACCTCGATCACCACCTCGAGCTTGGCGCGAGTGACGATCGAGAAGACGCAGCGAGTGGGCGCCACGCGGGTGATCTTCCACGACTCGAAGGGGATATCGAGGTCCATGTGCTGCGCCAGCGCGAAGGGGGCAGGGTGCGGGGCCTTGAACTTCACGAGGCGGGTGTTCTCGTCAAAGACAGCGTCGTGCATGCCGTCCTCGAGCCACGTTCCCGTGTCCTTGTTGAACCACGCGACCACCGGCGCCTGCGGGTTGCGAACGACCACGTCCGTGGGGATCGCAAAGTGGACTGGCAGCGCCGAGACGGATGCGTCCTTGACCCCGACCATCGGGTTGTACGGAATGCGGTTCACCGTGTGCGACTGCGAGAGGACCGGGCGCAGAGTCCACGACTTGACGCGCTTCGGAGCAGGCGGGAGGCCCAGCCAGTCGAACATGAGCTCGCCTCCGAGTGCATACAGGTCGGTGATGGCCTTTGCTCCAGTGGCCTCGTGGAGAATGAAAGGAAGGCGCATCAACCTCAGCGCGGCTCCCGAGATGACGACGTGCGACGGTAGCACCGTGCCCATCCCGAGCTCTGGACAGTCGATTGCGCCGAGGTTGCCCACGGACTTGGGGTCGGCGCCGTAGGCCATCCAGATTGCCAGTTTCAGGTCTTTGGTGCTGCCCTGTACGAAGAGTACATCGTCCTCGTCTTCGTTCATCAACTTATCCGCGTGCTGCCAAGACGACGATCAGCCCACAAAGGGGAGGTCCGAAAGGAAGAGATTGTTACGTTGATGGTCGATGCAGTCGCCTCGTCGACTTTGGCGGAGATCATGTCGCGGAGCTGGTGTTGTGTCTCCTGGTGGCAGGTTGCCTTCGAGGTGTCCCCCGAGCTCTCTGCCTCGAACTCGACCTCCTCAAGACTGCAGCATATCTGCCCAGGGAGCCGTGAGCAGGGCGAACCAGTAACAGAGTCACTGACATCGTGAGCCTCCTGAGACTGCAGCAGCGTCTGCTGGAGGTCTGGGTGCTCTACGTCGTTCCACTGCGAGATGAACGTGTTGACCTCCGCGGGCTTCGTGGCGTCCACCTTCCACGACGCCTCGATGTACCTCTTCCACTGCACGACGCCGCCAGATGGGTGCCCGCTCCTCACCGACCGTGTGTGCTCTTACCTCAGTGGCAGCGGCCTTGCGGTCTGTCCAGCGCTTGAACCTGTCCCCCGTGGCCTTCTGCCACACGGCCACCTCCTCGACCTCGCGCTCGAGCCTCGCCTCCTCCTCACGCTGGCGCACGACCGCCTCCTCGTATGCACGCGATTCGCGGTCCACAAGGGTCATGGCCCACCGAGACCGCGACTCGCGGCCGAGCTCCGCGGCCACGCGCTGCTGCTCCTTCTTCTCCTTCTCTGCGCGGAGCCAAAAATAGCGCCCGGTGCGCTCGTGAGGCTGGGGCTCTCGCAGACACGCAGCGACGGCGACGGGAACGGACCCGCCTCGAGCTTCTTGCGTTTCGCCTCTTGGCGCTTCTCGAGCTCTGCTTTAGTCATCACACGCGACATTCTCGAAGAAGCGTAGCGAACGCTGCGAGCAGTGGCTGGTCTTGCTAATCAAGAAATCCCGCGGATCTGCTTGATTTGTTGGTCGCGGTGGGGAGGTCCAGAGCGCCAGCACATGCGGAAGAAAGAGTGCGACAATGGCGACAACGTGGGAGAGGCCACACGCGGGGGCCAGCACACCCAGCGCTGTGGAGCAGATTCCTGGTTTGCGATATCCTCGGAATCCTCCACGCCAAAAATAGAACTCGCGCGCGCCATCGATTGATCTCCGTGTATGAGTACGAAGGGCTTCCTGCCGCTGACTGGTGCGCCAGCCCCCCCGTCGTCCCACCCCCCGGGTCCCTTCCGCCGCGGATCCTACGAATCCCGCGAATCTGGTCCCCACAGTATCTTCGCGCCTGCCGCAGTCTCGCCAGTCGAGGCGGCGCGGAGCCGACGGGCAGCCGCGAATGCAACGCACAAGCGCTCGCACTCGCTCGACGCCGTGTCCATCGCGCGCCCGCCGCCCCTGCCGCTGCCGTCCAGCCTCGTGCGCTCCCTGGCGCTGGCGCCCGAGCGCTCCAAGGCCCCCGCGCTCTTCTCCGAGGCCGTCGTGCCGCGGGCCCTGCAGAGCCCCGCGGGCGCCAGGGCGACGGCGGCCGGGGGGCTGGCGACGGAGCGCGACCACAACAAGGCCGCGGACTTCCCGCACTGGCGCGGGGGCGCGTGGGGGCAGGCGCAGGGGGACGCAGGGGGACGCACGCGGCGCCGCTGCAGCCCATCGAGGAGCCGCAGGCGCGGGCGCCGTCGAGCGCGCCGACGGGCACGGGAACCAAGAGAGACAAGGCGCCGCACCCCATGGCACGGCCGCAGCCGCAGGCCGAGGCGCAGCCACAGCAGGCGCAGAGGGACAGGCCGAACGACCAGGCGGCTCCGTCGTCGTACGAGAAGCAGCAGGAGAGGGAGGCGCAGGTGTTCACGCAGGCGCTGCTGAACCAGCAGCAGACCAGGCAGAAGCAGCGCGCTGAGATGAAGGCCAAGGCAGCCGAGGCCGCGAGGGCTGCAGAGGCTGCCGCGGAGGCGTTCAGGATAGCGAACAAGCGGGCTGACCCCAAGGTCTTCGGCGTCGGCAACATCCCCAGGGATCTGCTGCTCGAGAGGTCTGACTCGACTCCGACTCTGGTGTCCTTTTGCTCACTCTGCTGGCAGGAAGAGGAGGGAGTACTCGTCCAAGGACATCGCACAGCTGCTCGCCGCAAGGGGACTGCCCCTCGAGCTCGATGCGAGCGAGGAGCACGAGAAGGCAAGAGCGAGCGCGCTGAGATGCGCCTCTCAGGTCCTGTCGCTGATGGCGTTTGACAACACCGACTACGATGTGCGGACTCCCGAGGAGTGGAAGATCCTCGCGCAGGCAGCGGCACCAACCGGGATCGACGCAACAGCACTGCGGGGAAAAACGTGGGAGAGCTGCCACGTGACGGACGTGTCTCCGGACGGGTGCCAGTGCCTTGCGGTCTTCGAGGACTCCTCGCAAGAGTGGCTCCAGAGGCTGTATGTCCTGTTCAGGTGTGAGGACCCCGAGCGGTTCGCGGATAGGGTGAAGTACGCATGGAGCCAGAGAATGCGGGCCGAGTCCTTCGCCGTGAGTCACCCACAACCACAGAATTTCGCGTCTCAACCACAGTAGCGGTTCGAGATGTACCTGAAGTGGATGCCCAGAGAGGACATCAGAATGCAGAAGTCCATCGCTCTCAGCATCAGCTCTCTGGCCTCACGAGGGGCTCCCACCACCGAGGAATCGAAGCACAAAATGACCAAGGTGTGCGGATGGCTGCGTCACTGTTCTCCTAATGCCCCACAGTTCATCAGGACCGCCTGCGAGAACTGGGCACAGGCAGAGGCTTTCATGACGATGGAGAGATTCACGCCGCAGCTGGAAGCGATGATGACCGAGAGCGAGGTGATCGAGCTGCGGAAGGTCTTCCACACCTTCGAGCGAAGAAAGGAGATGAGGACACCGAAGTCAGAACATCCTTTCCACTCGCTGTCAACTGATCGACTCCCAATCAGCACGGTCGTCACCGGGAACCGCCAGAGCTTCGACGAGGCAAAAGCGGCGTTCCTCAACAAGTGAGATCACTCCGCCATTTAAGTTAACTGACAAAAGAGTAGGACGCACATGATAAACACCGACATCGTCAAGGCGTGGTACAAGTGCAACGTCGAGTGCCTCAAGTTCTCCACGGGCGAGTTCTTCGTGACAGACCCCACGAAGGTGCGATGCACTATGTGGAGTTACCTCCACTGAACAACCCCAACAGACAATGAAACTGGACGAGTTCGACGACTTGCAGACGAAGGCCATCCACAACTTCCGCCAGACCGTGAACGATAGGTTGAAATCTGACCCAAATTGGCTGCCTAACCAAATCCTCAGCTTCGTGATGCCAATCAAGAACCACGTGAAGCTCAGCATCGAGGGAATCGGGAAGGGATGGTACTTCCTTGACGAGCAGGACAGGGAGTTCTACGAGGCCAGCAAGCTCAAGTCGTTCAACGGCATGATCCAGAGGATGATGCAGGAGTCGCTGTGGTCACTCGTCATCCGCAACATGAGCGAGCTCGCCGAGTACTTCGACATCGCAGGCAAAACGGAGGTCACAGTCATCAACTGCTCGGACGTCCTGATCCGCAAAGCCCACGAGAAGGTATCTCCTGCTTAACAACAACTTGTTCAGTGTTGTTGAATCCATTCACAGCACCTGATGGAGCGATTCCGATTCCCGCTGATCCAGCTCATCCTCTCGCTGAACTCCACGAACAACTCATCCGCCTTCGTCATTGAGCCCACAAAGGAGCAGATAACGAGTGCTGTTGGCCGACCTTGTCATACCCCTTACTCTCTAACAGGCAAAATCGTCGGGGTGCTTCACAAGCCGATCAAGATGCTGTCGGGAATAACGAGCGCCGAGCCCTTCATAATGACGCACTTCAGGAGGGTATTTACCCATTAATTAAGTAAACACTGATCTCGTTCAGATGTACTGCGATCAACCCCCCACTTTGCCCGTGCCGCAAGAGTCCGAGGAGCACGTGATGGAATTCAGAGCGCAAATAGAGAGAGCTCTCGGTTCGCATTAAATTTGAACCGAGGTTGTCAGTTGACACCGTGGTCGTCCAGAAAACCACCTAAAGGCGGTGGAGAGCTACTTGGGTACCCTCGACAGGTTTAACGACATCGTGAAGCTCAACCCGCAGGCACACGTAGAGGAGTTCCTCAAAAAGAAGCCCGGGCTCTCAACTATCCAGGAGGAGGCGAGGAAGTTCCTGAGTCTGCGATGGGAAATCCACCGACTGATACCGAACTCCGTTGTTCTCGGGCTGTTTACGCTGTCCACGTCGGCGACAAAGGACAAGCTCGCGAGGAATTGCTCAGTCGTCTACGACATCTGTCAGTCACAACAGCCTTTGGATCCACTGACACGGTTGTCCCAGTGCTATCGCGGATCCTGGCGAAGCTCGGGAAGCTGACGAGGGCGGTGATCAGCGAGTACACCGAGACTGCTGGAAGGCTGCAAACGAGAGCGTCATGCATCGAAGACGTGGCCCAGCAGAAGGCCTTTGCGCAGTCCATTCCGGCCTTTAACAAGGACATGGAGTACAAGATCATCAAGATCAACAAGAACATGGACGTCCTCGGCGAGCTCAACTACGATGTGCCGGACAACGAGTTCGAGCTCTGGGCCAACGCAAACGCCTGGCCGGCAAAAATATGTAAGAACAGGCCAGAGAGCAAATCCAATTCTGACAATAGCCAGTGAACTACGTCGAAATCTGCCTCGCGCTTCATGCAAGGGACCAGAAGAGGTTCCAGGAGGAGGTGGTCACTCAGCAGAAAGCTCTGCAGGAGCTTGCCACGAAGCTCACGATGGACGTTGCGGCGTACAAGCGGAGGAAGGTGGGCAAGGAGATTGTCGATGTAATGCTCCGACATTAGCTCTCAATCTAACAGCTAGAACAGAACGTGAAGCAAGCGCACTTGCTGCGGGAGCAACTCACGACAGCGATCGACAAGAGTGCAATCGTGGCCTCGCGAGAAAAGCTACTAGGAGAGACCCCATCGAACTACGGGACATTCAGTGCCCTGGTTCAGGAGCTGGAGCCCTACGCAAACTTGTGGATAGGCCTCGAGGAATGGGACACATCATCGGTCCTGTGGGACAAGAGTGTTCTCTCCCAGCTGGACCCCGATAAAATCCAGTCCACCACAGAGCAGATCGAGAGGAACACGGCGGCATCCCTTGCGACTATCAGCGACCCCGTGCTGGTTGACATAGCCACAGGTCTGCAAAAGAGGGTGACGGCATTCAAGGTACCCGACGCACATGCCAACACGTGCACTTGGCTCTGTCATAACATATCGAGACAGAAACACCTCCCGCTGATATCGGCACTGCGCTGCAGCGGCATGAGACCACGCCACTGGAAAATGCTCATGGAGAAAGGGTTTGCTACACACATCACCACCGATAGTCTTACCAGCACTCCAGGATGATCTTCGACCTGGAGGCGACCACACTCTCGTTTTTGCTCTTAATGCCGAACATCGACATGCACGTCATCAAGGCAGTGTCCGAGGTCGCACGGAAAGAAGAGGCCCTCGAGAACGCCCTCAAGAAGATGGATACAGACGTGCGTCTCTCCTCTTCCTTGTGCTGTGCTGTGATGTGCACCAGCTGAGCCATCACACAGATTTCCGAGATGTCGTTCACCATCGTTCCCTACAAGGACACCGGCCACCACCTCGTCCGTGCCGTCGACGACATCTTGCAAATCGTGGACGACCAGTCTGTCACGCTGCAGGCAATGAACGTCTCTGCACAGAGAGACACATTCGCGGTATGAAAGAGATCTCGACTTCGCGTCTTACACTTTTTAGGATGATATTGAGAGGTGCAACAAGAGGCTCATACTGCTGTCCGAGATGATCGATCAGTGGCTCAACTGTCAGAAGCGGTGGCTGTACCTCGAGCCAGTCTTCCACTCTGACGACATCCACAAGCAGCTGCCTCAGGAGGCCAAGTTCTACGAGCAGCTGGACAGGACGTGGCGCTTTGTACGTAGTTACGCACTTGTTTGCGCTCACCTTGCCCTACAGTTCATGTCGAACGCGTCGCGTGACCCGCACGTCATCAAAGTTGCTACGCCCCTGAACCTGGAGAAGGTGCGCGAGTGCGTTGGGCTGATAGATCACATCGAGCACGGGCTGGTGGACTACTTGGACGCCAAGCGCACCATCTTCCCGCGCTTCTTCTTCCTGTCGAACGAGGACCTCCTCTCCATCCTCGCCCGTCCCAACGAGCCAGATGCTGTCCAGAAGCACCTGCGCAAGTGCTTCGAGAACAT
Source organism: Mastigamoeba balamuthi (assembly GCA_902651635.1). Classification (NCBI taxonomy): domain Eukaryota; phylum Evosea; order Mastigamoebida; family Mastigamoebidae; genus Mastigamoeba; species Mastigamoeba balamuthi. The sequence goes on from CACRSC010000009.1 coordinate 314,615, forward strand.
CAACCACCTGCAGCTCAACGACGACTCGACCGTCACGATCGCGATGGAGTCTGCGGACGGGGAGGTTGTCAAGTTTGCAGAGCCATTCCACAGAGCCTCCACGGTTGAGAGGTGGCTACTCGAGGTCGAGGACCATATGCGCTCCACCGTCAAGTCTCTCGTTGCACAAGCCCTGAAGACGTACTCTCAGATGCCACGCGTCGACTGGGTTCAGAGTTGGCCCGGTCAAGCAGCCTTGGTTGCTAGCCAGATCGTCTGGACATACGAGGTCCGCATTACACTATTGGGATTTCGTTTTCCAATCTCTACACACAGGTGACCAAGGCCGTGGAGGAGGGCGGCTCGAAGAAGCTGCAGGAAGTCAAACAGCGCTGGCTGGACCACATCGAGGCACTGACAAATGCCGTGCGGTCAAAGTCTGGCGGGGAGCAGCAGCTTCTGGGACTGAGCGCACAGATTGTTATCGACGTCCACGAGCGCGATGCCCTCGAGAGCTTGATACGGGCGAACGTGTCCACGGCGAAGGATTTCTCATGGCAGTACCAGCTGCGGTACTACATGGAGGAGCACGACAACGTCGCGGTCAAGATGCTCACGTCTGTCACAACGTACGCACTCATTTCGTGGAAACTACGTCACAGCGCACTCGCAGCTACGACAACGAGTACCTTGGGAACTGCGGGAGACTGGTGATCACTCCGCTCACAGACCGCTGCTATGCCACGCTACTCCAGGCGCACAATCTTCACGTAAGCGTCTCCACTGATAATTGAGGTGCGCTTACAACGATCTACGAAGCTCGGAGGAGCTCCGCAAGGGCCAGCAGGCACAGGGAAGACGGAGACGACGAAGGACCTCGCCAAGGCCATCGGGAAGCAGTGCGTGGTGTTCAACGGGTCCGACAGCCTGGACTGCGCCGCAGTGGCCAAGTTCTTCTGCGGCCTCATCTCGAGCGGCGCGTGGGCCTGCTTCGACGAGTTCAACCGGATCGAGTCCGAGGTCCTCTCGGTGGTCGCGCAGCAGATCATGTCGATCCAGAGAGCCGTGCAGTCTGGCGTCCAGCATTTTATCTTCGAGGGGCGCGACCTGGCTCTCAACCCCGGCTGCGCAATCGTCATCACGATGAACCCGGGATACGCGGGCAGGTCGGAGCTGCCGGAGAACCTGAAGGCCCTGTTCAGACCAGTGGCGATGATGATCCCCGACTACCGCCTCATCGCGGAGATCATGCTCATCTCGTTCGGCTTCAGCTCTGCCAGGCAGCTCGCGGGGAAGATCGTGGCGACGTGCAAACTTGCCAGCCAGCAGCTCTCTCTACAGGACCACTACGACTTCGGAATGAGGACGGTGAAGACGGTCATCTCTACAGCCGGGATGCTCAAGAGAGAGGCCGACGCCGAGGGAACCGCGGACGAAGCACTCATCGTTCTCCGCGCGCTTCAGCAGAGCAACCTGCCCAAGTTTGTTGCCCCCGACATCCCGCTGTTCAATGCCATCGTGAGAACCTTCCACTCGCCCTCCGCGATTAAACCATTCTGCAGATCTCGGACCTCTTCCCAGGGGTTGAGCAGAAGGATGTGGACAACAGCGAGCTCATCGTGGCCCTGGAGGACGCGGCAGCGTCAATACAGCTGCAGTCTCACCCGGACTTCATCGCCAAGTGCATACAGCTGTTCGAGGTCATCAAGGTGAGACACGGGGTGATGCTCGTCGGCCCTGCCGGTGGTGGCAAGACGTCCCTGTACAGGACCCTGGCCAAGGCCCTCACGCGGATGCACGACGACGACCCGCGCAGAGGAATATTACGGGTCTCGCACAACGTCATCAACCCCAAGGCGGTCACCATCGGGCAGTTGTACGGAGCCTTTGATGCGCTGACACACGAGTGGACAGACGGCGTGCTGCCAGACATTGTGCGCAAGGGCCTCGGGTCTCCCGACGAGCCGAGCTCCAAGAACGCCGAGATCTCGCACTGGGTTGTCCTCGACGGCCCCGTGGACGCCAGGTGGGTGGAGGACATGAACACCGTGCTGGACGACAACCGCCGCCTGTGCCTGGCGAGCGGCGAGGTCATTGTGCTGCCCCACACTTTCCGCATGGTCTTCGAGGTCGAGGACCTGTGCACGGCGTCTCCCGCGACTGTCAGCCGTGTGGGGATGATCTACGTGGAGCCCTCGAGGTCCTCGATGCAGGCCACCGTTGAGTCGTGGCTCGAGCACAGGCTTCCCAAGGTGTTCGCGTTTGCCAAAGCAAACCTGTCGAAGCTGTTCGGGAGCATCTTCTTCGCGATGCTCGAGTTCGCCGCGGAGAACTTCAAGCCGCCGATGTTCGTCGCGCTGCCGACCATTGTGGGTACCTCGCTCGCGATCCTGCACAGCCTCGTGAACAAGAACTACGGCGACGGCGAGGCCCTGGAGCTCTCGGCCTCGCGCCGTACGCTGTGGCCCGAGGCGCAGCTGGAGCGGGTGCTGCACTCGTCGTTCATCTTCTCGCTCGTGTGGGGCATCGGCGGCACTCTGAGTTCGCGCGACCGGCCCAAGTTCGACGAGCGGCTGCGCAAGATCGCGTCCGGCGAGCCCCTCCTGCGCGTGCAACTGCCGTCGACGTTCACGCTGTTCGACTACCGGCTGAACCTCCCCGAGGGCACCTACGGGTTCTGGATCGCTGACGAGCTGTCGCTGCCGGCGGTCGACATCACGATACCGTTCGAAGACACGCTGGTCCCCACTCAGGACTCGGAGAGGCTCCGGTTCCTGCTCGACACGCTCATCGACGCCGGGCGCAACGTGCTGCTGACAGGAGCGACGGGCACCGCCAAGACGGTCGGCATCCGCGAGAAGCTGCGCCGCGGGCTCAAGCCGCCGCTGAAGCCCTCGTTCATGAACTTCAGTGCCACCACAACGTACGCTCGCACGCACACCGCCAGCACTCGGGGGCACCACCGAGGGCCCAGACACCGACGGCGCCCGCGCAGAGCGAACCAGGTGGCAGACTTCCTGGACGGCAAGGTGGAGAGGAGGCGCAAGGGGGCGTTCATGCCGCCCCAGGGAGGGCGTCTGGCCATCGCAATCGACGACTTCAACATGCCCACCAGGGAGGAGTCTGGCGCTCAGGTGCGACCCCCACCGCGCCACCACTCGACGGCAGCTCGCATTGGGGGGGGGGGGGG
>CACRSC010000009.1:319154-355844 GCA_902651635.1 Mastigamoeba balamuthi
GGGGGGGGGGGGGGGGGGGGGAGGGAAACGGCGCGGGGGCTGTGCTGGGCTTGGCTACTCCTCGAACTGGAGGAAGATGTCCGTCTGGCCCTTGTCTCCAGTGCTGGGCGGGCGGGCTGATGCGACACCGTCGCCGCCTGAGCCGGACTGGCTCTCGGCGGCCTCCTCTGCCTGCCTCTTCCGTGCCTCGGCCTCCTTGGCGGCGACGAAGAGCCCCTTGACCGACAGGCGACCCTTGTCGAACTCCTGTCGAGGGGTCCCAGTCAGAAGCACTCCTTCCTCCCTCCCTCCCCGAGCCAGCCCCGGGGACATGCCTCGCTGAAGTCGTCGGGAAAGGGGGGCAGCCTGCACTCGGCCATCGACTTTTTGCGTGCCATGGCACAGCGCTCCTGCGGTTGCTGTTTTTGCTCTGCTGTTCTCACGATTGCACTTGCACTCCGTGTGGTGTTTGCAGCCTGCGCTGGAGATTCTGCGGCAGTATCTGGACAACGGCGGGTGGTACTGCAGGAAGACCCTGGAGCTCAAGCACGTCGAGGGCGTGCAGCTCGTGACAGCGATGGGGCTGCCGGGCGGAGGCCGCAACGCTGTCAGCCAGAGGGTGCTGCGGCACTTTGCGGTGCTGCAGGCGGACCCACCGAGCGCGTCCAGCCTGCAGAGGATCTACGGGGCCCTCGCCGCTGGCTACTTCAAGAGCAACGAGGACCAGGACATTCAGTACGCCCTGCAGCCCCTGGTCAACGCCACCGTCAAGCTGTACTCGACTCTGGTGTCCGAGCTGCTGCCCACTCCTGCCAAGGCGCGTACACTTCTGCCGTTTTTTGTGGTCTAACAGAGAGCCTTCTCACGGTGCGGCCATGTAACAGTCGCACTACGTCTTCAACATGAGGGACCTGTCCAAGGTCTTCCAGGGCATCGTGGCGGCAAGGGGCGCGGTGTCCTCTGCGCGCCACCTCGTCAGGCTGTGGGCACACGAGTGCACGCGCGTGTTCGCGGACCGCCTCGTGGACGAGAGCGACACCATCTGGTTCCACTCAGTGCTCACCAAGGTCGCGTCCAACGCCTACGAACTCAAGGCCAACGAGTGGCTGCCGGACGTCCGCGACACCATCTTCGGCGAAATCGCGTCGAGCGCGGGCCCCGGGGTGTACTCGGAGATCACAGATCGGGCCGAGCTCAGCGCCAAGCTCACCGAGCACCTTACGGCCTACAACAGCAGGGCGGCGAGCCAGATGGACCTCGTCATGTTCCGGACGGCAGTGGAGCACCTGCTGCGCATCGCGAGGACGCTGCGCAGGCCCAGGGGCCACGGGCTGCTGCTGGGGATGGACGGCAGCGGCAGGCAGTGCCTCTCAAGGCTGGCGGCACACATACTGCGGCTGCAGCTCTTCGAGATTGACGCGTCCAAGACGTACGGCATTGCCGAGTGGAGAGAGGACATGAAGAAGGTCCTCATGCTCGCGGGCCTCAACCGCAAGGAGGTCGTTTTCCTGCTCACGGACCAGCGCAACCTCAGAGACGTGAGCGCAGAGGGCTCGCCTGATCTGCTTCCTACTCAAACCCCTCCTTCCCCGTAGGACTTCCTGGAGGACCTCAACAGCCTCCTGAACAACGGGGAGGTCCCGAACATCTTCGCGCGCGAGGACGAGGAGAAGATCATCTCCGAGACTCAGGCAGCGGAGCGCGCACAGGGCCTCGCCAGCCAGATGCCCCCGGAGCTCTGCATGGCGGCCTTCACGCAGCGCGTCGCGCAGAACCTGCACGTCGTGCTGTGCATGAGCTCAGCGGGCAACGCGTTCCGCCGGCGGCTGCGGATGTTCCCGTCGCTGGTCAACTGCTGCGACATCGACTGGTTCTCGTCGTGGCCCACGGACGCGCTCAGCGACGTCGCCGCGCACCGCCTCTCGAAGCATGTCACCGAGTCGCGCGAGCAGTTTGTGCAGATGTGCGTGCACGTGCACGAGACGGCGTCGGCGGCTGCCGCGCAGGAGACGGCGCGCGGGCGGCACATCTACGTGACGCCGGCGGCGTTCCTGGACTTCCTGAGCCTGTTCAAGCGGACGCTCAAGAACCGCGTGCTCGAGTGCAGCAGGAAGAAGGCCAAGTACACGACGGGCGTCTCGAAGCTCAACTCGACCGAGGACGAGGTGCGGCAGCTGCAGGTGGAGCTGGAGCTGATGAAGCCCGAGCTGGAGAAGTCGTCCGAGGAGGTCGACGCCACCGTGAAGAAGATTGCTGCGGAGAAGGAGGCCATGTCCGCGGACAGGGAGGTCATCATGCGCGACGAGGAGACTGTGCGCCAGCAGGCCGAGGAGCGCAAGGCGCTGATGGCCGAGGCGCAGCAGCAGCTCGACGAGGCGCTGCCGGCCCTGGGCGCCGCGGAGATCGCGCTGCAGGCACTGAACCCCAGAGACATCACGGAGGTCCGCTCGATGATACGGCCGCCACCCGGGGTGAAGCTTGTGATGGAGTCCATCTGCATCATCATGGGCATCAAGCCCACGGGCAAGGACCCGCACGAGTACTGGGACGCCGCGCGCAGCCTGCTCTCGGACAGCAGCGGGTTCCTGCGGTCGCTTATGGAGTACGACAAGGACCACATCCCCGACGACGTCATCGAGAAGCTGCAGCCGTACATCGCCAGCGAGGACTTCAGGCCCGCGGTCGTCGCCAAGGTCAGCCGCGCGTGCACGTCGCTGTGCATGTGGGCGCGGGCGCTCGAGAGCTACCACCGCGTGCTCAAGTTCGTGCAGCCCAAGCAGCGGCGCCTGCAGGAGCTCGAGCAGTCGGTCAAGCAGACGCTCGAGGCGCTCGAGAGCACCAAGAGCCGCGTGCGCCTGATCGAGGAGAACCTGCAGAAGCTCAAGGAGCAGCACGACGCCGAGCTCGCGCACAAGGGCGAGATCGAGGCCAAGATCTCGCTCGTGATGCAGAAGATGGACCGCGCGGGCCAGCTGACGGGCAGCCTCAGCGAGGAGAAGCTGCGCTGGAGCGAGGAGCTGGCCTCGCTCGAGGGCCTCATGCACCTGCTCCCCCAGGAGTCGGTCCTCTGCGCGGCTGCCGTCGCCTACTTCGGGCTTCTTGAGAGCGCGCACCGCATCGCGCTCATGAGCGACTGGAAGGACTGCCTCGAGAAGCAGCAGCTCTCCCCCTCGAGTACGCTGATCCTGTGGCGGTGTTTGGCGCTGACGGTGGCCTCGCAGAGGACTTTTCGCTGAGGGGGGCGCTGTCGGAGCCTGTGGAGGTGCAGAGCTGGCTGATCGACGGGCTGCCGTCGGAGGAGATGAGCATCGACAACGCCATCATCATGAAGGTGTCGATGCACCTGCACTGGCCGCTGCTTGTCGACCCGCAGGGGCAGGCCACCAAGTGGCTGCGCAAGCGCGTCGACAAGCTCGAGGTCGCCTCGCTCTCGGACCCCTCGATCTACGTGCGCAAGCTGCAGAACTCGGTGAGGTTCGGCGTCCCGCTCCTCCTCGAGGACGCGGGCGAGGACATCGACCCTGTCCTGGAGCCCATCCTGCGCAAGCAGTTTGTCAAGGTGTGCTTGCGAGCGACCACACATATCAGGTGGACTCAGTTTCTTGCCTTGCGTGAGTAGAGCGGCTCGGAGCTCACCGTCAGGATCGGGGACGTCGCGGTGCCGTACCACCAGGACTTCAAGCTCTACATAGCCACGAAGCTGCGGAACCCGCACTACAAGCCCACCGTGGCGATGAACGCCTGCATAATCAACTTCGCCCTCACGACCACGGGACTGCAGGCGAGTCTCAACCCCCTGGCCCCCTCTGGTGTCGCAGTTCGCTGACAGCAGCTCTCCAGGAGCAACTCCTCTCCATCGTCGTGTCCAAAGAGCGTCCGGACCTCGAGAAGGAGAAGAGCGAGCTCGTCGTCTCGGTGAGCTCCCACACCACTGGCCGTCTCTGCCCTACTCACGCGCGATGGCGACGGCACAGCAAGTCGAGGTCAAGAGGCAGGTGGCCGCCAACGAGGAGGGGATGCTGAAGCTGCTCAACGAGTGCCAGGGGAGGCCGCTGGACGATGACCAGCTCATCAACGCGCTCTACGAGTCGAAGAAGGCCGCCGTCACCATGAAGGCCAAGTCCGTGGAGCTCTCGACGACCGAGGCCAAGATCGATGCCGCGCGGCAGATCTACCGCCCCATCGCAGTCCGCTCGGCCGCGCTGTTCTTCGCGGTCAACTCGCTGTCCTCGCTCAGCCACATGTACCAGGTACGTGCCCGCTTCTGGCCTCTCCCACGGCGGTTCTGACAACGCGTTTCCCCCCACCCCACCGGCAGTTTTCGCTCTCGTGGTTCGTGAACATCTTCGTGTCTTCGATCGCGGACAGCGAGCACTCGAACAGTGTGGCCGAGCGGCTCGTCGTGCTGAGCAACCACTTCTCGGGAAGCCTGTTCAGCAACGTGTGCCAGGCGATCTTCGAGAGACACAAACTGCTCTTCTCGCTGCTCATGTGCATCCGCATTATGCACGCGGGTACGGTTCCCACGGTTCTGGGCGTCCTGCTGACGCCGAGACGGCAGAGAACCAGCTGAACATCGCCGAGTGGGAGGCGTTTCTGGCGGGTGCGACGTCGCTGGACGACTCGCGGAGGAACCCGGCGCCAGACTGGCTGTCGGTGGAGGCCTGGCGCGGCCTGCAGACCATCGGGAGGCTCGACGCCTTCAACGTCCTCGTCAACTGCCTCTCGCCCGGCAGCTCCGAGCTGGACGCGCTCCAGGCGCTTGTGGAGAGCCCTACCCCACTGACCTCTCCGCTGCTCGAGCCCTTCACTCCCCTGCAGAGGCTTCTGGTATCGGTGTCACCGAGTCTGATTGCTATTCACTCACCTTGCCCCTCCGTCTGTTACTCCCGCCCTGGCAGTTCATTCGGAGCGTGCGCAAGGACAAGGTTATCGAGGCGGTGCAAAGGCTCGTTGAGAGCAGCCTGGGCAAGAGCTTCCTCGAGTTCCCCGCGGCGACGCTGTCGGCAATCTTCCCGTCGACGAGCTGCAGGTCGCCCGTCGTGCTGATCGTGTCCCCGGGCACAGACCCCATGGAGTCGTTCCGCAAGCTCGCTCAGGAGCAGCGTTTCACCGGCAAGCTCGACGCCATCTCCCTCGGCAAGGGCCAGGGCCCCCGCGCCGCGCAGGCGATTGCAGACGCCGTCAAACATGGCCGATGGGTTCTGCTCCAGGTCCGTGTTACCTTCCGTGCCTCGAGAGCCTGCTAAACTCAAGGGTGGTACGTGCGACTGCAGAACTGCCACCTGGCGGGGAGCTGGATGGGGGAGCTGGAGCGGATCGTGACGAACCTGGCGACGAACGAGGATGTGCACAAGGACTTCCGGCTGTGGCTGACGAGCATGCCCTACGACGGCTTCCCGAGCTCGGTGCTGCAGGCGAGCGTGAAGATGACGACGGAGCCGCCGACGGGCATCAAGAGCAACATGAAGCGGTCGTTCCTGAGCCTGCGCGAGTACTTTGAGGAGGAAAAGGCCCCGGCGACGTTCAGGCGCATCCTCATCGGCCTCTGCTTCGCGCACGCGCAGCTGCTCGAGCGCAGGAAGTTCGGCCCGCTGGGCTGGAACATCAAGTACGACTTCTCGAGCGAGGACCTGACCGTCTCGGCCCAGCAGCTCCGCCAGCTCGGCCGCGTGGACCTCAGCGATGTCCCGTGCGCCTCCCACAGCGATTTGTTGCCCCTCTGCCTCACACCTTTGGGCGGCCTCTGCTGGAGCAGCTTCGAGATACTGCGGTACCTCAGCGCGGAGATCAACTACGGGGGGAGGGTCACGGACGACTGGGACAGGAGGATGCTGTTTGCTCTGATGCACCCGGTCTACTCGGAGGAGTGCGCTCTGCCGGGGCCCTCGCCGCTGGCTCCTGAGTCGGGCGGCGCGTACGACTTCCCGGACCAGCTCGACGCCCGAACCATACAGGCCAAGCTCGCCGACCTGCCGCTCAACGACGAGCCGGCGGCCTTCGGGCTGCACTCGGCCGCGGGGCTCTCGCGGCTGCGCGGGGACGCCAACGACCTGATCGAGGAGTGCCTGCTGACGGAGCCGAGGAAGTCCGCTGCCGCCGTCACGAGCAGCTCCGCGGCGACGAGCCTGCAGCAGCAGGCGCAGACGCAGTTCGCCAAGAGCATCATCGAGGGCCTGCGCAAGCACACGGGGCTGCGGTCTCTGGCCAAGAAGTACGCTGGGCAGACGGAGGACCCGCTCCTCTGCGTCCTCGTCCAGGAGCTCAACAAATTCGCTGGGTGAGTTGGCGATCGCTCCTGTCTGCTCGCAGCCTAACTGAGGAAGGGTCTCGCCAGCCTTGTGGAGATGATCAGCAGGTCTCTCGAGGGGCTTCTGAAGGTGTTCCAGGGGCTCGAGGCCATGACGCCCGAGTACGAGCAGCTGCACATCGCTCTGTCGTCGAACCAGGTCCCCGCATCGTGGAGCGCCCGGTCGTACCCGTCGACGCGCTCGCTGTCCTCGTGGGTGGCCGACCTGCAGGCCCGGCTGGCCTTTGTCGAGGGCTGGGCCGTGAGCCCCCCGGCCACCGTGTGGCTCGGCGGACTGTTCTTCGCGCAGGCGTACATCACCGGCGTCCTGCAGGCCTACGCGCGCAAGCACGTCGTGCCCATCGACACGGTCTCGTTCACGTTCAGCTTCCTGGCCGGGACCCCCGAGGACCCGCCAGAGGACGGCTGCTACGTCTCGGGGCTGTTCCTTGACGGGGCATCGTGGGACGAGGCCAGCGGGTGCCTAGCGGAGCCCAAGGCCGACGGGACGCTGTCGCCGATGCCCGTCGTGCACTTCAGGCCGTTTGTGCTGAGCGAGATGCCCGAGGCCTCGTCGACGAGCGTGCCGGCTGCGAGCGGGCCTGGGCTGTATGTGTGCCCCGTGTACAAGACGCCCGCCAGGACGGGCGCCTTGACCAGCGTTGGAGTGTCCTCCGTGTTCCTGTGCACAGTCGAGCTGCCCACGCAGCTCCCGCAGGAGCACTGGTCCAAGCGCGGCGCTGCTTTGATTTGTAGCTCTGATTACTAAATCCACAACGGCTCGTTGACGCACAATTGATTTGCCTGTACGCCTATCTATACGTTTAGATCCGCACTTACCTCGTCGGATCCGAACTTGCTAGATTCTGCCGCCTCTATTTTTATCATTCGTCCTAAATACTTTCCTGGCAATGGGGTCAGCATTCGGGGTCGCTGTGATAAGGACGCCACGGGGAATGCGGGCACCTTCACCAGAGGACGACGACGCCTCGGAGGAGCTGTATGACCGTCAGCGCAACTTCATCAGCTTCTGCGCGATGATGGTGGCTATGGTCCTCATCTTCAACAACAAGGACATCGCAGACCCCCTCGCAGACGAGCTCGCCAAAGCCGAGGCTGGCGTATCCACGTGGTGCCATTCTTGGAACGCTGAGTGCTCTCGGGCAACACTGAACACGACCTTCCTGCCCTGCGACCTCACTGAGAACCTCACGGACCCCTCGTTCGTTTCGGCGCTGCTCTCAGCTGCCTCCACGGGGATGTTCCCGCGGGGCTGCGCGGACTACGCGCAGTCTATCGCACGACTGGCAGTGTCTCGCAAAGAGGCCCTCGACTGCCAGTTCGGGACGTTCGGGAACTCGTTCTCGGCCTTTGTGATTATCATTCAGGTGTTCATCGGCCTCGGCGTTTTCCTCCCAAATCCGGCAACTGGCCTCATCAAGAAGTACAGCCGCGCGAGTGCTGTGGTCATCCGAGGTGTGCTTTTTGTGGCGTCGTCCCTGCAGTTCTTCTGCAACTTTGGCTACTACATCAGCATCAGGTACTACAAAGGCGGGGTGCTGGGATCTGCGTGCTTCGACGGGTCGCCATTCAAGTGGTTTTTCTTGTGCTTTGGGATGGTAAACATCGTCAACATGCTACTGCTGCTCCTTGAGGTCACGAGCCTACTTGTGACCCCTGTTGGCACGTGGATGGGGAGAGGCCCAATTGCCAAGATCTCCCCAGAATGCTAACACAATCAAGCACTCTGCAATTTGCCGTCTTGTCGTGTTGGTTCTCTGTTGATGTCGTCTGGCTTAACAACAACAGCATTTCAACTCGGCCTTCGCCTCCTGTCCCGCCCGCGCGATGCCCGGATACGCACGGCCTCGGGTTAAAGAGAAATGATGAACTCCGATTCTCCGATGATGAATATTTGCAGCAACAGACTTTGCTCTTATTGCCGGAGCTTTTTTTAAAACGAGGATGTGAGAGACAATGAAATTACGAATCAGCACATTTATACCCGTATTGCAACCCACAAAAAAGCCACTATGTGTGAATGCTTCTCCGGAATTCTCCCTTCAGGCCGTCAAGTGCATGAGAATGCAACAAAGTGACAAGACTCAAATTCAATCGAACCCTGAAGGGCGGACTCAAATTATACGCATCTGGATATTTCCTATATCAGCACCTTGATCTGCTAGCAGATTATATTTGAAAATCTATTTTTGGATCCACTTCAATCCCCACCCACCAGTTTCAACCCCAAGTCACGATGGGATCAGCTCTCGGAGTGGCAGTCATTGGCACCCCTCGGAAGCGCGGTACCCCTGAGGGCGAAGACGCTGATGGACTATACGATCGCCAGCGTAACTTCATCAGCTTCTGCGCGCTGATGGTGGCCATGGTCCTCATCTTCAACAACAAGGATATCGCAGACCCCCTCGCAGACGAGCTCGCCAAAGCCGAGGCTGGTGTCTCCACGTGGTGCCACTCCTGGAACACAGACTGTGCCCGCCAATCCCCAAATGCGACCGTGCTGCCATGCGACATGCTTGAAAACCTCACGGATCCCTCCTTCACCTCCGATCTGGGCACGCTCGTTGACACGGGGGTATTCCCTAAGGGCTGTGCAGAGTACGCACAGTCAATTGTGCGGCTGGCAGTGTCTCGAAAAGAGGCCATCGACTGCCAGTTCGGGACGTTTGGCAACTCGTTTGCTGCGTTTGTGATCATCACGCAGGTGTTCATCGGCCTGGGCGTGTTCCTCCCCAACCCCTTCGCTGGCGCACTGAAGAAGCACGACGAGATGGGCCCCATCGTCCTGCGCGTCATCTTCCTGGTGACTTCGTCTCTGCAGTTTGTCTGCACGTTCGGGTACTACATCATGTTCTTGCACTACACTGGTGGGAAGCTGGGTCCCGCCTGCTTCGACGGGTCGCCTTTCAAGTGGTTTTTCCTCTGCTTTGGCATGGTCAACATCGTGAACGTGCTACTCCTCCTCCTCGAGCTCTCGAGCGTGTTCTTGCGGCCCGTGCGCCAGTGGTTTGGGAAGGTCTCCCACAGAGTTGTTATGCCGAGTGGCTAGTTCCAGCCATACAGCCTCAACAGAGACACGTTATACTGTACTGCCTGGTGGTGATGTTTCTATTGAAGTTCTGGTGGTATTCGAGGCCGTGCGAGATGTGCGGACATCTACCACAGGTGCCTGGGTTCAAGCAAGAGCAGTACTGGGCACGTGCCCAGTGTTTGAGGGGATTCATCGACGGGGTAATAAAATCAGCCACCTTGTGTTATCTACGGAATTTATGTCATTGCCGGAATCTGGTTAAGTTCCAATGGCCTTTTTCCGGATGATATCATCGGCGACTCTATTTTTGTTTCGTCGGGTCAGTCTCTAATTCTGCAGAGAAAAGATGGGCTCAGCCCTCGGAGTTGCAGTCATCGGTGGAACACGCGGGAGCTCGGAGAGCGAGGACGCCTCCGACAAGCTCTTCGACCGCCAGCGCAGCTTCATCAGCTTCTGCGCGCTGATGGTGGCCATGGTCCTCATCTTCAACAACAAGGACATCGCAGACCCCAAGGCCGACGAGCTCGCACAGGCCGAGGCCGGCGTCTCCACGTGGTGCCACGCCTGGAACGCCGAGTGCGCGCGCCACTCGCAGAACGCGTCCATCCTGCCCTGCGACCTGATCGGCTACCTCTCGGAGCCCTCGCTCGCGGCCGAGCTGGTCGCCCTCGTCGCCGCCGAGCCGTTCCCCAAGGGCTGCGCCGAGTACACGCAGTCGATCTCTCGTCTGGGCGTGCTGCGCACCAACTACCTCGACTGCCAGTTCGGCTCGTTCGGCACCTCGTTCGCGGCGTCGGTGATCATTCTGCAGGTGTTCATCGGCCTGGGCGTGTTCCTGCCCAACCCCCTGGCCGGGCTGCTCAAGAAGCACGAAAGGACAGGCCCCGTCGCCCTGCGAGTCGTCCTCGCGGTGACGTCGTTCGCGCAGATGTCGTGCAATTTCGGGTACTACGGCATGTTCCGGCTCTACTCGTCGGAGGGGGTGCTGGGCCCCGCCTGCTTCGAGGGGTCACCGTTCAAGTGGTTCTTCCTCTGCTTTGGCCTCGTCAACTTGCTCAATGTGGCCCTGCTGCTCCTCGAGCTCTCGAGCCTCTACGTCAGGCCCTTCGGCAAGTGGTTCGGCAAGAAGTCCCGCACCACCGTCGTCCCTGCCCACTAGTGACCACCCTGCCCCCCGGCGGAGAGGACTGCATCGGATATTCTCCTGTCACCGGGCAATGACAAAAAATGATCATAAATGACTTCACTTTTTGTTTTCTGTAGTTCGACGCCAGAGCGATTAACTGACAGCACTTCTTTCTGACGTGAGCGATGCTCGTTGTTGTGTTCAACTGCGGCTCGTCGTCGCTCTCCTACTCGGTCTACGACGTCAGCCCCCGCGCCGGCGCCGCCCCCGCCTGCGTGGCCTCGGGCAAGGCCCACCGCGTGGCCTGCGCCGGCACCAGCGCCCCGTTCATCGAGCACAGGGCCGCCTCCTGTGGGCCCCAGGGCTCTGCCTCTGCCTCTGCCTCTGCCGCTGTCCGCGACCAGAGGCCCGGCGTCTGCGCGTCGCACGGCGCGGCGGCAGCGGCCATACTGGAGCACCTCGCGGGGGCGGGGGTCCGCGTGCGGGCGGCTGGCCACCGGTTCGCGCACGGGGGGTCGCTGGTGACGTCGCCGGGGGTCGTCAGGCCGTTTGCCCAGCAGAGGGAGCGCCTCGTGCGCTGCGTCCCGCTGGCCCCCATCCACAACAGGGCCTGCGTCGGTGCGCCGCCCGCCCTCCACCCCGGCTTCTCGTCTGCTTCCGTGTGGGTCTTCTTCCGTGGAGGCAGGGGACCTGTACGGTGCTATCTTGCTGCTGTGTTGCTCTCTCTATGCCCCTTGGGGCTGCGGTGGCATGAGGCACGCCAGTCTGGGCTTTGTGCGTTGTCCCGCCGCTGTGCTTGCAAACTACGCCATTCTCGGGTCGGAATGGCGATCCCACCTGCTGCTGGGGAGGTTACGTGGCGATGGGCGGTGACTGACGAGGCGCGGGGGGCACACGCAGAGGTCATTGACGTGTGCAGGGAGAAGCTGGGCGACGTGCCGCAGTACTACGTGCTGGACTCTGCGTTCCACGCCGAGACCCTCGAGCCCCGCGCCTACACCTACGCGCTCCCCAGCGAGATCTGCAAGAAGGGCGGGTACCGGCGCTACGGCTTCCACGGCCTCTCGTGCGCTGCGCCTCCAATCATTTGATTTGCTTTTGACACATCCGTTTAGAGATTGACATTGAATTCGAATTCCCTGCGAATTCCAAGGTACCAGTACGTGACGGAGCAGCTCAGCGACTTCCTCGGCGGCAGCCTCGCGGGGACGAGGCTCGTCGCGTGCCACCTGGGCACCGGGGGCTCCTCTGCGGCCGCGATAGTCGAGGGCCGCAGCGTCGACTCGAGCTTCGGGTGGTCGAGCTGGTCGGGCCTCGTGATGAGCACGCGCACGGGCGACGTCGACGCCGGCGTGGCCCTCTCCCTCGTCGCCGACCACGGCATGACCCCCGCCGCCGTCGCGGACCTCTTCACCAACAAGAGCGGGCTCACCGCGCTCACCGGGGGGCTCACGAGCGACCTGCGGGACGTCTACGCCGTCGCCCACGACGCCAGCGACGCCAGAGACCCCGCGCAGAGGGCCGCGTGCGCGCTGGCGTGGGACGTCTACGTGCACAAGCTCGTGGGGTACGTCGCGCAGCTGGCCGCGTCGATGGACGGCGTCAATTGCCTGCTGTTCACCGACGACCTGGGCTTCGACATGCCGCAGCTGCGCGAGGCCGCCTGCTCGAGGCTCGCCTGGATGGGCGTCCGCCTCGACGCGGCCGCCAACTCCGCCTGCTGCCGCGCGAGCCTCGCTGGCGGGTGCCCGCTGGCGGAGATAACCGGCGCAGGCTCGGCGGTGAGGGTCTTCGTCGTGCTCAACGATGAGCAAATCGTCATCGCCCGCGAGGCCGTCAAGCAGCTCCCGTCGGATTTCTGGAACGAGTAAAAAGGAAGGGGGCGGGCAGGGCAGGCTTCTGAATCGAGCCCCCCTCTCCCCCTATCCACTTCCCCAATCGGCAAGGGGCAACGCTTGCCAAACCCAGGGTGCCAAGACCATTGCACTATTCCAGAATTCCGAGATATCGCTGGGTCCCGAAGATTTGTTGAGAAAAAGGAAACCAAGGTGCACAGCCAGAACAGTACGAGCCCCTCTTTTTGCCAAGGGACCCCCCTCCTCTCCTCTCTCTTCTCTCGGAGCTCCACGCCGCCAGGACAGCGCCTCCCAGATGAAGCTCGAGCTCAACAACGCGGACGGGCGTCCCTTCTACGTGTTCAAGCCCTGGCTGGAGCGCGCAGGCGACCCTGAGCCCGAGCGCGCCGCTCTGGCGCTGATGCGCGGGCGCATGTACAGCGCAGCGTCGCTCGACAGGCTGCACGAGATGGGGGCTATCCTGCGGCCGCCGTTCGCCGAGGACATCATCCTCGTCGCCAAGGACGCGCCCAGGATCCTCGGGGGCTCGGAGCAGGGCTTCTGGAAGCTCCTCCAGGTTTGCCGGGTCGTTTGCACACACCAAACGCAAACGCCCAGAGCAAGAGACCCCACCGCCAACACAACAAACACAACACAGCACACATCACAACGCACGCGTCTGTCGCCCGTTTTTTCCGGTTCTTGCCCGTTTCCTCGTTCCGGAAGTGGCACGCCTGGGCTCCGCGAGGGGGTGTGCGTTGGCAGAGGCGACGGTGCACCGTGTTTGGGTCAATTGGGGGGTGTTTTTTAAGTTGGCCGACGTTACGGAAAACCGGACCCACCACACCCACCCACACGCACCCCACCCCATGCTAACCTACCCGCACACCCCACCCCCCCACCCCACCCCCTCAAACAGAGAAGGCTCCGCCTCAAGCACGCGAGCAGGGCGCTGGACAGGAACGCGCTGCCGGTGCTCAAGGACGTCGAGCTCTGGCTGCGCGACATCTCGGGCGCCGACCACGGCCGCTCCACTGGCCAGCAGCGGCGCAGCTTCCTCCGCCAGAATTCCGATTCGGAATCCGCGGCCCCCGGCGCCCACGCCCGCCCCGGGGCGCCGTCGCCGCGCTCTGTGTTCCCCCCGGTGCTGCTCGCGTCCTGCGGGCGCACCCCGCGGGCGGTGGCCCCGGTGCCCGAGCAGGAAACGAGCTCGTTTTTCCTGCACCTGCCCGGGAGCGACTCCCCGCAGCCCGGGACCGGCTTCTTCGGCTCCCCGCGCGTGGCCCGCGCGGCACCGCCGGGCGCCGTGGCGCGGTCGCAGATCGCGAGGGGGGCCCTGCCTGAGATCTCCAACTCGCCCGACGAGCAGCAGGGCGCCGGCACTGGGCGCGTGGGGCGGCTCAAGGAGCTGGCGGTGTTCGCGGCCACGACCGACGGGGGCAGCGGCGGCAGCGGGGCGGGGCAGCGCCCGAGGCAGTTCTTCCAGGACGGGCCTGCGGAGGAGTCGCCGAGGGAGCAGCACGAGGGCGTGCCCGTGATCCTGCTGGACGAGCCCAGGGCCCCGACCCGTACGTCCGCCTCCCTGTGACGCGCGGTAGTGGGGACCGCGATGTTGGGGCTGGCGTGGGAGTGGAGTGTCGCCAGACGCGGTCACCACACCCCATCCCCCCCGCAACCCCGCCACCCCGGCTGGTTGCCCTACGGGGGGTTTCCGGGCAATTTCGTCGCCCGTGGCCCTGAGGGTAGCGGCCTTTGCCGACTTTTTCGCAAAGCAATTGGTCTGTGCGCCCCCTAATGCGGGGCGTTGAGTAATCGGGGCTGTTTGTTTGGCTCGCGACTCTTGCACACAGTTGCTCACCTGCATGGGGGGATGGGGATGCGTGCAACAATGTGCAGCGAGCGTGTCGCCTTCTCCAGCACAGTCGCCGGTGGCCCAGGCAATCCCCAAGAACACGCTTCCCGGCATCGTGGAGCTGCTGAGCCTGGCGAGCCACTACTGAGGCAGCCGTGACCCCCGCACAACACACCCCCCGCATCTTATTTTCCCTCATTTTCCCCGCTGACATCGCCCCTCCCCCATCTCCATGCCGCCCCCCTCTGTTCTGTTCTGCCTCTGTTTTTGTTTTATTAGATCCCGCAGCAAAGACCCCCCCAACAAAACAAACCACACACACACACGCACACCCACATCAATTTTGGTTGTCGAAAACAGCAGCCAGCACACTGTTCGCTTTTGATGCGACACATCCCATGGGCAACCCCGCACGGGGCCCAGCCGGCCGAGTGTTGCTGTGTCGCCTCCCGCCCGCTGCGCTGCCCCCCGCTAGAGCACCTTGGGCATCGGCAGCTCCCAGTAGTTGGCGTCGATGTAGCCCTTGACGTCGCCCGCGCCCCCGGCGGCGTCGGCGGCCTCGCTGCCCTCGTCGAGCAGCCTCTTGATGCAGTCGGCCTCGCTGGTGGTGCCGAACGCGTGCTGGAGGTCTGCGGGGGAGGCCTTGACGCCCGACGTGTGTCGGCCCGACCAGACCACGGGGCGCGACTGGAACAGCGCAGAGGGCAGCGGCAGGCGGCCCTCGCGGTACGCCGAGAGCGCCCCCGGGGCGGTCAGCACCTCGAAGCGCCGGCCTCCGGCGTGCATGCTGACGACGCTGTAGTCCATCTGTGAATGTGAGGGCAGATAATGAGCGATTTCTCAGATAGGGAATATCTGAGGGCAGAGATATTTGGGCACACATCATGCGCGGTGACGACATCATTCGCTGGGAAAGGTGTGACCCTGCAGACTGCGGCGCAAGGACCTGTGAGTGGGCGACGAGGGCGTCTACCCGCTGGGACCTTGGTTGCACAGGGCGAAAACGTCCAAGTCTTTCTGGGACAAATATCCAGATCGGGAGCTGCCAGAGATCGCCGTCGTTCTCCCGAGAAACGGAGCAGGAGGTGCGGGAACATCCAGGGCGCCGTTGGGCGGAGCCGTTGTGAACCTCACAGGGCCTGATGAATGTAAGGTGCATGCGCGAATCTCGTGCACCTCTTTTACACTAAAACCTACCCGGAAGTGCTTAAATCGGTGCCACAAGCGAGCGAAGAGCTCAGTGCTCGCACAAGACCCCCACCTCCAAGCCACCACCGCCGCGCCTCACGCCCCCCCGCCACACCCCTTGCGAGCATGAAGACCCCCGTCGCCAGACACACGCGCAAGTGCCGTGCGCAGCCTCTTTGTTCGTTTTCCGATACTTGACTGACACGTCCCCTCCCCCCCTCTGCGGATCAGCCGACTTCCAGGGCCGCATGCTCTCGCTGACAGTCACGCTGCTCACCGTGGGCTCTCTGCTGGGCGCCTTCACGTGGCGGCTGTCGTCGGTGCAGCGCGCCTCGTCCGTCGGGCCAGTTTAGGCCGTGCCGCCGGTTTGCCGGGTAACAAGAAATCGCCACAGGGGAATACGAATGCGGGAGCTGCTGAGCGATTGATTTCCGGTGCCCGTTTCGCGGAGGGCCCCTGCGGTCCCTCCCTGCTTTTTACTGCGGAGCGGCAGCACCAAACTCGCATCACACGAGCGGTTCCATACATACAGGATTGCGTGTACCATTCACCCATTCACCGAAGAGAAGACAGCCCAATACATACAGCACCCTTTCCCATAGAGTCCACCACGGCGGCCCGCCCAATTCCAACGCCCCGGGAAATGGTATAGGCAATGCATGTGTGCGTTGTGTAGGAAGTGAAATGCTGAGAGAGGACTATTGTCTTCGACTGGCCCCCCGCCTCTCCCTGGAGCACCCTCTCTCAGCACGCCGGCGACGAGGCGACCTTGTAGAGCGAGATGAAGACGAGGCCGTGCAGCAGCAGCGCGTAGCCAAAGAGGGCCAGGCGCGTGGCCTTGTTCGACATGAAGAAGCTGGTGCTGCGCAGGACGATGCGCTCTGGCGCACTGAGCTCCTTGTACCGTTGGTACTTCTCCTTCCTGTTGAACACGGCGAACGGGTTCACCGCCTCCTCGTACATCTGCCCGTACTTGCTCTCCAGCTCCTCGTCGTCGAGCGCTGGCACGCGCGGCGCCTCGTACCTCTGCGCTCAGAGAGGGGCGACCGGGTCGCGAGTAAGTTAGGTGCACAGGCCAGCAAGTGTTGCACATATTCCACACCCACGAGCGCACGGGCACGCAGCGCACGCAGCGCCGCAACCACGCACCGTGCGGAGCCCCGTCGTGCGGATCTCGTCGTACGACTGCAGGTACTTGACGCGCTCGTAGAGCTTGAGGTTGTCCGCGCGCAGCGCGCGTATGTCCGCGTCGGCCCGCTCGAGCTGCTCGGACATGTGCGCCTTGTCGGCCTCGAGCTCGGTGATCTTGTCGCGGAAGCGGTCGCGCTGCCCGCAGACGATCTCGAGCACCGCGGCGGCGCTGCTGGCCTGCGGCACGTCCACCGCGGGGCCCGCGGGCGCCGCCACCGCCGCCACGGCGGGGCCCTGCAGCGGCGACGCGGCGTCGGCGAGCACGGACCTCGCGGGCGCGACGCCGCGCGAGAGCTGGTCCTCGAGGCGCTCGATCAGCGAGCGCATGCGCGCCGACTCCTCGGTGGCGGCCTGCAGCGACCCCCGGAGCTGCTCCGACTCGCCCTCGAGCTCCTCGATGCGCGCGCGCATGCGGATGGCCTCGGTCTCGAGCCTCCGGTTCCTGTCCTGCAGCGCCTGCTCGATGCTCTGCGCAGACGCCGAGCTCCCGGCGCCCGCGGAGCCCTCGGCGGGCGACGACGACCCGCCGACGTCTGCGGCGCCCGCGAGGACCTTGTACGTCTCGAGGTCGCGCAGCAGCGCGATGAACTCGGACTGCGAGGGCCGCGCGGCCTTGAGCGACTCCTTCTCGGCGCGCTCGGCGTCGAGCTGCGCGCGCAGCTGCGCGAGCGTCGACTCGTGGTCGGCGGCCTCGCGCGTGGCGGCCTCCTCCGTCTTGGCCAGCTGCTTGGCCAGGCGCTCGACCTCGATGCCCTGCTGCGCGTACTTCATCTCGAGCTCCACGAGCGCCGTCTTGTCCGAGTCGCTGCCGCTGCGTCGTCGCCTGTCAGTGCCGGGCGCGCTTGTGCGCTGTGCTCTCGCAACGCACCTCGGGGCTCCCGAGGAGCTCTCTGCGCGGGCACGCTGCAGGCTCTTCTCCAGCCCGTGGATCGTCGCGTGGCACCGCTCCAGCTCCGCGGACACCATGTCGAGCTCCGACTGCTTGGCGCTGACCTGCGCCTCTGCGGATGGGACAGAGAGCGAGAGAGAGCGAGAGAGAGAGAGAGAGAGCGAGAGAGACACACAGCAGAGTCAGCGCCGCTGCCGGCGTTCGCCCAAGGAGCAGCAGAGAGACGGCACCGCATGTGGACTTGATGTTCAGCAGCGTCGCCTGGGCGTCCTGGTGCGCCTTGGTGGCCCGCGCGACGTCCTGCTGCATCTGCGACACCGACAGCTCGAGCTCCGCCTCGCGCTCCCTCGACGCCGCAAGCGCGCGCTGCGCCTGCTCCGACTGCGCGCGCTCCTCAGCCCTCGCCCTCGCCTCGTCCTCCAGCTGCCGCAGCCAACAGCAGCACGCGCAGCCCGCAAGGCGCTCGGGTCAGGCAGAGCGAAACGCGCCAGGGAGACAGAGACAGAGAGACAGAGACAGAGACAGAGAGATAGAGAGACAGAGACAGAGAGAGAGAGAGTACGCAGGGCGCACGCGCTGCTGGAAGTCGCGGAGCTGCTGCTCGAGGCGGCGGACGGTGACGCCCTGGTTCTGCAGCTCCGAGAACTCCTGCTGGTAGCCCTGCAGCTCGTCGCGCAGGCGCTTGTTCTCCAGCTCCAGCTCCGCCACCCTCTGCGTCCTCCCGCGGTCGTCCTGTGCGCCAGGGGGAGGGCGAGGGGGCTCAGTCCGTGGGGGGAGGAGGGCGCTGGCGTGCGCACCGCGGCGTTGAGGAGTACGGGGCCGACGTCTGGTATGCCCAGGAACGCCTTGTAGGCCTCGGCAAAGGCGGCCTCTGCCTGCTTGCTCCGCCTCAGCACGCTGTCGATCTCCTCCTGGCGGCCGCACAGCAGAGGGGGCGCGCACACACACAGCCCCCCGCAGCCGCACCGCCGGTCAGTGCGCGGGTCCCCCCCCTCCCACAGCAGCGGGCCGGAGCCGCGCGCACCTGGTACATCTTGAGGAGGCCGTCGAGCGTCGCCATCTTCTTGTCCTCGGGCGACTTCTTGAACTCTGCAGACGTGCACCGCTTTACGCCCGATTCCGCAGCCCCCAAAAGCGGTCTCCGCGCGTACCGGGGGAGGGGAGCAGGGGGAGAGGGGAGGCGCACCCTGCGTGCCCTTGACGAGGCGCTTGCGGGAGGCCGTGCTGGCCTCGCGCGTGTCGGCGATGCTGGCGGCGTGCTTGTCCAGCTGCTGGCGCGTGCTGTGCAGGTCAAACGCTGCGCGCAGGGGGGTCAGGGGGGCACGGGGTGTGCGGGGGGTGGCGCACAGGCCCATTCGGCCGCGAGGGCCTCGACTGTCTTGAGGTTGCCCTCGGCCATTGCGCTGCTTTTCCTCTGTTTCTATCTCGGTTTGGATTTCTCAGAAGATATAACTGATGAATCTGGGGCAATTCGAGCTCCACCAGGAACTCCCAGGAACCTCCTCTCAAGCGTGCCCTGTGTGACTAGAGTGAGACTCCTCCCCAGATATCACTGGGAGATCCTGTGTGTCGCTGTTGGTCTGATTTTTTATTTTACAGTAATCTTGGGAATCAATGATACTTGCGGGCGCCGGCGCGGGTGTCGCGGCGTTCGCGCCGGGAGAGCGCGGCCTCGAGGTCTCACTCTTCCACCACGTGCGCCACACGACGCGATTCTCGCCTGCGGCACGCTTTGTCATCCCCGACGCTCGTCTGCTCTGCTCCGCCCACGTCTTCGACGCCTGCACGGGACTGTGCAGATTCACGCTCAATCTCAATCACATATCTTCCGGATTTGTAACCCCCGACCAGGCAGGACACCTGGATCGTCACGCAGCAGGGGCAGAGTGGGCCACTCTCTGTGTCGGTTGTGCTCCGATCTGCTGACGGGCAGGCATCACATGTTCCCCAGTACTCGTTCATGCCGCTGACCGATTGGCCCCAAGACCTCAGTGCGTCCTGGGCGACAGTGCATTTTCCTCGAGCACCTCGCCTGATTTGCAGTGCATCTTCAGGTGTCATGCACTGGGAAATCCGCGATGGCCCTGTGGTCGTCGCTGTCGCCGCTGTCGTCCCCTCCGAGCCCGACGTCGTCCGCGTCCGCGTCTGGTCGCTCTCTCGCGCCCCCCAGCAGCCCCCGGACCTCTGCTCGTGGCAACTGTGCTCCGCCTCGGTGTTCGCACCGCTCTCGTTCTTCAGCCCCGCTGCCCGCAGCTCCGACGCCTCCGCCCTGGCCATCTCGCTCGCCCACGTGCGCGTCGGCGCCGCCTCGAGGGTCTCCGTGTACTTCCCGCGGGTCTCTGCGGGGTCTTTCTGGCTGTCGCGGAGGACCGTGTCCGCCGGGTCCTCTGTGGACTGGGAGGTGTCGGTGCCCGCCCCCGGAGTCGAGGGCCACGTGACGTGCATCGCGCCCGCGTGGCCCCGAGGCGACGTCGCTGCGCTCGACTCGGAGTGCGAGCTCGTGGCCGTGGGGACCGACGACCGCAGGGTTCGGCTGTACCGCTCCGGCGTTGTGGTCTTCAAGAGCCAGGAGCTGCCCTCCTCGGCATCTCAGATGTGCGCCATGCACCTCTCCGTGCTCTCGCTGCTTCTGTTGCTCTGGATACTGCGTCCCGTCTAGTTCCCTCTCCAGTTGACCCTCTCATTCCCATGTTCCATGTCCTTACATCATTGTACCGCGCCCGTGCAGCGACGTGCTCCCGACACCAGGCATGAGGTCGTCGTTCGTGCTTCTCGTGCGGCTCTGCAACAACTCGGTCGCTCTTCTATGCCCTGGCAGCGACCCCGACCGCACCTCCGCTTGTCTTAGTGCGACACAATTGGTGCTCGGTGGCTCCTCACAGCGCCTGTGCTATTCAGTCTTCGAGCCGAGTATGGCCATTGCCTTCGGTGACTACACGTGCTGTGGCAGAGAGCAGATCGCCTTGCTGAGCTTCGCCTCGGACGACGCGGTGGAGTGCAGGATATACTACCTCGACACGTTCGAGGAGATGCAAGTCCATGCAGACGGTCCCTCGGTTTCCGTACTGCCTCTTCTCACGCCTGCAGCGCAGACCTGGACGACTCGATGATGGCGACACAGCGCGGGCACTCGCTGCCCCCAGACTTGCGGTCTTTCGTTGAGCAGTTGCAGACAGCTGTGGCAGACTCGTCCGCCACCGCGTTGCGAGAGACCGAGAGGGTGCGCAGTGCTCCTCGTTTCTGCCACCGCTGAGTTACCCTTCCCGCTCCAGATCGCTAAGAAGCAGGCCCTGCTGCGCAAATCCATCGACGTGCTTGGCGCTCTGACTCCGAAAGAGCTGAGGCCTCCCTCGGGCTACGCGTACAGGACACGCGAATACGTGCTCGCCACCACGGATGGGCTTCCGCTCTTGGCTCCCGGGGTCAGCATGCCAGACCATTTCCCCCTGGTGCTCGTGGGGCACGACGCAGCGCATGCCGATGTCAGCGCTGTCGACGAGACGCTGGCAATTGTCCGAGTCACTTGCCCGCTGTCTGTTCCGTCTGACGTTGTTGTCTGTGCTCTGCGAAGCTCGCTGCCTGAGTGCCTTGCCCCGCGGGCACGCATTGCGGTCAATCGACTTGGTGAGCCAAGCATGTCCGTCACCCGGGAGGTCCTGTGCGCCGCTATCCGAGGCGACCCCGAATCCACCGCCCTGTCATTCCTCGAGTACACTCTGCTACATGCGGGGGAGCAATAACTTGTCCGTGTTCAGAGAACTCATGGGCAAACTCAGAGGATTGACGTCATCAATGACGAATAATGCCGTGTCCTGGCAAGAGCAATACAGACAGTACAGAAATAATTGGGGAGTGCATTTGGAACTCGGCATGCTGCAGTGTGATGTGAATACAGGTCAGTGGGAACTACCCTCAATTGAGTGCTGCTGCTGCCTTCTTCTTCCTGCGGCGCTCGGCTGCAGCTTCCCGTGCTGCTTCAGCATCAGCAATCGCCCTCTTCTTGGCGATGTTGCGCCTGACAATGAAGAAGAGGCCGATGGCGACCGCGGCAGCAATTGCCAGTACGACACAGGCGACAACGATGGGGTTGTTTTTGAGCCAGTCGAGGATCTTCTTTAGGAGGGCATCGGAGAGGAGGCCCGTGTTGAGGACGAAGACCGAGAGCTCAACGTCGGTGTAGCCGTCAGAAGTGTTGAGGATGATGTAGGTGGCTTCGCCCAGCGACGTCAGCGTTGAGATTATGTTGAGGGGTATCTCCGGGATGGTTGCTGTGATCAGCGTCCCGTTCTCAGACACGACGACGTTGGTGCACTCGTATCCTCCAAGGTTCACCACCATCTGGTCCGTGAAGTACTTGCCGTTGATCGTGATGACAGTCCCCGAGCTGCCCTTCTTTGGGTTGACGTCCTCGAACTCGGGGAACCGGTTTGTAGAATACTCGGAGCACATGAGTTCCTTGTCGGAAAGCGGAGGGCAGTACAGTGTTCCGTTGAACCCCGCAGCCTGTACTGTCTTGTTCCACGGGCACGGGTACCATGCGTAGTTGATGCGGACGGCCAGCACGTTTCCAGCGCACACGACGGGGTAACAGGACCCAGAGATTGCCCTGTAGTAGCTCCCATAGACAAGGGATGACCGGAAGCAACGCGAAGTCGATCCGCTCTGTGTCCCAAAATCGAGGCCGGTTGCTGGTGTTTTGCCTGGTCCCGTGCTGCTCAAAACCGTGAGCTCGTGATCCGGTTTGGTACAAACGGTACTTACGCGCAGTTGCCCGTTGAGTATGGCACCACGTAGGGGCAGTAGTCAGGTAGCTCGTCGGTTCCGCCCTCGGTAGGGTCGGAGAAGTACTGGTCGTACACTGGAAGAGATGTCGTCATGGTACCGAGGTTGCACACGCCAGAGCTGCGACCGTCTGCGGTACACCCATCCTCGGAGACCCCTGTGCAGTAACCCTTGTTCGTAGGCACGCACGAGTCGACAACGAAGCTGCACCCCATGTTCTTCCCGAACAAGAACTCCTCTGCCATGCTCCAGTTGGCGCGGTACCACCCAGAGTCCTGCCCGGACGTCAGAGTGGTGTACGGTCGCTGTTCCTGCTACGCACATGCATCGTTGCGAGGGTGATGTTGGAGATGGAAGAGAAGTCGCCCATAGAGCCGGTGATGAACTCGTACATGAAGATGCGCTTCTCCCAATGGCTGCCAGCGGTGCTCGATCCACCGCCATCCTCGAGCGGAATGTAGCTGAGGCTAGAACAGTTGAAGTGTATTCTGGCAGCCTGCAGGGCAGCAGGCGTAGCGAGGGCCTTGAAGGTGTGGGTATTTGGAGAGACACCTCTCTGTCGGGCTCATGAGTCGAGAGGCGCAGATATGAAGAAGGCTAATCAGTCCGTACTGTGGCGGTGATTACTGTCGAGTAGTTAAGTTGCCTGTCGATCGTGGGGTCTATGAACGTGGGGAAGCTGCCGCTGTTGTACCCGAGGACGTGGTGCAGCTCATGGATGGCCGTGTGGACGAGCGCAGAGTTGCGGATCGACTGCGCCGCCGTCCGCAACCCCAGGACGAGGTTGTACGGGTTGAAGTTGATGTGCCCCGCCACAGCCCTGCCCTTGGTGTCCTCCTGGCATGCCGCTGCCTTGGCCAAGTAGATGTAGTCATCGGGCCTCGCTGAGTGCGTTTTCCGTGGTTAAGTCAATACTCCTGCGGACTCGCGTCTTTGAAAAAGTGTCGTGAGTACCGGTGACGAAGATGACGAGGTCGCTGTCGTTGTATGTCCGCGTGGCGATGGTGAACGGCTCTCTCGAATCCATCGCGCACGAGGGCAGCTGCGCAGCAGGAAGGAGCTGCAGCGACCCGGCAATCGGCTTGACGCTGTACGCCAACTCGATGAACCGCACGGCGTCAGGCAGCACCGTCTCGAGCAGGTACGTCCTCTTGGCGTCGGTCAGCACGTCGTCCGCCGTGCAGCGCCACGACGCCGGTGCGGGCGTCGTCATCGATGTGTTCTGGCAGGCCCAGCGGTCCTTCTTGGTCGTCACCATGTCCGTGACCAGCGTTACACGGATGGGCGCCCAGTACTGCGACACGGTTCGCTTGCGTCCGTCGGTCGCGCTCCCGTCGTCTCCCCCGCGGTAGCTCTGCTGCGACCGCAGAGGAACGATGCGGTTCTCGATCGAGTCGTAGCCGCACTTGAAGTGGGGAAGGACCTCCGGAGAGGCATCCGCGTATGCCGACCTGTGGCGGTGCCAGAAGTGTGCAGACACGCCACAGGCGAGGGCGAGGCACACAAGGAGGTGCACGCGCATTCTGGTGCAGAGGAGGAGAGCACTCCGCACGCTGGAAATTCAGAGTGCCACTCACCACGCTATTTATGGCTCCCCAGATTACTCTCGGGTGTTAAATCGCCCCCGTCGCCATTGCTCTGTTTGGGCACGTCCGTGTCACGGGCGTCCTCCTGCCCATTTCTCAGTCTTTGCATCAGTTCCCCTTTCGTGGCGTTCACGCACTGTGACCCGTCACCCGTGGCATAGGAAATCAAAAAGAGGAACAAGCACAGAGAGGACTGGCAGGACCTGGTCCTGCCTTCCCGACCACTAGAGAGTGGCCGCGTCGTTGGACCAGGCAGCTTATGAGGTCTCGGATGCGGTGTGCGGATGGATGTGAGCAGCTGGTGTGCTCGACGTATGAAGCGCCCCACATAAGACAGTCTCTGCCCATCGATTGGTGTCTGCAGCTCGATGCAAGCCACGTGATCATGTCCAATGTGGACTGACTTCGCAGTATCGCTCTGTATGATATGGGAGGAGAGAGAGAGAGATGGCCACTCAAATGATGTAGAAGATATTTGGCGCCTTCAAGACGAGTATCCGGGAGAGAGGAATCTTGTCACAAGAATTTCCTGTTCGCGATATCGCATCCCGTATCTATCTCCAGGGGGCACAATCACCACCGCCTGGATGCTCGTCAAGCCCTACAAGGCGCCCATCATGGGCCCGCCCCTGTGGCGCGAGACGCGGCGCGACACCCTCTTCACGACCCTCGTCTCGAGTACCTCTCCCGCGCCCCCGCTGGCCCCCCGTGCTCAGCGCGACGCACACCCCCCCCGCAGACGGCACAACGCTCGGGGCGCCCTACAGGGTGCTCATCAGCCTCACCAAGACCGTCGTGGCCGAGGCTGCGTCCGAGGAGGAGGCCGCGAGAGGTCCGCCAGGGCGCCAGCAGAGGAGGATTTCCAGATTCACGGATCTTTCCGCCCACCCCGCAGACTGGGACGAGGCGCACAGGGTGGCGCTCAGGGCCAGGCAGACCCCGCAGGACGCGCCCGAGCGCGAGGCCGAGGCCCTGCAGTGCGCGTTCGCGCGCCTCCACTCTGCCGGCACCGCCGTGCGCACCGCCAGGCACGCAGGAGGGAAGGGGCAGCGCCGCACCCCCCGGCAACGTCAATGCAACGTCATCGCAGGCAGTTTCGAAATTCTCAAAATTTCCTCCCGGGCCCTCTGCTGCCCTCGGGCCGTCTGTCTGCAGGGACGGCGACGACGAGATGTTCTCGTTCATCAACAGGGCGGCCGACGACACGAGCAAGAAGAGGTCGGACTCTGTGGACAGCATCTTCGCCTTCACGGTGTCGCCGCCGCCGGAGCCGTCGCGGTCGCCCAACCCCAGCGCTGACCTGTCGAGCGCACCCACGTCGCCGAACCTGCGCCGCACGCGCAAGGACAGCGGGGCGCCCCCGAGGCCCAGGAGGGAGTGGAGCCACCCGCCGAGCCCCGTGCCGCAGCCAGACGCGCCGAGAGCGGCGGAGAGCGTCGAAGAGACGGCAAAGCGCAAGGCGGACGAGGTGCTGTGCGAGGGCGTGGCGCAGCTCGGGTGCTGCAGCAAGCACCCGCTCAAGAGCGGCGTCAAGTGGAAGGACCACTACTTTGTGGTCAAACAGCACTGCGTGTTCATCTTCGACCGCAACGACAAAGAGAAGGCACGGTCGCTAAGCTCGCACTCACTCGCTCTGTGCCCTTCCCTCTTGTGTCACCCTCGCAAACACTCGCTTTGCTTGCACTTCGTCCGCTTTCTTCTGTTCGTGCTGTGTACCCCTCTCCCTCAGGACTGACTGATGGAGTGTGCAGATGTTCGCCTTGGCGCCGCCGGAGCTGTCGACCTTTCGCCTCGAGGTGATTGCCACCAAGGCAGGCGAGACGGCAGTCTCGAGCAACCTGGCAAACTCGGGTTTGATCGGGTATGCTCCAGTTCCACTGCGGGCAATCGTTGATGTTGTGGATTCAGGTACCGCTTCGACCTTTTCAACGGCTTGGAGAACGTATGCCTCGCCACGGAAAACATATTCGACTACGACGAGTGGGTCGAGGTGTTCCGAAGCTGCGCCAAGAGGACGCCAGAGCAGATCCGAGAGCTCAGGGTGCGCTCGTCTGCACGTGGTGGCGGGGGAATTCCTAACCGCCCCACAGAAGCAGGGATGGGTGATAACAACCCACACCGCACTGGGCAAATGGGAGAGGCGATGGGCACAGCTCACCGACGGCGTCCTTGAGCTCTGGAACAGATCAGAATACGTGCGTCCGGTTTGAGGCTTGCGAGACTCAGCCCTGACCCGAGCATCGCCAGGGACACTTCCCCCTGAAAAACAGCAGGATAGAACCCCAGGGCCTTGAAATAGTCGTGCAGAACCAATCAGGTGGCGCTCTCCGCGGCAACTATTCCCGAGAGTCTAACGCGCAGCAGACGCGTCTTCGTACATCCGTTTCAGGGTTGATGTGCCGAGCTGGAACAGGTGGATACAGGCTCTGAGGACAGGTATCGAACTCGCACAGAGCGAGGCAGAGCTCGAGTCCAGAGAAGGTTCTCCACCTCTTCTCTTGTCCTAGTCCCGCTGATACGGAGCAATTGAACTCGCCAAACTGCAGAGGTCGAGATCAAAGCGCGAGTGGAGGAGATCCTCGCCCAAGAGATCGCGGACAGAGCACGTCCCCGGGGCTCCAGCGCCGGCAGGGCTCAGAGGCCCGACACAGACGAGATCCTCGTCTCACCCACGCTGTCGCCCCGCCGCAAGTTCCTGATCCTCTCGATCGACGGCGGGGGCGTCCGGGGCATCATGCCCTCAGTCATCCTGGAGAGGCTATACAGGACGTTCCCCGACCTCATCGACAGGACGGACCTGTTGGCTGGGACGTCGTACGGAGGGCTCTTCGCGATGTGCCTGGCGTTCGGGCACGACCCCAAGTTCAGCCGCGCGGTGCTCGAGGCCACGGCCAAGATGGTGTTCAAGCCTGCCGGGGGCGCTCTGAGCACCATCAACGCGTCCAAGTTCGACAACCGCAACCTGCTCTCGGTGGCCAGACGCATCCTGGGGGACAGGAAGCTGCGCGAGGCCTCCAAAAGGATTGTCGTGCCCGCGTTCCTGCTCGACAACCGCATGCCCGTGGGCCTGCGCTCGTGCGAGGTCAGGTACATGCACAACCTCGACGCGGCGCCTGGCGAGGAGGACTGCGCCAACGTGCTGGCGGCCGACGTGGTCATGCGGACCACAGCGGCGCCCACGTTCTTCCCGAGCTTCCAGGGGTTCGTCGACGGCGGCATGTTCGCGCAGGACCCGAGCAACGTGGCTCTCGAGTTCGCCCTGAGCCCGCATCGCGGCATCGAGGCGTGCCTCGAGGACGTGTGCCTGCTGAGCATCGGGACGGGAAAGGTGATGAGGTACTACGAGGACGCCACGGATAACGGGCACGACTGGGGCTACATGCAATGGGTCCCCAAGCTGCTGACCATCTTTTGGGACGCCATGGTCCTCAAGTCCGAGGCCTCGTGCAGGGAGTTGCTGGGAAGTCGCTACTTCAAGGTCTGCCTGCAGATTCAACTTCCCGTATACTGACGATCTGCGTGGGACGGGCGATATTTGTGCAGGTGAATCCTGTTCTGGAGGCAGATATTGCGCTCGACGACCCGATTCAGCTGCCAACGCTAGTCAAGACTGCCACGGAAATGGATCTGTCCGACGCCATCGAGTGGATTCGAGCGAACGTTTACTCGTGATTGCTCGTGTCACACCAGGAGAAGAAAAAGCGAGAGAGAAAGTCAATTGATTCGGCACGCGCCGTTTTAGGACACCCAGATATTTTGCCGTTGTAGATCCGGAAATCTCCTAGCCGAGATCTCGCGGGGTCGTTTGGAGAAACGCCTGCGTTGACGCCAGCCGCCCCGTCGACACGATGAGCGACCTGAAACACAAGGCACCCGCCCCTCCCCGCACCCGCGGCCCGTGCCCCGCGCCTCCTCACGCCCCCGGGGGGTCGTCGTCGTCGCCCGACGCGCACGGCAGAAGGGGAAGATACACGCGGCGATGGACAAGCTGAAGACGCTCAACGAGAAGCGGGCGCGGGCCATCGTGCGGGCCATGACGGAGGAGCCCTTCCTCAGCCTCGTCGACAAGTTCAGCTTCATCTCGGGCGTCTGCCTGCTCCTCGTCACCCAGCAGTGCGCTCCTCTCCGTTTCTCTGCGTTTTTCTTTTTCCGGCGTTGCGTCATAAAGAGCAATCTCCCGAAGCGCCGGCGACGATGAGAAATAGCCAGGAAAGTGCCTGCGGGCAAAAAGAAGAATTGCGTCTTGGGTGGCCGGACTGGACGGGCCCCCGTGCATTCTGACCAAATCGGGGGGGGGGGGGGGGTCGTGTCTCCCCTCGGGCAGCGTGATGCTTGTGATGCCGCACAAGTTCCACGTGCTGTACCTGTGCCTCGTGGGGCCCCTGATCGCGTTCCGCTGGGCGAGCTACCACACGCAGAAGTGGCACTACTTCCTCGTGCGCCTCTCTGCCTCTCTACCCCTATGTCTCTCTATGTCCCTCCTGTCTGTCTCTGTCTCTGTCTCTCTCTGTTTCTCTGTGTCTGTCTGTCTGTCTGTCTGTCTGTCTGTCTGTCTCTCTCTCTCTCTCTGCCACTGCCCCACGCCTCTCCCAGCTCACGCCCAGCGTGCAGCTGGACTTCTGCTACTTCTGCCACGTGATGCTGGTGGCGTACCTGGCGGCGGCCAAGTACACGGGCAGCCCCTGCGACGCGTTCTTCCAGATCGTCTTCGCCTTTGCCAACGGGCCCCTCATCATCGCCATCCCCGCGTGGCACAACAGCCTCGTGGTGCGGGGGGTGTCCCCCTCCCCCCAGCCCCCTCGGAGCTCTGCTCACAGCGCCCCCCTCGTGCCCCGTGGCGCAGTTCCACGACGTGGACAAGCTGACGAGCCTGGCGATACACATCTTCCCTGCGCTCGAGACGTACAGCCTGCGGTGGGACGCGGGCGTCGGCGGGGCCGCGAGCTTCACGCACTCGTTCCTGTGGCCGCTGGGGCTCTACGCGCTGTGGCAGCTGCTGTACCTGCTCTTCACGGAGGTCTTCCGCAAGGAGAAGATCCGGCGCTGCGGGTACATGACGAGCCTGCGCTGGCTCAGCGAGGAGCGCCCGCACCCCATCCTGCTGTGGACGCGCGGCAAGGGCTGGAAGACGTCGCCGCTGTGGCTGCTCGTCGGCGTCCAGCTCGTCTACACGGTCGCCACGCTGCTGCCCATCGCGCTGCTGCTCTCGTCGCGCACGGCCCACACGCTCTACGTCGCCGCCCTCTTCGTCTGGGCCGTCTGGAACGGCGCCTGCTTCTACTTCGACGCCTTCGCCTCTGTCTACGCCAAGCGCATCGCCGCCCGCAAGGCCGCCGCCACCGCCACCTCGGGCCAGCAGCAGCAGCAGCAGCACCGCGAGGACGGGCGATGCGTGCACGAGGAGGAGCAGAGGACGCGGGACGGCTCGGGGAGGGACGGGGAGTCGCCGGCGGCGTCGACGTCGTCGGGCGCCTCTTCCGACGACGAGTACCAGGACGTGCTGGACACGTGCCGCCCGATTGTCGTCGACGAGGCCGTGCAGACCACCGAGGAGAGCGACTAGGGCAGGGGGCCCTCCCTGCTTGGCAGGCGCACTGCTGCTACGCTGTGGCCAACGTTGCGGTCTCGGCCTCGGGGGGTTTGAGCCGAGCCAGCGCGTCCTCACCGCCCGAAACCGGCCAGCGGACCCCGCAGCTGAGGTGGGAGACGACGTGGAGGGGTCCAACGCAGGCAGCTTGACTTTCACTGGTTTTGTAAATTCGCGAAACGTTGCAGGCGGTCGCACAGACGGAAAAAGTGAGAACGGTTGTGCTTCTTTCTTTCAATCCATGGTGTGTCGGCAGACAAAAGGAGTTTGTATTTATGACGGGAAACGCGGTTGTGCTGTGTGTGTAAGGGGGGGAGGGAGATGGCGTCCTGTGTGCAGCGAGGGGGCTCCGGGGCACTCAATAAAGCTCCGACCCCCTCTCTGGGACCTATACGCGCTTTTTAAAAGACGGCGGGGGTGTAAGTGAGGGGGATGATGTGTTGGTGATGTGGTGAATGCAGGTCCGTGGGGGTGTTGTCTAGGAGTGGGAAGAAGTGAGAAGTGGGTGGTGAAGGTGTGGGGGCGGGCAACACAGGAGGACATTGCCCTGGAAAAGCACCCCCACGAGAGCCAACAGTCGGCTCTCTTCAGGGAGCCGAAGCCCGCGGGGAGTCTGAGCCTGATCAGCGACGGAACGCCGAGTTCTTGCCGCCGACAATGCGCACGTACTTGAGGCGGTCGGGGCTGCTCGCCACGTGGTACGGCGTCTCCACCGGCGACAGCGACCCCGTGCAGCGCGGGCTGGGCCTCACCAGCACCGCCTGCGCCCCGCTGTCCCCGCACAGCTCCTCTCCCGACCGCCCAAACAGCATCTGCAGAGGTCCTGGTGCTGCGCCGATGTGTCAGAGACGGGGAAGCGGTGCTCATCGAGGTCCCGCAGGGCTGGGAAGTGTACCTGGGGCGCGTTCGGGGACGACGTGGGAAGAGTGCCGGTGATTGTTGCCGCGCATAAGAGCGCGCAGCTCGGCCTCAAAGTCGTCGTCGAGTTCAGAGGACATGGCTGGGGCGGGGGGGAAGGGGCGAGTATTAAACAGATGGAGGGCGGGGCCGAGGGGTGGTGGTGGGTGCGAAGTGGGTGCGGGGTGTTCCTCAACGTGTGTAAATGTGGGGAGAGGGGACCGCACCTTGCTGACAGGACTAAAACAGTCACGGTGCACGAAATCTTCACTTCGCCGAATCGGTGCGTAGCTATCGACCAGTCTGGATAAGCTCTTCGTCCCGCAGGGAATAACGTCCGCCGGTGGTCCGGCGACCACCGGCGATCCTCGGAGACGCGAGCCCCACTAGAACCTCAGTTACCGAGCACCCTCGACCCGCAGCGACGAGCCCTGAGGCGCTTTTCCCGGTTTTTCTCGTTTTGCCAGGAGAAATTCGCGAGTCCGGTTGTTCTGCAGCAGATCATTTCCACAGATATAAGACCCGTTTCCCGTATCGGTCAGTTTTCCCTTACTCACAAAAAGTACGGCATCGCGTGTGTGCATAGCATCCCCTCTCCCGAGACTTCTGCCCTGGCCAGCCTCATGAGGGGCAACTCGCAAACACGACAAGCGGGGGGCGGAGCAGAACAGAACAACGACCTCTGTTGTGTGTTTGTGCTTTGAGTTGTTGTGTTGTTACCTTTTTTGTTCGTGCGCGGGTGTCCCTTCTTGCCGACACTCTGTGCTCGCATTCGTCGCACGACGACGACGACGACGGCGGCGACCAGCCGGCGTCACGGACGCGGCGGCGGCGCCGTCGGTGGCGGCACGAAGAAGTCGTCGACGCTCGCGGTCGACGGCTGCGACGTCTGCGACGCCTGCGGCGGCGGGGGCGGCGGCGTCGACGGGGGCCCGACGTCGGCGGCCTCGTCGTCGAACGAGGGGGCGCCCGAGGCCGTCTGCCCGTCGCCGGCGTCGATGACGTGCTTGACCTGCTCCTTGACGTCCTCGGGGACCATGCGGTCGAGCAGCGACACGGCGCCGGCGCCGCTGCTGGCGGCCGCCTCGTCGTTGAAGGCGCTCGCGGCGCTGCGGGCGACCTCGTCGTCCTCGAGCGCGAGGATGAACGAGAGGCACGTCTGGTACGTCACGAGGATGTAGCCCATCTCGCCGACGCTCTCGTTCTCGCTCATAAAGTCCTCGATGTACTTGGTCTCCGCGAACGGGTTCACCAGCTTCGACTTGAGCACCACAAACGCGAACAGCGGCAGGAACTCGTCCGCGGTGCTGCGCGCAAGGGGGGACGGAGGCGAGCGGGGCGTTAGACAGGGCTCCCTCCCGTACTGTCACTGCAGACGTGGGCTCACATCTCGAGCTTCTCGGCCGACGGCTTGTCTTTTCTGTTCTCCCAGTACTTGATGACCGACGCGTAGATGGCCTTGCCCGTCTCGACCAGAGTCTGCGCCTTCCTCCCCGGCGACGTCTGCAGCGGCAGCTGACGCAGCACTGGCGCGTGTCCGGCATTACACCGTTATAAAATTGAAATCGAACCCGGAGGTCTGAAATTGAAATTTGAAGTATGGCAACGCACGTTGGATGGCGTCCGAGTAGGGCATCCTCTCCACGGGGCCGTCGGGGTCGATGTGGCGCTCCTCGGTGAGCCAGAAGCGCTTGTTGATGCCGAGGTGCGCGGGGGTGATGTTCTGGAACGCGGTGATCTTCTTGAGGTGCGCCTCGTCGTCGTCCTTGAACTTGGCGCAGTACTTGGGGAACGTGATGTAGTGCAGCGCCTCGAACACATGCTCGAACAGCGCGTCCTCCACCACCTGCACCTTGGTCTTGAGCAGCTTGCCCTGGTGCCCCATCAGCGCCCCCTGCATCCTCTCTGTCGCCCCCGCATCGCAAAATTGGCCCCCCTGCCAGTGAGAAACTGACTTGGAGAATTTGCAGTGCACACAGACACAGAAATGAGTGCCGCACGTGTGCACGAGACGATGAGCTCGATGATCTTCTCGCGAGCCTCCTGCGAGCCGATGTCGGGCACGGCCGAGGCCTTGCCCACGCACTCTTCGACCTCCTTGATGAGCACGTCGTGCAGCGGGTGCTTGGGCATCTTGGTGACGCTGTTGAGGTGCTCGAGCATAAACGCCACGCTGAACTCCTCGTCGGACATCTTCTTGACCTTCTTCACCCACTCCTTGTCCCACTCCTTGGCGTCCTTGACCGTCGGCTCCTTCTTGGACTCCCTCTCGCTGATCCTGCGCCCACCAGAAGCTCAGACAGAGGGCCAAGGGAGGAGAACGCGGTGCACACGGACGCACTTGGGGGACTTGGGCTCGGCTTCGCTCTGGGGCGGCGAGGCAGTGACGGCCTGGGCGGCGGGCACCTGCTGCACTGCCCTCGTCGCCGAGATGACGGGAATCAGGCGGGGGCCCAGCGGCGTGTTGACCATCATGTAGCGCTGGGCGGCCAGCTTCTGCTGGTTCTGCTGGAACTTGGCGTAGTTCTGCTTGAGCGCCGCGTACTGCCCGTACTGCGCTGCGAAGCGGCCGCCGCGCTGCTGCTGCTGCTGCTGCTGGTAGGCCTGCGACGACATGTGCACGAGGCGGTAGTGCGGGCTGGCGAAGCGGTAGCCGCCCTGCGTCACCATGCGGCCGCCGTACATGAAGCGCTGCATGGGCATGCCGGACATGCCCTGCATGACGGGCATCATGGCGATCGTCCCGTTGGGCTGCCGCACGAGCACCTGCCCGCTGGGCATCGACATCTGCCGCAGGTGCGTCTGCGGCGCCACGTACAGCTGCCCGTTGGGCATCTGCACGAACCTCTGGCCCGCGTACCCGCCCATCTGCTGCATCTGCATGGGTGTCATCTGCGTCATCTGCCCCGCCTGCCCCAGCTGCCCTAGTTGTCCCATTTGGCCAATCTGGCCCATCTGGCCCATCTGACCGATTTGCCCCAGCTGGCCGACTTGCAGCGGCTGCACTTGCATGGGTGCCGCCTGCCCCAACTGCTGCATCTGCATGGGCGCCATCTGGCCTGGCTGACCCGGCTGGCCTGCCTGACCCGACGGGCTTGGCTGGCCTATCTGCTGCAGCTGCCCCAGCTGGGACGTCGGCGCCATCTGAGGCAACGGAATCGGAGGCATCGGGGCCAGCTTCAGCTGCCCCAGCGGAGCGACCAGCGAAGTGGCCTGCTGCGGCGCCTGCTGGACCTGTGGCAACTGTGCCTGCGCCACCTGCTGCTGCTGCTGCTGTTGCCCAGCCTGCGCTGGCTGAGATGGTTGTATCTTTACCGCAATCTGTGCTGGCAGCATCTCGGCAGAGCCCACAGCGGGCGCGAGCGCTTGGGCTGGCGCCAGTGCTTGGGCTTGGGCCTGAGCCTGGGCCTGCGCCTGGAGGAGCTGGTACTGGGCGGCCATCTGGGTGGCCTGCATCTGCTGCTGCCGTGCCTGCAGCTGCTGGTACTGCAGCGGCGTGATGACCTGCATGTGGCCGTTGGGCATCACCATGAACAGCTGAACTGTGCCCTGCGGCGTGATCTGCTGCACCACCTGCCCCGGATACACCATCCTGCAGAGAGGCGCGTGGGGGGTGTTCGTGTGTAAGAGTGTTACACGGTGCCAAAAGGGGCGCGCCCCCTGTTTGGAGTGTTGGTGGGGGGATACTCCCGGGGAATAAAGGGGAAAAACAGATGGGGGAGAAAACGACACACACGAGGCCTTTCCCGCGGCGTCCGCCCGCGTCTTCGTCGCGCTCGGCGGCCACAACCCCCTCGTCCGGCCACCCACCCGATGAAGAACCGTTTGCGCACACGGGAAACTGACGGGAAAACGAACGGAGCGACGAAGGTGCAATAAAAACGGGGGAAGACAAGCGGAAGAACCGAGAACAACGGCAGAAGCAGGCCGGGAAGGGGGCGGGCTCGCGCCCCGGGTGGGGGTTACAGGGGGTCCCCGTGGGTGGTGCTGGGGGGTGCCCGTGCGCACCTGACCGCTCCCGCCGGCGCCATGGCCCTCATGCGGAGCGTCTGCGGGCTGCCCGGGGCCACGAGGCCCTGTTGCTGCTGCAGCTGCACGACTGTGCCTGTGCGGGCGGGCACCGGGGACGCGGGGGCCGCCGGGCCGCCGCACGCCGCCTGGGCAGAGTCGAGCGAGTGGGCCGACAGCGTGCGCGTGACATGGGCGGCCGCAGGCGTCGCCTGGGGCTGCGGCTCGAACATTTCGGGTTTGGGTGCGCCGGAGAATCTGCTCGAAATATCGCCGGCGCCGTGGCCGGGCGCCGCCGCGCGCCTGTTCGGGCCAGTGTTCGGTTTTCCCCCCGATGAGCAGCTGCCCCGCGAGGGGAGTTCCCGATCCCTCAGATGTATGGCCTGCACCTGTCAGCGTCACTTGTCGGTGACGTGGAGATTTTGTCCTGTTTTCACAAGCGGCACCAGCACCCAATGGCGCAAATACTGAAGACCCTGCGGGGCAAGAAGCTCGACGTGCGGCACCCACCCCACTCTCGTCCATCGCGGGCCCGAGCATCGGGCCTTAGGGTTCCTCTCCCTCACACTGCGCGCGCAGTACGGCGAGCGCGAGCGCAGCATCGACCCCAACTTCGAGGAGGCGCGCGAGCGCTTCAACGTCATGTACGCCGACGTCCGCGAGATCCAGGACTCGCTCGACAAGATGCGCGCCTCCGACGTCGCAGGCGCGCCCGCACTCCCCACCCCCGCCGCTGGCTTTTTCCTATCGCCGGGAACGGTTTTCCTGGTCCGCACTGCTGCTGTGCGCCGTGTCTCTTGAAGGGACGCCGTCGATTTTCTGACAAACAACCCACCGCAGGCATGTGCGCGCCGCTCGAGGCGCTCAAGGGGTACTACGAGAACACGCCGTCCGCGCAGGAGGTGTGCGACGACGGCATACGCGGCGTCGAGGAGGCCTACAACACATTTCTCGTGGGTCTCAAAAACCCGACTACCCTTTTCCTGCCGTCCCCACACCGCTTCTCACTCCCCACCCAAAAACTGGACACGGTGACGACGACCACCGGCAGGCGTCGCATCAGCAAGCCTCGACCAAGATCCAAGCGTACTCGGACATGCTGGGCTACACCAAGGTCTGCGGTTTCCCCACCGCTTTTCCCATGCCCGCTGACGTCTCTCTGCCGCGTCTGTCGCCTGTGCCAGAGGAACATCGAGGCCAGGGACGCGGAGCTCGTGGCGCTGCTGAGGTGCAAGGAGCGCGGGGTGACGAGGCCGCTGGACGAGGCGGAGGTCCGCAGGCTGGACGAGCACCAGCGCACGTACGAGAGCCTGACGGAGCAGGTCAAGCGCGAGATCGACGTGGCGTTCAGCACGCGCGCCGAGGCGTTCCACGAGCCGTACAACGCCATCGTGTCGATCCTGGCCTCGATCTTCTCGTCGCTGCACTACTCGATCGACTCGGTCTGCGCGGGCATCGAGGGGACGGTCGCCTCGAGCTTCCAGGCGCCCTCGTACTCGCAGCCCGCGCAGGCGTTCGCTGCCGCAGCCCCCGGGAGCCAGCCGCTGGCCTCGCCCGGCGCGAGGATGGACTCCCCGCCGCCCGTGCCCGAGAAGCCCTCTGCTGCCGCGGCAGAAGGGCCGCCGGTGCCCCCCAAGCACGTGCACAAGCCGTCGAGAGGTGCGTGCGGGCTCTTGCACGCTCGCCTGCACTTGGGAGACTACGTTACTGAGCTGGTCTGCTCGCAGGGCTGCCGGACGCACCGCACAGGGGCGCTCCTCTGCCGCCGACACCGGCGTCGCCTCCGCAGCTGCGGGAGGCCGTCCCGATTGCCACGGGGCCGCCGCCGAGCCAAGTCAAGAAGATCACGGGTAGGCAGATCGTTCACCCCCCAGGGATCCCAGTGGCTCATCTCCTGCCATCCTCCACCCAGTGCCTGAGCCTGTCATCACGTCGGACATGGACGAGGACACCAAGAGCACGCTGCGCAAGAGATACGAGCAAGACAAGTGCGCAGAGTCGCACCTCACAATCGGCCCTGACCAAGCGTGACTGAGCACTCGCGGCAGGGGGTGGGCCGAGCAGAAGATGATACTCGCGAAGCGCATCGAGGAGATGGAGTGGCAGCACAAGCAGGACCTCCTGAGGCGCGAGCAGGAGGACAAGAGAATCAAGTTCGCTCCTGCCTCCCCTGGGCGTGCTGACGGCTGGCGCCACTCTTGCAGGGACGAGTTCCTGAGGTCGCAGAGGGAGATCGACGAGCGGGTCAAGCAGGCACAGCTGCTCGCGGAGCAGGAGAACAGGGCGCGGGAGAAGCGCCTGCAGGATGACCTCGCCAAGGAGGCCGAGCGCAGCCAGGCCGCCATGGCGCAGCTGCAGCGCGAGTTCGAGGACAGCGAGAAGTCGGAGGAGCAGCTCCTCGCCGTCCGCAGGGCGCA
Source organism: Mastigamoeba balamuthi (assembly GCA_902651635.1). Taxonomy (NCBI): domain Eukaryota; phylum Evosea; order Mastigamoebida; family Mastigamoebidae; genus Mastigamoeba; species Mastigamoeba balamuthi. The sequence continues at coordinate 355,833 of CACRSC010000009.1, forward strand.
GGAGGACAAGGA